>JARHVA010002728.1:792500-1197500 GCA_037957365.1 Torreya grandis
AAAGGCATGATTTTATAAGGAGGAAGATAGGGTTATAGAATTTTTATACACATTACATAGTACTCCTGATAGATGGTGGGAAATACATCATACCTATTTACAAATTCAAACAACATGTGGGGAGGTAATTTGTATTTGGTTTGGGCACAAAAAATATTTTTTAAAGTGTTATTGGTGGAAATTTACCCAATAAATAAATTGGGTTAATGTGAGAAGGTAATGACAAATTGTGCATTCATTATTTCTATATGGTTGTGGGTACATGCATTATTTTCCATGTTGAAATCATGGTCATGCACATATTACATTGTTAGTGAGACAAAGTGGATATTTCAAACTAGGAGAAGGTAAAATAAGACTTTAAAAATACCTTAATGTTCATGTATAAGGATGAAAATTTTAATGCTCCATTGAAAATTATGTTTGCACTAATTTTTAAGTATGACTCAAAAATGGAGGATAAGTTCATGTAAATGAACTGAGAGGAAGATTACAAGAGCATTGGTTTGTTTGAACTGGGCTAGTGAAAAAAGTTTTAGTTATGTACAACACTTGGAAGATGCTTAGGTTAGGAAGTCAAGTCATGAGAAGGTTCCCCAAATAGTGGTGGAGAACAAGAGTCAAATTATGGGGTAGATCATTTGAATGTGTATATTACCATTAGTGAAAGAGTAGAAAAGGGGGTGCATAAAGATAAGGGTAAGTATTATTATCAACCATTATGTGTGAAATAAGATAATTTTGGGAATGAATTGGAACTTAGGATGGCTAAAAATGGAGAAAATTGGATGGATTTAGTGTTTTCTTGCATCATATAACTCATTAGGGAATTCAAAGACATGTTCCCATAAAATTACCATGATATGAAGAGAATACATGGTTCCTTGGGGTATCTTTCCATTAAACTATATGAATATGTAAAACCTATGAATAAAAGTCCATATAGGATGAACCCAAAAATTTAAGGAAAAGTGAAGGAAGAGATAGATAAAATTCTTGAATTTGGTGTTCTCTATCTAGTTGAAGAGTCTAATCGGGTGAGACTTATGGTGATAACTATAAAAGGATGGATGGATGAATTATAGTGTGAAAGGATTACCATGTATTGAATTATATGTATGTCTAAGATCCATTACCATCACCATTCACTAATTAAGTGTTGGAAGGAGTGGCTGGGTGTGAAATCTACACCTTTATAGATGAGTTTTTAGGGTATCACCAAGTTCAAACAATAGATGAAGACATTAAAGACCAAATTTTCCATGAAGTGAGGGTATTAAACATAAAATTTTGTGCCATTTTGATTGAATAATATGTTATATATGTTATCGGATATTAGTTTTGAAGAATTCAAGGATTTTAAGCATAAGGTATTACAAGTGTAACTAGATGAATAAACTAAGTATAGATTTGTTAAGGATCACTAGGCTAAATTGTGAATGATGTTTGAAAGGTGTATAAAATTTTAGATATACTTTAATTTTAATAAGTTCACAATTGTAGTGCCATTTGGTATAATGTTGGGACATGTCATTTTTAAATATGGTATGTTGGTTTACCCTATAAAGGAAATAGTGATAATGGAATTGGAAAATCCATACACGTAAAGGGATGTGAGCACAGTATTGGGACATTATGTGTATTACAGGAAGTTTATCCATAATTATGTAAATGTTGTTGGACATTTTGAGGGTTGATAAAAAAATAAGGAATAGTTAAGTGAATGAATACACAACAAGAGGAATTTGAAGTGTTAAAATTAAAACTAGCTAGTTCATAAATTCTATATTTTATAGACTATAATGTTTCATGAACTGTAAAGGGGACCATAATTTTTCAACATGGATAAGGGAAGATGGATCATCATAATGTGTTTTTAAATAAAAATTTATCCAGATATGAGCAAAACTATACCATGAAATATATGGAAGCATTAAAAATAGTTAATGCATTATATAAATTCATGTAATATATCTTTGTTACTCCATTTTTTAAATAATCATGAAGCACTTAAATACTTTGTGAATAAACCAATGTTACATGGTCATATTTTTTGATGAATAGTGTTATTCTAGGAGTTTTAATTTTATAATGGTGATGAAACTTGGAAGTTTAAATGTGGGATTAGATCATCTATCATGCATTGATATGGGTGAAGTTACATGGAAAATTGAGGATGACATGCATGATGCAAAAATGTATATAGTGGAGTCAGATCCTGAAGAAATGGTAGACATTGCCATATTTTTGACTTTAGGATTCTTTCCAAGGGACTACACAAATAAATAGAAAAATTAGTTGGTAATAAGGCCTACACCATATCACTGTAGACACTCCTTTTTGGCCACTTCTATGCCTAAATGAACACTAGAGTGACTTCTTTAAAATAATACAAGTTAAGCTTGAAAATCACTAGAATTCTCTAATTCATCAATGCACATCACATGCATATTCTTAATCATGTTAGTGTATCCCTAACTAGATAAATTAAATATATGCAATCATCATATTCCTCTGATTCATATTTGATCAAGTTATGACCTTGACCTTTTTGACCATGTCTAATTTAGAAATGAAAATTAACTTGATCAAGATTGCTTAATTAGTTAAACCCCATTAAATGCATAGGTGAAAATCTCATGGATAATTAATTGTTGAATTTATATTTTTATAACTTCATAAATCTAGATTAATGACATCATCATGACATCACAAAAATATTTGAAATGATTTCACCATCATGACGTCATCTTTTATGAGTTGTCAATCACTCACAAAATCTCAAACAAATATCTAGATTTGTGAGTCAAGCCTATTAATTGAAAATATCAATGGTTTGTCCCCTCCCTAGCCTAACCATGGTTAAACTAAACTAACCACAGTTAAATCTAACCTAACTACACTGGGGTTAGATTTACTTGGAAAACCTATAAATATAAGTACCAAGACCATTATAAAAAAATCTCTCAAGCCAAATTTATAATGTTGAATTATTGAGAGACAAAGATTTCTTGTAATGTTATAATTCAAAATTATTTATAGATTGCTACATCTTTCCAAAGCCAAGCCAAACATTGCCAAGGTGACAAAGAGAAATGATGCAACAAGCACCATTATCAAAGACTATTTGAGCACATGATCTTGAACATTACTCCAAGGCCAACATGTAACTCTTTCTCACAAGGAAGGTAAAGAATACTTATTTTATCTTCCATTGTTAGTTACTTGTATTGTTCTCTTTTTCCTTGAGTATCTAGGATTGAGGTGTTAAATTTATTAGTGTGTTTTTATTGGTTTTTATAAACTAACACTTGACTAAATCCCCTCTTGGAATCCTATCTCACAATCACTTGTTATGGATAATTATATAAGTTAAGGAAATATGAATTCATAAATATATGTATTTTTAAGCATGATAATGTAGATATGCTATGTGAATGCCATGAAGGCATTGCAAGGAGACACTAAGAAAAAGAGGAAACTATGCACAAGATCATGTTGTCCAACTTTATACAAGGATAAAAAGGAATACACATAAAATGTGATTTATACCAAAGGGTAAGAAGCCTAATAGATAGGATATGATTCCATTGATCTTGATTTTTAAGTAGGATCCATTAGAAAAATGGGTTGTTTATTTTTTTAGTTTGAATTAACCTACTGCAAGGCATAGTGGTGCACATTATAACATAATGACAACCAACTACTTAATGAGATGGAAAAATGATATTCCTATAAAGGATTTTAAATAAATAACGAAAACAAGATTATTTTTGGAGAATGTAACCAAAAATTATGGGTTTCCTCTAAGTTTAAGATAACCTCACTTTCTTGTAGAAACAATGTACATATGGTTAGAAAAATTTATTATTATTCATCATAAGATAACACCTTACCATCCATAGTGAAATGGTATGATGGAGACCTTCACGAAATTATTATAACTATGCTCACAAATAATTGTGATGTGGGATGGAAGGATTGGGATGATCAGGTGTTAGTCATGTTATGGGTGTATCAAATAACATACAAGTGGCTAAAAAAATATATACCATTATAGTTAGTCTATGGGAGAGAGGTCATGATACTAATAGAGTTATTGAATCCTTCAATGAGAATTATGTGTGCATGAATATTATAATAATGCAAGTCATTAAGACATTGGTAGAGTTGATGAATTTGATTGAGAAGAGGTTACTTGCTAGATAAAACCAAGGAGTAGAGAAGAGAAGTGAAAAGGTTTGGCATGACAAATACATCAAAAGTAATAAATTGTGAATTACTTTCAAGGTGATTTTGTATGACTTCAAAAATACAATTCACCTAGATAATATCCACATTAGATGTATGTGACCATATATTATTCACCACATTATGTAATTGGCATATGTAATTTTTAAAGGTTAGATGGTGAATTTATACAAGAGCACTTCAATGGGAGTATGATGATTCCCTAATTATAATTACCACAGTAAAGGTAGATGTAAATACAACTGGCCTTGTGAAAATACACCATAAAGGTATTTATTTATTTCACTTATTCCATAGTACAGTGTGTGGGTTATAAGTGTAGATTCTCATGTAAACATAGTTGGTCACACTAAAGGTGTCTTTCAATATCCTTGTGGCATATTTATAAGTTTATATAGGAGGGGTAATAATTTTTAGTGAAGTCTTATAGATAAGTGAGAACATGGATCTAAAAAAATAAAAAAAAGGTGAAAGGGCTAAGGGAATGGAAAAATAAGATGATGCATAAGAGGACTTAACACATATTAATTGTGGGTAGATATGAGAATTAAATTGATTTAGTATGATGTTTTTTGAATTTTTTTTACTAAGGAACATAAAGTTGCACATGGAGTATGGTGACCAAGGAATGTGAAATGTAAGAAGGGGTGAAAAGAGCAGTGGGAAAAGATGGAATATGAACATACATGAATCAAAGTGGTCACCTAGGAAAAAGGTGAAAAATTGTCATATTTTTGAAAATATGACCATTGGATGACAAAAAATAAAAAGGTTCATAAGTATGTGGTGGAGTTAATGCACATTGGTTTATAAATGGACAGGTATAGCATTTGATAATTATTATATAAATTGAAATAACTGAGGAACTCTAGATTTCTTCCACATAAAATAAACCTAGATCATCTAAGAAATTGAAGTTATAAAGAGAAATATGGGTATCATGAGGGAAATAAAATGCCATTGGAAGAGTGCATAAGGAATAATCCATTTTATAAGTGAAAAATTATATAACCAATCAGGAAGGGGATTATGAATAAGAAACCTATAAAAGTTGTGAAGGGTTAGGGTAAAAAAAATGGTGAAAAATAAGGTGATGCCATTGGTAACACCTACAAGGTAAGAAGATAAAGAAGTATCAAATTTGGTGTTAGTCAAAAATTTAGAGATTGAGTAAGAGGAGGTTGAGAATTAGAAACCTAGCCTAGGGGACCTATAAAATTACCCAATGCAAAAGGGGCAAAGAAGATTATGGTTTTTGAGGCTCCTCTCCTATAGGTTGTAAAGGGAAGTACATGTAGGAGAGGATTTGATTACAATAAAGTGGAGTTTGAAATGAAATCACTACTTAGATAAAATTACTAAGGATGTTTAAGGATAATACCATGGTCAAATAACATTTACAAGGGACCAATATGGGATTTTCCATATCTTGGGAAGCCAAATAGATTGAAAATGTGGTTTTTATCCAAAATTCATAATGGGAGACCCTAATTCATTGGGATAGGTATTAAGATCTCACCTACACAACTCAACCTGATGACTAGGCTAAAAAATGAAGGAGAGGATATGCAAACACATTGTTGGAGAACTAATAATTTGTTATGGTAGTAATAATTTGAGGTTTCATTGAGGGGGTTACACTATGAAGTTGAAGAACAATCAAATTTTCTATCATAAGTATCTATGTTTCTGATCAATGTAAAGTTTATCATTGCATAGATGGGGAGATGTTTATAAGTCCATAGTGTATGTGGTTTACCAAATTGAAAAGGATGGGGTTAAACTTAAATTTTGGCCAAACACATAGCCAGGGAGATCAACTAGGAAATTGATGAAGATTATAATACATGAGGAGTCTTTAGATAGGAATGTATATATTTTTGGTGATGTTGGAGAAAGTGGGCATTCCTAAGATCTAGACATTTAACATTACATGAGAGATGAGGTCATGAGTAGATAAGTATGTCACACATGAGTACACAAATTGAATGAATGCATCCTACAAGATAAAGATGACAAAGTGATTCAATAATTTGAATATAGAATTTAGGCTAGAATATGGTGTACAAGTAGTTTTTTGACACACAAGGGGTATGCATAGTTTTTTATAATGAAACATTAAATTTTGGTGAGGATTAAGGAGAAATTTGATAAGGAGATATCTTAGATGAAGTTTCCATATGTAGTGTCCATACATTACATGGAAAGAGCATTGTAAATATTGAAAGAAATCTCATGGGAGGCCACCAATGTGGACAAGGTTGAAAAGGATAGAAAAAAGTTTATGAATAATTTCACCATGAATGGGAATTTTTTTACCTAAGATGATGAAGATTCTAAGGATGATAGTCTAGATTTGAAACCTACACAAGAGTTATTAATGAATGAACTGAAGTGTAAGTTGATAATTGTGTTAAGGCCATTATATGTCAAACCCACATAGATGGATGAACAAACAACATGGAAAGTAATAGATAAGGATGATTTGTAAGGTGGGGAGGGAAATAAAAGGAAGAAGACAAATAAATAAGAATAAAAATAAAGATGATGAATAAAGGTTAAGATAGCCATGAAATAGAAGAGAAACTTGAGATGTGAATGTTTAAATTCAAGGAAAAGGTGAGTGAATAGGAGAAAAATAAAATACCACTTAAATGGAAGGATTTTGAATAGACCTCATGAAAGAGGAAGAGTGAAATTGGAAGCGTGAATAAAAAAAATAAGAAGATAAAGAAGTAGAAGGCTATAAGAGAAAAGGTGAACACGATATTAGAGGAGGCCAAGATGATGGATGAAGAAGAAATACATAGGGATGAAAGTGAATCAGAAGGAGAAGAGGAAGACACACTTATAATCATCAATCCAAATCTAAATTATGCATAAATGATTAATGTGATGTCTAAGGGAGAAGAGGAAAGACAAAGGTAAGGTGTTGAAGAGAAATACAAGGAAGCAAAGAAGAAATTACAATGCTTCTTAGATGCGCATGGAGGAAATATAACATTCCAAATGCCAATGAATGGAATCAAAATATAACATGAACCTATGGATTTATTATATAACATCACTTGTGATCCACACAAGATGGATTTAAAGTAACAAAGTTTGGGTTTATAATAGATAGTTGCAGATGTGATGAAACATAGTTTGGAGATGGATGAAGTTAAAAAATTGGGTTAAAAAATCCATGAGGAGTAATAAAAATTGAAGAAAGAAAGAAAAGAGATTGTGCCCATTATGGGGAAAATTGGAAAGATGATTACCAAAACTAAAAAATCAAGACTGCAACTTTGGGAAAATATAACTATGGATGGGATGGAGTCAATCAATAAATTAGGTGCATCAATTAAGAAGTTACTACGTGAGGCCTTAATAGATACAATTATTCAACCATCAGAGGAGGAGATGAAAAATAAGATGGAAATAGCCAAGAAAGTTTGGGAAAAATAAGCCAAGGAGTCAAAGGGACTTCTTAAAGAGTCTAAGAAGTGATGAACCATCACAAAAAATGTTTTCAAATATTTAGGTAAAACATCAGATTACATCAATGCATGGTTAAATAAGAAGGCTGACAACACTAAATATTTGAATACTCTTATTGTAGAATAACTAGACATGATAAGAGGGTAAAATAAAATGAGTGAATTGAATACATAAAAATCATGTAGTGAAGAAGTAGTTACATTTTTTTGAGGAACAAACTGTAAAATTGTATATAAAATTGACAAATAAGTAGCACAACATACATAATGCTACTACGCAATTTTAGGAGGTATACAATTTTAAGAAAACCTACATTAAAAATGGATAACACATGACATAAATAAATAATATACTATGTAATACATAACAAGTCAAGAGTTCCATTATTCAAGAAATTATTATGTGGGACATGTTCAAATAAATGGTTAAGGCAGTTGTTAGCCAAAATTTGGATACCATGAATGAGTATCATTCAAAAATTTGATGTACTTGATCTTAACTTTGTTGATAGCCATTATGAAGAACTTGCATGGGTCATTAATGATCTAATATGATAAGTAGTGTTTCTTCCCTGGCAACTTACAAGGTCATCTAGTATGGTCTAGTGAGTAACAAGTTTAAGTCACCTTGTCTTATCATCAAATGTTCATTATAGTCTTCTTTATCTATTTAAGATTGTTTGAGGTAAGTTTGACAAAGTTAAGGTTAGGTGTAAAGTCAAGTCAATGAATAATCATGTTTAAGGAGGCAAGGTGGGGACCCTTCCAAGAATAACCATGTTTTAAAGCTAACCAAATTGATTAAGGAGTAGAAATAGTAAGTTGATCACATTGTATTTTCAAGAAATTTGGAGAGATTAAGTTATTTTTGATAAGTTTAAGGTATTTCATCTACTTTAGTCTTATTTTACATTCAAATGTTGAGATGATACTTGATATTAAAGAGAAAATATGAAGGTTATATCATGGAATGGGTTTTTTTGTAAGTCATCTAAAACCTATGTAATGATATCATGTTGTACTTAATCATACATATCCTTTAAATGTCTTAAATAACTAATTTCAACATTGGAATCCCCTTTGTAATTACTCATTCATCATCTTATAACAGCCAAATGAGGAGTTATTGAAAGATTTATAGGAAAATAGAGGTGGGAAATTTTTTGACACACCCATCCACCCTGTACAAGTTAGGGGAAGCTAAATAGTCACCTGGTTCATCATCTTCAGTAGTTTCAAAGGGTAGAACAAGAAAAATATTGAAAAAACATGTTTTTAGAGGTCATTTATAGAGGTTTTATGTTCATATACAACCTAAAAACTCTTCCAAGGGTCCCCATGGTCTCCTTAGACCCATATCCAAGTAAAACGTGGAGTTTTAGAGTCAAACAAGGTAGAGGACTCCATGTCTCCATCAAGCTTCTTGGCAGCCTCAAAAGGCCAACTTATTTGTGTATAATAATCTAAGGAGAGATAAATTTGGAACTAGACATATAGGCTAGAGGAGGGGACCCTAATTTCCTTCCACTTTGTGGCATTTTTTTGGTTAGGCTCCTTAACTTTATGAACAATCATTAAGAAGTCAAGGGTGCAGAAAGGTGACTCAAAACCCCACTAGGGTCAATTTTATCCAAATGTAGTGTTTTTAAGCTTAATTAATGCATGAATATGATTATTTAAGGTCAATTACTCAAGTTTCCTCATGTTAATGCTTGGAGTAGTATGAAATAAGCTTTGATTTGCCAGTTTGAACAAAATAGTCATGATTGCAAAGAGTTGTGAGGTGTCTTGGTGAATATAATGAATGGATGAGGTACTTTTAAGTTTATAAAACCTCATAAATGTCCATTAAACATTTTTAAGCATCATTGGATGCATGAACTTAAATAAAGGTAGGCAACTATGCATGTGGTGGAGAAACCCTGATCAAATGTGAATATATTGTTATTATAAAAATTATTGAAGGGGAGTAATATATTAATATATACTTTAATTTAATTCTCAAGGAGGTTTGAGATGAGAAGCCCTATAAGACAAGGGTATTTCTTCAAGCCAAGATTAAGAGAATTTTGTGAACATACAGGTTTATAGACCTATAGGTCAACATTGGCATCAAATGGTTTTGGTGTAAAGTGTCTATGACATATTTAATGAATAAATAATGTATTATTTAATTTTAAAAATATATAAAATATTTTAAACCAAATTTCTCAAGCCAATTCCAAAGAGAAGGAGGTTTAAGTGCGCTCAAGGCAATGCAAGCAAGCACAACCATGCTTCTACAAGAAAATAGCATGCATGTTATCTTAATTGATTTCAAGATAACCATATCAAGGTTATATAATATATATTTAAACATAATAATAAAATATAAAATCTCATACCTTAACTCATTTTTCATTCAAAGTGATTATGTGAGCTAGGATGGACTGCACGAGCCTAAAAAGAAGATTGTGAGGGTTTCAAATGGATATCCAAAGTGATTTTAACCTAACAAAGTGATGGATAAGACTTAAAAACATAATATAATTGATATAATAATTAAATTATTATCCAATTGGGATAAGGAGGATAAAATAAGGAGAAAAGAAGGTTTTTGGCCTAATGATCACATATAGGCCTATATAAGTAAAAAGTGTTGATGATGAGTGTTTGAAGAACCAAAAAGGCATATGGGTCAAAATAACATGTGATTTAAAGTTTAATATTGTATAAAACACTCAATAAGGCTATAAAAGTTGGAGATTTTAGCTTCAAAAATGTAACAGTCTAGAGACTGTCATGCACCTACAATTCTAGTCTCAAGTTTAGAAGAGAATATGAAATATTTGCATTAAGATAACGTTTTGGATGGTCATGAGAGTAAAAATAAGAATGAAGAAACCATTAAATATTTTTCAAGAACACTAAAGTGATAAATAAGTACAAAATAAGAAGACACACCCTTATACTTATATTCATGAAGCCTAAATATAGATATATAGGCTTACCTCAAAGATATGAAGATTACATAAGGTTTTGGTCTTATAATTTAGGTTTGATGATAAAGTGAAGTGTAAAACCATGAGTAAGTATTTAAAATGTTTATACATGTACAAAAGAGGATAAATCACTTAGGTGAAGCTATTCTAAGGCCCTAACCTATCAAGATAGATCCAATTAAGACCTACATGCCTATTGTAGATGTAATGAAAAGGTGAATTTACATGTTGAATGAATCTAGTGAAAAATGTTTGAGGTATAAAATAAGTTTAAATATGTATTTTTAAAGTTCCAAAAGCATATTTATAATCCCAAAGTGAATAAAAGTTACAAGAAGCCTAATCAGGGCTAAAACCTCACTCAATCACCTATAGGTAGAACAGGTAGGTCTAAGCATCATGAGGCTTAAAGACACATATAAAAACACTTGAATTCATGGTAGCTTTTTTTGAGCCTATTTAAAGCAAATTAAACCAAAAAAAATATTTTGAAGGCTTTTAGGCCTAAAAATATCTCTCTTAGTGTAGACACCAGAAAACTACACATTTATAGTTTTTGATGACTAAATGCCTCGAGACCCCCTAAAACTTATTAAACCTTCTAAAAATCCCATTTAACCTAACTAAATCATTATTTTCCTAGTCACATAATATCATTCAAAATCACTATTTGAAAGTACTATTCAAAAGTACTATTCACTATGGGCCCCATTATCACTATTCATGATGACATGGCATGATGACATGGAAAGTGACATGGCATGTGATTTGGAGGTGATGTGGAAAGTGACATGGCTTAGAAATGATATGGCTTGATGTGGGACACCATACCCCACTTAGGACCCTTTCCCAAAGTGCCTAATGACCTTATTTCAACATCATAAAGTTCTCCCCTGAAATATGGTGAATTTCCCCTTAAGGGGTAATTATTCAACAAGTATTTTGTCTTATCCATATGAAATTAGAATTTAAAAGAGATACTTACCTCTTTAAGACTTTGGGAAAGATAAAGGGCACCTATTTTTGACTTCTTAGCCAAAATTGGAGACTTCTAAACCCAAATGGGAATCTACCATAACCTCACCTTGGAATTTTCATCCTACACATGGAAAATGGCACCATATTTGATGTGCCACCCTTTTAGGTGCTTGTGTGAAAGCAAGAAAGGGTGGCGAAAAGTCTTTGGTCTCATTTAAACCTATGTGCATGATTCTCATTCAAAATTGGACTCATGTACAAGGTGGGAGACACACTGACCCAAAATGGGAGTTTGTGATCAAAGAGGGAATCCAAATCAACCTCATCCTTGAATCATTCATGAGCTCACTTGGAGAAATTCGAATTGGTTCATTATTCCTCTATTTTCACATGTTTCTTCACATAAAATGCTATAAATACCCCCCTCTCCTTCACCCAAGGTTAAGTTGGAAGTTAGTATTTTGTTATTAACATTTATGTTATAGGTTTGGAGGTATCATCAAAGAGGTCATTGACCTGAGAAACATTTCAGATGATAATTCGGATGACGGTTCTACCCCAATTGGTGAAAAAACTTTCGAGAGACAACTTTTGCACCATAGCTCTGTTTGACTCCCCATTTCAACCGTTAGAAAGATAAGAATGAGGGGAATGCTGTGAGATGGTACAAGCTATACTCGATGGGTTTTAACCCTTGAAAAACAAATGGAAGTTCCCCAAATTTTAATTTTAGTAGTGTAGTCTAAAAATAGTAAGTTTTTAAAAATAGTATTTCCTTGAATTCTGTATTGTTGTGAATTATGGGAGTTGAACCACTTAATCTCCCTTGATATTGGTGAACTTCCACATACTCTTCCTACCTTAAAAATGTGTATAAATGAAGATGTAACCTAAAAAGGAAATTATACATCTCTTCTTAGAGATAGGCATATCTTTAGATCTGCAAATTTGATCAATAAGACATCTCTTCTCAGAGATAGCATTATTACAATTACGTTATTCTTGTTTTTTAAATTATCTTTCATCTAAAGCTCTTAAGTTTTGGATCAGTGGCATTAGAGTGGTTTGTCTTAAGAGTGTATGATCTTTAGGATGAGGTCAGACTACAAGAAGTTTGGGTGGAAAAGACAAGGTCCAACAGACTATCCACCTATTCATTCCAAATGAACTCAAATGGTGGACAACATTGAGATATCTGATCCTTTCAAGGAAATGGCGGATGAAGCCCTCTAATAGTAGCAAGCACATATGATACAATAATTCACCCAAATTCTTCAATAAAACTCATGGGAAATTTTAGCTCCTTATCTGCACCCCCAACACCTTTTAAGGTTTAGGTGAATTTTAATATCCCTACATTTGAAGGCAAAATCAATGCTAATGCAGTAGAAAATTGGCTGGATCAATTGTCTTCCTATTTTTCTATAAATAAATTCACTGATAAAGAGAAGATCAATTTTTCTCTTTTGAAAGCATCATTGCCTATCAAAAATTGGTGGGAAGTGTATAAGAAGAGATTCAGTATGGATGATATTGGCCTTGAGGTGAAACCTACCTAGGATGATTTCATAAAAGATGTAAAGGAAAAATAATACCCCATTGGAGAACATGATGATCTGTATATAGAGTGGCAACAACTTCACCAAGGTAAGGAAAGTCTATTCAAGATAACACTGATAATTTTCATTCTCTATCTATGAGATTGGGCATCCAGGAAAGTGAGAAACACAAGGTTCTCAAATATCATGGTGGAATACAATGGTATATATGGGGGGAAATAGAACTCTTCAATTTGGAAACCCTTAGTGAGGCATACAAGTTCATGGTGAAAATTAAATATAAGTATGGAAGAATGAATACGAAGAGTCAGCCTTCAAAATGGAAAAGTGATAAAGAGGGTCAAACATGAGGCCAAAATTGGAAGCAAAAGGAAGGAAATACTCAAAAATGGTGTGATTACCACAAATATAGAACTCACTCCAAAGAATAATGTCAAGCCATCAAGTCCCTGATTTATGAGTCACAATCCTCAACATCTACCACTTTGCCTCATGCATGCCCTGCAGTTGAAGAGGATGAAGAAGAGATTGTAGATGCTGAGTTTGATGCCATCATTACTTCATCATAGACCCATGAGGAGAGGCTAGATGACAATGAAAGGTTGTTTCAATCTAAGCTATGGGTGAAAGGTAAGCCTCTACATTTCATTCTTGATAGTGGGATTCAAAATAATTTAATCTCTACTAATGCTATGAAAAGATTAAATCTATCTATGAAGCCTCACCCAAAGCCATATAATATTGGATGGTTGAGACTAGGGAGAAACCTCCGTGTCACCCACCAATGTCTTCTCTCATGTAATAAAACCTTTCCAAGATGTGGTCAATCTAGATGTTTGAGATGTACTCCTTGCTCATTTATTCATGTATAATCAACATGGCATGTATGAATCAAAAACTCAAAGGATCACCCTCACTCTTAAAACACAACAGTATAGTGTACTAGAGGTACCACCTTTTACATTTGTCTCCCTAATTAGTGCCAAATTTTTTTTTCTCATGGTGGCCAAGCTACAAAAATCCAAAAGGGATGATGTTGCAACCCTGACTATACAAACAACATAACAATAGAAGCAAATAGATACCAAGCTGAGGAAGTTCATGGCCTTTTATCCATAGACTAATGGTCAGATAAAAATGGTGAATAATTGGGCCCAACACAAATCCATAAAGCATAATCCATTCCAAGTATGCATTGGGAATAAAATCAAAATACAACTGCCATACTTGATGAAAAATCTTGATGCAATGGGGATCATTGCTTCTCAAGGAGGGAGGAATGATTTGAGCAAAATTTCAGGTGATGGTTCTACCTTAATTGGTGATAGAAATTTCAAGAGCAATAACTTTTGTACCATAGCTCCATTTGAATCCCCATTTGAACTGTTGAAAAGATAAAAATGAGGGGAACTCCATGAGATAGCATGGAGCTTTAATTAGTGGGTTTTGACTCTAGAAAATCAAATTTAAGTACTCCAAATTTCAATTTTAGTAGTGCAGTCTAAAAATAGTGATTCCTCAAATTTTGTTTTCTTGTGAATCATGGAAGTCAAACCACTTAATCTCCCTTGAGATTGGTGACCTTACACATCCGCTTCCTAACTTGAAAATCTATATAAACTAATATGTAACCTAAAAATAAAATCAGACATCTCTTCTCAGAGATAGGCATATGTTTAGATCTGCAAATTTGATCAATAAGACATCTCTTCTCAGAGATAACATTATTATAATTATGTTATTATTATTTATTCAATTATATTTCATCTAAATATCTTGATTTTTGGATTATTCATCATCTTGAAGAGAAGAATCTCAAGCAACAAACTCTACCAAAATTACTTTAATTCTTCATCAACTATCAACTAGCTAATCTTCATCAATAAGCATCTTCAAGCGTTTAGTGTTTTATTATTTGAAGGTCATTCTCCCAAGCCAAAGAGGAGCTCTCCATAATAACTTAGATCCAATTCATGCACATTCAATAGGTTTTTCTTCCACACCCTTCATAACTAGTTTCTACTTTTCACACTTAAGAAAAAGCAAAAATTAGATAGAAACATTCTAGCATGCCTGGTGGGACCCTTGATTTTTCTTGGGTTCATTAGTTGTTTTGGGAAATTTAGTTTCATTAGTAAAATTAAATTTATATTTAATTTAATTTTTAAAAATTAATCATTCATCTCTTTCAAAATTGAAATTTTAGCTTCTTTTATTTAGAAAACTAGGAAAAAATAAAAAAGTAGAAATTTTTATTTTTTTATTGCATTTCTAAAAATCAAAAGAGCATTGATCATAGGATTAGGATTGCATATTCATGTTGAATTTAGTTTTATTTTAGTTTTTATTATTTTCATATAAATAAATCAAATAAAATTTTACTTTGGATTAAAATTAATTGCATACATTTTATGCTTATTTGCTTAATTAGTTCACCTAGATTAATTAAAGGCAACACATATTTAATCATAGTGCATAAATGTTACACAACCAAACCACTTGCACAAAATAAAAATAAAACTCACTTGAGACAAGGCTTGACTAGGATTTCATCAGCTAGTGGATCACCTTACCCTTTTTTGGTTATCGTACTTAGATTTAATCACCAAGGGGATAACCAACTCAGCTCTCTAGTTGAGTAAAAATTATAGTAATCAATATATATATTAGCTAAGCACCCGCACTAGATATGGGATCATGAAGTGAGGGGAGCAAGCCATAAGCACCAAGCCATGTAATCTATCCAATACAAACTTCTTCTTGAGTGCCTAAACATAACTCAAAACTAAACATATACTACCTTGTTTAGAACGTATTCAAGCCGATTTCCCCTTTCACATTCTTTAAGGCATAAGCCAAAAGTGATTTAAAATAAATCCTAAGAATAATTTCACTTTTATTGTGTGCTTTTCTTGATTTGTGCTTTTCTTTGTTTGCTCATTGAGTGAGGAAAGAGGTTTGTTATCCATTTCTAAATTTCTCATATGGTCTTAACCAGACAGCAAGTGAAAAACTAAAACAACCCACCACCATCTTCTTCTTCATCTTCATCCATGGATTATACTTCAGACATTGATAGATCACTCCATGATTCACCACACCATTATCCCCCACCTATGGTGGCTACAACAATCCCTGAAGGTGATTTAGATTTTTCCACCTTTCTAGACAATAATCTATTTGCTTTACAACACTATCTTAACACCTTAGCCTACCATACTTCAATAGCTTTAGTTCCTCCCACAGATCCACCCTATGGTATGCCACACCACCTCATGGTTGGTGTTGCATCATCCCACCCTTTTTTTAGCCAAGCTTTATCTTCTACCATTGGTCCATCTACCACCACCACCCAAACACCTATTACCCCAACCAATACCTCTAACATTGGTTCAAATTTACCCCTTGTCATTTCTACCCCTTTTGTTGATGCGGCGTCTTCCACACCCATTTATACCACTCCATTTAGCTTAACCAATATACCAAACTCAATCCCCTTTCATAAATTAGTACACTCCATACCACAAACAATTCCCCATATAAGCACTTTGATCACTATCCAACTTTAACCAACTAACCCACTAATCACTTTGATGCCACAAATAAACCCCCCGACTTCAACCCTATAACACATACCCATGACATCTTATCAATATATTCCTAACACACAAGTATACATACCTTCAATTTCCACCCAGTCTTACGTGACCTCACACAAACACATGACATTATCCCAACCATCCTCTAGTTAATACCATGTCACCCAGCCCTAACAAAACATGTCATATACCTATCCAACCTAACAACCCCAAATGGACTTGGTCAAGATGATAATGGAGAAAATGACTACCCTTGAGTCATCCATCTCGGAGTCACATAACCTTATCTCTTATGACCAAATTTCTAATGAACCCATTCATCCATTTGTGCCTCTCTAACCATATCCTCCACAATGGAAATTTACAAAATTCTCTAAATTTCAAAGCAAGGAAGACCCCTACCAATATTTAAGAGAATTTAGGCACACATGTTACTTGATTTCCCATGATGATGATTTTATCCTTTGTACCTTTCCTATGTCCTTATCTGGACTAGCATTATATTGGTATAGTGCCATCCCAAAACACTCTATCTTCACCTTCACCCAACTAGCCCAAAATGTTTTGGATCACTTTTTGATCTATATATCCAAGAAAGTTTCTATTACCGACCTCTACTCCATTCAAAAATTTGAAGATGAATCTATTTCCAATTTCATGGCTCGTTGGAGGATCCTAATCAAATTTATTTTTCATTACCTCAACTTAAGCTTATAGAGCTCTTCACCTAGGCATGTGTAAAACATATTTCATCCACATTGCATGTCCAAAGCTTCAGGACATTCAATGAATATTTTACCATGAATCACAAACTAGAGAATAGAGCCATTGATAAGGGAAGATTAAATTTGAATAATAAGAACCCAACTTACAAACTCAATGAGCCCTCTTCTTCAAAACTAAACAACCCAACCAATGCCAATTCCAAGAGCAAATCCACCACCAACATTATTGTCTTCAAAGCTGTACCTATGCCATCTACCAACCAACAGAACCCAAGGAACCAAACCTCTAACACCTTTAACTATCCAAACCAAAACCAAAAGAACCAAACTTGGAATAACCATAAACCATTAACTCCACTTGGGGAGCCTTATCCTTCTATTTTGGAAAATTTACTAAAAGCCAAAATCATATAACTTCCACCAATCAAACCACCCCAACAGTTTAATACTTCTCACCCCATGCCCAGTTGGTATAATGAGAATGCTCATTGCACTTTCCACTGAGTCATAGGACATGACATCAACAGGTGAAATACTTTTAAATACCTTGTCCAATCCCTCATTGACAAGGGGAGATAACATTATATAATCCTAATACACCACCAAACTAAGCCCTCAACATATTCCATAAGCCTATCCCTAATCATGATCCTTCTACCCCTCATCATGAAAATAAAATTAAACCATCTCATGAGCCACATACTCTTAATGTGGTTACTAGTGAACCCATTGATGAAGGAAATTTTACCTCAACTACTTCCTTCCCTATTCCCCTAATGGAAGAAAAAGACCACCTTCTATTCTTTTGGACACCCAAATAAAATAAACAACCATATCCACACCTCCATTGGAGGATACCACACCTACCTCCCCTATCATAAAACCATCCACCCCCTCTTTGGAAGATATCTCAAAAGAGAATATGACTCTATCCACCCAACCTATTAAAAAAACTTCTATCAGAGGTCAAGATAAAGGTAAGGGAACCAAATTGGAACTTCTAACCCCTTCTTTGGTAGACCAAACTAGCCCTTCTAAACCAACTAAAACCTCCACCCAACCAACCAAAACCTCCTCTAAATCAATTGACCCTCAAACACCTAAACCCACCAAGATAATAAAAGTGACCAAGTCCCCTCCAAAACCAACAACTAAAACAACTAAAGAGGTAAAATCACCAAAGGGACCGAAACCCTAAATTTTACCTCCCTCAACCTTGCCCTCCATTCTGGGTCCCCATCCCTCTACCTTAAACCCAAAGTCCATCATTTTTACCAAAACCCCACCACCTTTATTGGTCACACTTTCATACTTGATTTCTAAAGCACCTTTCTCCACTACACCAACAATTCCTAAGTTACCTACCTTGCCCTCCTTTGCCACCAGCTCATCAACCATTGTGCCTAAACCAAAACCGTTAACCAAGCATACTACTTTATCTAAGACACCTACCACCAAACCTACATCCACATAACCTCCCACTTCAAAACCCAAAGAAAAAACTACTAAATATCTACCAACTTTAGCCAAATATTACTTAACCATTCTCTAGTGGTTATTGCAAACTTCTTCCTTAAGCTCACCACCCATCAAACCCTTTGACCCTTCACATACCAACCCTCTTAGTTTAATGATAACTTGATATGTGCATATCATAGGGCACCAAGACATTACATCGAGAACTGTAAAGCTCTCCAAGCACTTGTTCACAACTTATATGAAGATGATGATCTATTATCAAACAAACCTTCTTCATCCCCATTGCCAATCTAGCCACTGATTCAACCCATCTGATCTTATATCTCACCCAAAAGTGAAGAAGAAGAATTGAAGCAACCATCCATTCTAGAGAACACCCTTATCCACACTATTCACATGATTACCTGATCTCAGGCTAAATAGAAGGATAAAGGGAAGACTAAGGCATCCATTCCTTTGACTTACCCCTCCTCAAACTCCCAAGAAAATAATACCCAACCTTCTCTGTCTTCAAACAAACCCAAGGTGCCTATATTAGGGGCCTCCCCATCTAACCCTCCCTACCCTAACCCATATATAATATCCATCAAAAAGGCTATCCTTAGGCAACTTCACCAAACTCCAATAAAGATGAGCTTGTATGAGTTAATCTCTACCTCTCCCCATCATCGTCAAGTCTCTTAGAGGATCTAAAATCCATCGAGGTCCAACCTGATGATTCTCAACCTCTAACCACTTTTATTAGAAACCTTCAAACTTCTAACCTTGTCACCTTCAATAGTTTAGAAATACCTTTTGTTCATTTAGAAGATCTCTATCCCCCCTCTTAATTATATCATATATCAATCAAACCCACATCAAAAGGGTGATGATCGATGGGGGAGATAACATCAATATTATCTCCTTCCATGCTTATGACCAGCTGTAGTTACCTGAAAACATCATGTCTAAAAGCTCAGTGGTCCTTCAATCTTTCAATGATGTTATGGATGCCACCTTGGGCACAGTTGTCCTCCATATCTATGTAGGGCCTCATACTATTCTTTAACTCTTTTATGTTTAAGAAGGAGAGTTTTAATACAACATTTTACTTGGACACCCTTGGATTCATGTCATGAGTTATGTCCCTTTCACCCTACATCAATGTGTCAAGTTTAAACATGAAGGGCAAGTTGTGACTATCCATGCTGACCCTAGTCCTTTTACATCTTGCAATATGACATATTGACCCAATGACATCATTATTCCTCATTTATCCATTACACAACCATCTGCCAAAAACACAACCTCACTAGCCAAAACCCATAGCATTTCCACACCTAATGTTGATGAAGCTTCCACTAGCTCATCTATCATCTCTTCCCAAATTCCTATAAAAGACCCTGTAATAACCACATTCTAATGTCTTTCTTTTGGGTAATATAGACTGTTAGCCTTCGATGCCCTCCTTACCCCCCAATACCATGGGAATCTCAAACATGACCCTTCTTATGACCCTAACATTGGAACCATCATCCTCATTGGTCTCCCTAACCATCAAACAAATTTCATTTATGGGGGACTTGATCAACCACTTTTAACCCCTACCACTACATCATCCATCTAACTATTTACCTCTAACTTTTCATATCTTATCAAACCAAAGTTCGCTAAGTTGTATCTTCATAGATGTGCTTGGAAAGGATTTGGCCTCAGTCGATATGAACAAGGGACTCATAAGTCACCCCATCTCAAAACTTTACAACCTCACAAGTCATTTGGCCTTGGGTATGAACCACCTCAAGAATCCATCAATTCACCCAAACCCATTACCACCATAGAGGAAGATATCCCATCCTTGCCAACCTAACCACTTTCTCCACTTGAAGACCCTAATATTATCCCTCCTAACTTTTTTTTATCAATACTGTAAGTTTGGGCCCTCTCATATACCACAAGAGTGGCCAAACTAAATTCCTTCCACTCATACATCCTAAAATGGTAGAGATTGATTCTCCCACCATCAACACCTCTAACATCAAGATGATGATTCCATTCTTACCTACCTTGGTGTGGGAGATTATTCTATCCACAAATATCTTCCACCTAAGGCCTCAACTATGTTGAATGAATCTACCATCGATATCAACTTGGGCACTCTATATAACTCTAGCATTGTCAAATTGGGCTAATCATTAAATACTAAGGAACTTCAAGATTTTTCTTCTTTCCTCCAAGATCATAGCATACCATTCACTTGGTCTTACAATGATATGCCTAAGATTGACCCCACCACTGCTACCCATAACATAGTCACTCATCATGATGCCAAGCCTATTAAATAAAAACTTTGATACATACATCCCCGCATAGCCCTTTTTTTCAAAGAAGAGATTCAATGTCTCCTATCTGTAAACTTCATTCAACCCATTGACTATCCCCAATGGGTCTTGAACATTATACCTATCACTAAAATCACTAGGGTATATGAATTTGTGTGGACTTTCATAACCTTAACCTCTCCTACCCCAAGGATGAATTCCCTCTACCTAGCATTGACTAGCTTGTTGATCTTCAAACTAGCCATGAAATGTTATCTCTCATGGATGGGTTTTTAGGTTATAATCAAATCTTGATTGCTCCTAAAGATCAATATAAAATTGCCTTTACCAGCCTTTGGGGAACTTTTTGCTATAGAGTCATGCCTTTCAGGTTAAAGAATGGTGGTGCAACCTACCAACGTGCCATGAATTATATTTTCCATGATATCATCCATAAAATTATATAAGACTATGTGGATGACCTTCTTGGGAAATCCAAAATCCAAAAATATCACTTGACTACTCTTATGATTATATTTGAGTGCCTCATCCATTTTCATATTCATCTAAATCCTAAGAAATGCATTTTTAGGGTTCTTTCAAGAAAGCTTATTAGATTTATCATATCTCTTCATGAAATTGAAGTAGACCCTGCTAAGGTCAGACTAATTTTGGACATACCTCCTCCAACCAACCTTAAGCATCTCCATAGCCTATAGGGAAAACTCCAATCCATTTATCATTTTATTTCCCAACTTTTAGACTGGTTCCAACCTTTCCATCACCTTCTAAAGAAGGATGTCTCTTTCAAATGGAATAGTGATTGTCAAAAGGCCTTTGCTTTTCTCAAATAATACCTTTTGTCACCCCCTATCCTCACCCCTCATAAGGATGACCACCCCTTTTATCTATATATCTCTACTACTGACCATTCCCTAAGGGCAATGTTGGCTCACTAAGATGAACAACACAAAGAGTAAGCCATATACTACATTAGCTGTATACTTGTAGAATACAAGACTTAGTATACACACACTGAGAACCTCTGCTTATCATTGACCTTTGTGGAAACCAAACTCCAACACTACCTTATTAACCATAAAACCTATGTCATCACTAATATCGACCTGCTCAAATACATGCACTCTAAACCATACCAAAATTAATGTATGGCTAAGTGGCTCATGCTCCTAGCTAAATTTGACCTTGAATTCCTTCAACAAAAGTCAATTAAAGCTCAAGTCATTGTCGATTAATTGGTCAAAGCTCCTTTATAAAATAACCAACCATCTTTTCTTGCCTTTCTAGATGAGTCTATCATGACTCTTTTTCAAGAAGATGACATAACCTACCAAATGACCATGTTCTTCAATGGTTTGAAGTGGCAACAAGGAGGAGATGCTAGAGTTATTCTAATTCCTCTTGATGGTGAACTCCTTCCTCTCTCCTTCAAAATTGACTTTGAATCCACCAATAATATGGTTGAGTATGAAGCCCTAGTGATAGGTCTCTAAACTACTCAAAGCTTAACAATTAAGACAATCCATGTCTTTGGTGATTCCTAACTTGTGGTCAACTAGGTCAATGGATCTTATCAATGTAAGAATGATTTCTTGCTAAAATATAAAATTTTAGTTGACAAAATCTTAAAATCATTCAAACATTACCTAGTCCAATCCATTTCCTGATCCACCAATAAATTTGTAGATATAATGTCCTACATTGCTTCTTAGATCCCTTTTCAACCTTCCAATTCCAAAATATTTATCATCATTCATAATTTTACCACACATTATTATGGCCAATTTGACCTCCCTACTATTTTTAATGTAGAGGAATCCCCATCCAACATTTGATATGACCAAACTTTTAACTACCTTAACCTAGGCATTGTTACTCCCAACCTCTCTAGGAATGCTCAAAGATATTTTATTCAGAGTACCTCTCATTGCACCATACTAGGGGGAATACTTTACAAACATGGTTTTGATGGTCTTCTTATTTATTTCCTACTTATCTATGAAGCTTATAATGCCATCAAAGAAATGCATGATGGGATCTATGGGGGACACTTTAACAACCTAGTAGTCACTAAACGTATCCTTCACCTTGGCTACTATTAGCCCATCCTCAACCAAGACTATTGTGATTATGTAAAAAAGTGTGTTAAATGTCAACAACATGCAAATTTACATCATGCACCATCCAATAACCTCCAAGTATCTAAGGACTTTTGGCCTTTATTTCAATGGGGGATCAATCTCATTGGGGACATTAACCTCCATTCTTCACAGTGGCATAGCTCCATCATCATAGCCATTGAATACTTCACCAAGTGGGTGGAAGCTATTCCTCTAATCTCTACCAAAGCAAAAAATATTGTTGACTTTATCAATCACCATATCATTTCCACTTTTGTGTTCCTCATAAGATCATCATCGATAATGACAAATATTTCAAGAACAAGCGAGTTCAAGGTTTATGTGATGCATTTGGCATCAATTTAAGCTTTTACTCACCTTACTGACCACAAGCAAATGGACAAGTAGAAGCCTCTAATAAAAACCTCACCAAAATATTAGCCAAAGTTATCAGTGCTTTAGGTTAGGATTAGCAATTGCACATCCCATTCAACTAATGGGCCTATGATACTAGCATTCAAACCTCCATTGATGCTACCCCTTTCTCTCTAGTCTTTAGAGCAGAGGTAGTCTTGCCTCTTAAATTCCAAATCCCCTCTCTTTGTATGTATTTGAAGGAACTCATTTTTGAGGAAGATTTTCATCAGCATTGTTTATCTCAACTTGAGCTACTTGATGAATGTCATTTAGCAGATCTCACCCACCTTTGTATCTATCAAGATCATATCACACGTGCTTATAAAAAGTACCTCAAATAATGAGAATTAAATATTATAGATCTCATCCTAAAAAAAACATGTGACTAACATGGAGAAGAGTAAATGAGACAAGTTTTCTTTCAATTGGCTTGGACCCTACATCATCACCCATAAGTATGGATTATGAGCTTATTATTTATCCTCTCTTGAAGGCAAACCAGAATCTGAGCCTCTTTATGCTTCACATCTATATTCATTTTTATATTAAATAAGGATCGATCTCACCTATTTGTCTAACTTAAGCTCATCCCTTAATTATGATATTTTAACATTTATCCACCTTCCTCCTCCCCTTTTGAGGACAATTAATTATAGCACAGAACTATGTGATTAACCATCACAGTCATGGCCTAATCCTAAATATGGGTACCACAAATCTACCCATAGCATGGTTCTCATGGATACTTTTCATCTCTAACAAGATCAAATCCCATGGTCATTGATTCTCAAATCCACACCCTTTCACATATCATTGACCTTCTTGTGTAAAGTTTTGTCCTCATAAAGGTAAACGTCTAAACCTAATTAGATTGGTCCATGTCTAAACACATTTCATCTTGCAACAATTAATTAGTTTGATATCTTAAGCATTATAGACTGCTCTCTCAAAGGATAGCTACCCCAAAATAAAATAAAAATTACCACATGTAAGGTAGATTGTTCCCTTGAAGGACAAATATCAAGAACATCAAAACAAAACCAGTAAGCTTAGACCAATCCCTTGAAGGATGGTTAAGTTAGCTTTGTCAAAAGTAGAACAATTTCATGGAAGCTTCCCACATTAATCAACTTCCCATAGACAACAATAAAGCAAAAGATCTAAGAAATTCTAAATCCATAATCAGTGCTCAAGCAACATAATAAGTTGGAAGCCATAATCAACTTTCCCATGTAGACTTCCCTCATTGATCAGTCTACATCTAGCATACGACATGGACTTATCTATTACCATTCTTAGGCCACCTATAGATGGAGCAAGCTGATTCACATGAGGTTATCATACATATCACCCATTACCCTTCACACCACCTATCACCCATCTTCCCTTTATACTATCTATAAATCAAGGGATTTAGAGCCTATTTGACACCCTATGATCAAGATACCTTCTTTATCAACTAACGACTACTCATGTATAATGTTTGAAGGGCTTATATTCATTTAGCTGATCTCACTTCAGGTCTATTTTTAGTCCTTATAAAAAACAAAGCATTAGGCCCTATTCTTATCCTAATGTGCCTAGTTGATGTTTTCATCATGACTTGTACCATCTAACATTGAAAGAACAATAGTCATTCCTTGAGTGAGATTACAACAACCATAGCCATACCAATCATGGCCATAACCATAACATTTAACTAACAACATCCAACACATTTTATACATGTTTACATCAAACTATGCAATATTTTATTTAGGGTGTGAGGAGTCACATGACACATACATAGTCATCAGATTACACACACATTACCTAACACATAGGTATACATTATTTTCCTGACTAAGCATTAGACTGATTATATGGTGATTATGGATTTGTGTTCAACCATCCTTTTACTTAATTACTCCCTAAACTAACATTCATAATATTCTCTATCTCAGTAAATGCTAAAGGGTATACTCTATTCTCCTCTCCCACATTCATCCCCATAGGGCAAGAATCATACTCTGATCTAGGTCTTTCATAGTGATACATTCACCTTCTTGCCTCTTTTTCCCTCTTATTCTTACTAGCTCATTACCACATGCCCTAAGCATCATACCCTAACCATTAGCAGTGTTTGCTTGAACATGGTAGTCTTTTATTTTGTGCTAGTTGAATGTTCATCCGTAGTAAGGGAACCACCATCTTCTCCTAGCCATGTAGCTTCTTATTGGTTAGGCCTGAACTAGTGAAACCAATAAGTCATTGGTTTTATGGAGCTAGGATAGAGGCATGGAGCTAAGATAGAGGATGCAGGCATGGTCACCATTTATCTAGCCTACACATATAACTCTTGGTTTAGGCAAGGTCCATCCTCTATCACTCACTACACTACTAACTTCATTACTTATATAATCTACTTGACTTTAAAATAAATTCTTTGCAGGTCATCACTTCACTACTTCCCTTAAAATTTGGCTCATAGTGATGATGAACCTTGGCCACAATAAATTTACAAATCTATATAGACCCCCACCTCCTAAAACTTGGCTCATAATGGTAAATACTATCTCCAAACTCTTACCCTCTCACAATTTTAGAAGGTGTAACCTCTTAATAAAGGCACCTCTTCTTTGGATTAGCTCTATTGAATATCATTTATGGTACTTCACATTATGATCCCTTATAATTTATCCTACCTTTCCCATATTTATCTCTCATCCTATTAAATGTGGGATCATTATGGTAACTATTTACCAACCTACCCCATTCACTTTCATTGACACCTTCACCAAAACCCAAAACTATTGTTTTACCAAACCTTCTCCCTCAGTCCAAACCAACCCATGTGGTCAATCACATTGGGGTAGCCAATTTGAACACCACTCATCCAAACCTTATTAAACTACATTGGCCTGATGTCCACAGGCTATGTAGGTGCTGCTCCACTTCTAGGGGCAGCTCGACCACTAACAACTAATTCCCATCCCTTTTTCTTCTCACTCATTTCCATCGCTAACAACACCCTCTTGCTTAGGACATCTTACACCAAGGAGGATTTGAATTATTTCTTCAACATCCTTATGTTTTAACACCATCTAATACTTCCTCTTAAGTCTTTCCCTCATTATTGGGAGAAATACATTGGCCTGAGGTCTTTTTGGACTATATAGGTAGTGCTCAATTATTGAGGTTAGCTCAACAACTTCCTTTACTTTATTTTACCTTCTCACCTAAAATCTCTTCTTCCACTTCTCTACCTATCAACTAACCATCTCCCTACCTCCAACTTGTCAATCTCTTTTAACCACTTTTCTATCTTTTCAATCTCTTTTAACACAAGGGTTGACAACCTTTCCCATTGGCCCCTCTTACCTCCCATAAAGCCACCTCCTACTCTGCTTTGTTGGCCTCCCCATCATCTTTCCTTGTACATGATTTAAAACTCACTTCCCCACCCACCTTTTGCTTTTTCTAAATCTCTTTCACCTTATTACCATCCTTTCCCTTTATCCCCTTCAACTTCATTCTTCATCCTCATCATCTCCCCTCACACTCGACTACTTGTTATACTCCCCTCATCACTCTCTTTTCCTCACCCATTCCACCTCATACTATGCATCTTACAAGCATTCTATTTTTTTTGTTGCTATACTTTTTCTTTACATGTACCACCATTATCTGCCATTCCATCACTCTTCCCACATTCCCCATTTCCCATTATTCTTATTTGATTTTTTCCCCATCCTTTTTGTCTTCTTTTTTTTCCTTCACAACTAGCTTCTAACTCGGCTTTTATCCTTTGAGAAGCCTTCCACAATTGCCCTTTTCTTCTTATCTATTTTTGTTTTTCCCTTTTGTATTCCCCTTTTCCTCTTTCCCTCTCGGTACTCACTTATATTTTTCATCTATGTGAGTATCCATGCTTTTTATCCCTACTTCAATTCTTCCTTTTTGTCCTTATCATCCTTGATCTTCATTCCTTAGTTTCATTTCACTCCCTTTCATTATGTTCCCCTATTTCTTCACCACCTCACCCTTTTTCAGCTTGTCAAACTCTTCTAACATTCTGATTAAAACCCATCCTTTGATTCCCATTGTTTTTATTAACCCCTTTTCCCATTTTCCATCCCATTCACATCTCTAAAACCACAATCTAATTTGATTCATTATCCATCAGCATCCATGCTTACTTGGTCCAAATACCACCTACTTCTTCACTCTCCCATCATCCTTTTTATGTCCTCATTTCACTCCTTTTTCCTCTTGTTTCCTTTTCCTCCATTTTCTTCCTTGTTTTTCATTTTCATCACCAAACTATTTTATCCTTGATATTTTCTTAGACTTGTTTTCAAACCTTTCATGGCCTCCCACATTTACATTCCTCCCCTTACCCTCTAAGATTGTTACACTTCTCTCCCCATCCTTTTTGATTCTCAAATCTATCATTCTTTAGTGCATCTCTCACCCCCCATCTTATACCTTTTATTTTTCTCTTTTCTCCATTTCATTTCATTTTTTTCATCTCCCTTGATGCCCTTCCTTACTCTTCCTGACCTATATGATCATGCCTGGCTTCTTCCATCCTTCTCAACCTTCATCTTTATCTATGACCTCATTATTTTCTCTTCATCCATATCTTGGTCCACCTTTTACTCATCCCTTATTGGATCTCCCTTATGTTCTCCAATTCAACCTCCACCTCTTTAGACTTCGGTCACCAATTGTACAGCTTCTACGTAAATCTTCTTGTCTTCTTCCTTGTATCCTCCATACCCTTGCCTTAATGCACAAAATATAGTTAGGTTCATTACTTTAAGAGCATACCTTTCTTCCTTTAATGCCTCTATATGTTACTCTTGGACTCTTTTTTATTTCCTTCTCCAACTACTCCCTTCACCTTCCCATCACCTTTTTCCTTTTAAACCTTCTACCCATTTTGAGCATGCTATGGCCTCCAAGGTCTTCCACTTGATTTTGGGTTTACTACAAGATATATACCAATCATATGACTCTATAACATAATTATCCAGGACTACAGGCTCATACGACTTACCAACAAGCCCAAGTGCTGTTAAGCCATCGAGATAAAAATTCCTTCCCCACCTTTTCTAGTCTTGCCTATTTTCAACCCTTTTTACTCTAACCTTTGAAGGTGTTAGAATCAACACTAAAACCACCTTCAAATGGAAGCTTTGGGATACACACATGGGAATGATAGATACACGCTCTTATGCACCCTACCTTCTAATAATTTCCCTTGATTATCCCTTCCCAGACTACATCATCTTATGCCTTGAAATAACCCTTACTTTAATGCATGAAATCCATAACTTGATCCCTCATTTAATTAATCTTATTATTCATTTTGCTTCATATTCCAAAACCCCTCAATGTCTTTCTTAAAATTACCTCAAAAACTCAATGCTTACTTATTTTGGGGCCCCACTGATTCAAGGGTCAATGGTTCAAATCTTCACCACTTCTCGTTAACCCACTCTACTACTTTGCTTCCTCAAACCATTGAATAATAACCTTCTGTAGAATGTTAATGACATTATTATGGAATATGCACAATGTCAAATTATTTGGATGGTGATGAAAGAACCCATTAGATCATTGTGGTAATTCGAGTAGTTTAAAATTTTCCAAAGCCTGGTAAAACATATTTCTCCCTTTTCTTTTATTTAAAAATGTGGCCACAATTACATGTTTTAACCTGCTTATCCATAGATGCAGATTTCTTTTACATAGTGAACACAATCATCTAATTACATCCCAGGTAATCTCATCCAGCATTTCTACCATACCCATTAGAAACTATTTGATAGCCATCTTTTCCACCCTTTGGTGCTTCCCTTTCTCCAACATCCTTCACTTAGACCTACTTACATATCAAATTGGGGCAACCACATTAACCAATGCCCTTTACCTTAAAAAAAATACATTTGGATTGATGTTATTTTTGGATTCTTGTCCATAGAACTATGTAGGCACTACCCACTTGTCATGTGAATTTGGAGTTAGCTCAGCCATCCCCTTCTAACCCATACCCAATCCACCCATGCTTTCACCACATCCACCTTGATGTCAGTTGATTTTGACCTAGAACATTGGTGTTTTTGCAATAAAATTTAACCATAATGACCAACATTACCATGTTGAACTTTTAAATGTTTGCACCACCTCATGAAAAACTAGACCATTTGTGTTTTTATGGGAGCACTTCCTACCTTGGATACCTGAGTCAACACTGACCCTATCTAGGAACCTTTATAAGACTAACCCAATCAGCTATGACCAATGTTGGGGACCGATTACATTGTCATTTATCTTAGAACTTGACCTTTTTTTTATCAACATTGACACCTTTAATCTCTATGTAAACTTGACTATTGTGCTTAGTCATATTTTTTGAATCCATTGACATTTCACATGCCCAACTACCTTTGATACCACTTAGTGCCTCCCTATCAACTGCTTATTAAACCTACACTTTATTTGACCTTTTCTCATCAAATCTTGGTTTGAGGGTGAACACATGCTCTTGTAATCAAGGCACCATAACCTTTGACAAAGTGATTTGTTTTTATTTTGTAGCTTGCTAATTCAAAGTTGCATAATAAAAAGGGGTAAAATGTAAACACCAAAAAATTGTACATTTATAGTTTTTGATGACTAAATGCCTTGAGACCCCCTAAAAATTATTAAACCTTCACAAAACCCCCCTTAAGCCAACAAAATCATTATTCTTCTAGTCACATATTATCATTCACAATCACTATTTAAAATTACTATTCATCATCACTATTCACTATGGGCCCCATTATCACTATTCATGATGACATGGCAATTAACATGGTAAGTGACATGGCATGTGATTTGGAGGTGATGTAGAAAGTGGCATGGCTTAGAAATGACATGGTTTGACATGGGACACCATACCCCACTTGGGACCCTTTCCCAAAGTGCATATTGACCTCATTTTAGCATCACAAAGTCCCCCCTTGAAATATGGAAAATTTCCCCTTAAGGGGTCATTATTTAACATTAATTTTGTTTTCCCCACATGAAATTAGAATTTAAAAGAGATGCATACCTCTTTAAGACTTTGGGAAAGACAAAGGGCACCCATTTTTGACTTCTTAGTCAAAATGGGAGACTTCTCAACCCAAATGGGAATCTGCCACAACCTCACCTCAGACTTTTCATCCCCCATATGAACAATGGTGCCACCCCTTTAAGTGCTTGTGTGAAATCAAGAAAGGGTGGGGAGAATTATTTGGTCTCATTTAAACCCATGTGCATGATTCCCATTCAAAAATGGACTCATATGCAAGGTAGGAGACATACCAACCCAAAATGGGAGACTTATGATCAAAGTGGGGATCCCCACCAACCCATCCTTGACACATTCATGATCCCACTTGGATAAATTCTAATTGATTCACTATTCCTCTATTTTGGCATGTTTCTTCACATCAAATGCTATTAATACCCCCAAGGTTAAATTGGAAGTTAGTATTTTATTATTAACATTTATGTTGTAGGTTTGGAGGTATCATCAATGAGGTAATCATCTTAAAGATAAAGAGCTCAAGAAATAAAACTATGCTAAAATTACTTCAAGTCTTTATCAACTATCAACAAGCCAATCTTCATCAACAAGCATCTTCAAGCATTGAGTGTTTTCTTATTTACAGGTTATCCTCCCAAGCTAAAAAGGATCCCTCCAAAATCACTTGGATCCAACATGCACACATTCAAAAAAATTTTATTCCACACACTTCATAACTAGTTTATACTTTTCACACTTAGGAAAAAGCAAAAATTAGATAGAAACACTTGGCCTAGACATGCCAGGTTTACTAAATCGAGAAGGTTTTTCTTGTGCTTAAAAATATCTTAAGTATTTTCATGGGATATTAAACATAATGGAATAGGTGGAGAGGTTTGGTAAAATGATAATACTAGTGTTAGTTTTTTTACTAAAGCCTACAAATTTATGAATAATACTTAAGAAGTGAGACCACTAAAAACCCTCCTGTCACCTTGTAAAGAAGCTCAAGAGGGCATTATTTTTTTCTTATAAATTCAAGGAGGTTTTATATGGGAGGAAGTGGTTCTAGGATATATTTATAGACCATATTACCTCCTAGTTTATGGTATTAGTCAAGAGATTAGGGTCTTGTTCTTTATGAATCAACCTTAGGAAGGTTACATACCTAAAACCCTCTTAGTGACCTAATGGCCATGTTTGCCTTATAAATGAATTTAAATGCACTTTTTTGGGTTTTAAATGATTAGGGTGACATATATAGGTTTCATGTACACTTTAATGGGGCATTTTTTGGCATATGTGGGATGAGATGGTACCAAAATTGGCTTAGAAATGATTGTTGTAGGGTTAAAAATGTAGGTTTTAGGTGGCTTAACTAGATGAGACCTAATGAGATCCCTTGAAACCACATATACACTATATAAGATAGGGGAATATAATTATAAAGATTCATAATAAGGTGCACTTTGATTAAAAAACCATTTTGAGGTTGCAAAATACCTAATGGTAAGCAAGTATGCTATCAAGAGCTCCTAACAGACCTAATACACTTGTGTATCAACCTTGGAGATGGTTTTAAGTTTTATTAGAGGTGAAATGATTCCCTATAATGTGTTTGGTGGGAGTTATTAAAAATGTGATAATAGTCCTCAAGCAAAGGACTAAGCCAAATATGGAAAGATAGACTTGTCATTGTGGTCTCCACTTGAATCAAGTAAACTTTTCAATGAAATGTAGGTTATTATCAGTTTGAATAAGACTAAGTCCTAATCCTTAGCCTCAGCAAGATGAGAGAGACATTGAAGTGGCATAAGAGGATGTGGGAAGACACCAAGAAGCATTATCAAGAGTGCTACATGTCAAGACACAGGCTTGTAACTCATTCTAATCCAATAATGGATAGTTTCATCAATGAGGTTGATGAATCATCTAATAAGGTTAAGAGTCACTCTACGCCACAATTGATGAAGAATAACAACATATCAAGTATCCACATGTTGATAAGAGACTTCATAACAACCTACTTATAGTTTTCTTTCTTGTAACTTATTTTCTCATGAGATGACACTTGTCATGTGCCTCTCCTATGCTTCTCCTCTCTCTCCTTCTCAAACTTTTCTATATATATGCTTGATTTTAGAATTTTTAGCATCATCCATTTTAGTATGGTTAAGCCTTGTTCCTTTTATAAGCCATTGAAGTAATAAACAAGTTGTTTTTACCTTGTCTTATGACTATATTCTAGTGTTTGTACATGAATGATTGATCTTATCTAGTGTTGATTGAGTTCTCCTTGACATGTCTCATTTTCTCACCTATATGTAGTTTGAACTCATTCTTTTAGGTCATATGAAGTGTTTAATTAGTATTTTGAAGGTTAAGTGAGGCAATCTTCCATTAGTGTCTTTAGACCTCTTTAAAATTACCCTTCCTTGCCAAATCATCATCTACCACCTTCATATTTAAATACTAACGTAATATGAGTAGATTAGGATTAGTGTATGAATAGATCAATTCTATGTTCATTGTGAATTTGTGTATGTGTGATAGTGGTGAAAAATTTGGTGCATCACCTCCTTAATTTTTTCAATTCTCTATATCCCCTTTCCCTTGAAATTAATAGTTTCGTTTGTAGTTCTTAAGTGATGCATCATGGGAGCTAGCTCTATCTATAGCTTCAATCCACTCTTTAGGTCACACACAACCTAGGATTGTTCCCATGGTATACCTTAAGTGAGGAGGCCTAAAAAACCTCTTCAAGGGTGTAAATTTTGATGATAAAAGTTTTGGCATGCCTAGTGGGACAAGAGATTTCATCCATTTAAGAGTTATTGGTGTTGCTCTTCAATACACTAGCCTTTGGAGGCATGAACACAAGCACCAATGTTGACTCCAAGCATATTTATCTAGTTTTAGCAGCCCATGTATTCTTTTAAGCAAGTACTCTTTATATTTTGACTTTCTCATTAAGTTTTATGGATGATTTTGGAGTGGATTTCTATTTTATGTAAGTTGGTGAGCCATATCAAGCCTATGTTGATCATATCCAACATCACATTGATCCTTAATAGCAACATGTTGATCCTTACTAGTAGCCCAATATCAACCCTATGTTGATCCATATTATCCCTAAAATGACCCTATTTACCCTCCATACCACTCTAACTATCAATATGAATAACCTTGATATCAAGAGTGCTACTCTTCCTCCTCTCCTCATCAACCTTAACAAGCTTGCCATCAACAAGAGATAAGATACAAGGAGGAGTGTATAACTAGGCAAATTTAAGCTAAAAAAGATAAATACTCTCATCTACTCATGAGAATATTAAATAATGAAATAATAATGAGAAAGATAGATAAAAGTTGAGGAACTTATTATGATTTTTAAGGAGTGAGTGGGAAAATTTTAAGGAAAGAAACCAACATTTCCTAACCAGTGAAAGGCTATAAATAAGACATTTAAACCAATGCATAAAGGATAGGTTAGTAAGATGGGAGAAGTAAGAAGTCCAATACCATCAACCTCAATTACCTTATCTTACTCCAAATCAACCTTCGTCTACTCCTAAATTACTCTAACTTGTAATATGCAATCAAAAAAATCTTGATTATATAAAATCCTCACCCATTGTTCGTCAAGAATCATCTGATTTCCCTCAAGAACCTTCTCCCATGCTCATCCAAAATCAAAAATTTGAGGCCAAGCCAAGATAGTTTTTAAGTTTTCCAAACCTTCATCCACCCCTCAAGTTGCAACACACCATCAAGAGTAAGCTCCTAAGTTAAAGATTTTAAGTTGGAATCAAGTGGTGATGTTATGGGATAAACAAAATGAAAAAATCTTAGATTAGGACATTGAGGCTAGAGAGGAACCTTTACCTGTTCAATAGCCCCAAACCTTCCCATCATAGAAGTATATCCAAGAGGGAATCTAAAATAAGAGAGAAGTCCTAAGCTTCAAGAATGACTACCCAATCTACAATCCAATTCATTAACTTATTCAAGCCCCACCCATCCCCCCTCAATAACCTATAACTTTCCCATCATGGAGGTCAATTTAAGAAAGCATCCAAATGAAGAAGGAAGTCCTTGTGGATAAGGTTGAAGTATAAAGCATATCAAGGTTTAAGGGATTGATTGGTGAATGGAAGGAGAATAATGATAATCTCATTGATCTAAAGAGTCCAAAGCTTGTTTGTGAGTTTAAACAACCCATCCTTGAAGAAGAGCATGTTCTATGGGATGCTAATGAAGAAGGTTTGATTATAGCTATAAGTGAGACCCAAGAAAGATATAAGGAGGATAATTCAAGTGTATATGATGAAGAGGTCATTATTATAAAACCTCTTGGTGAAGAGAGAAGAAATCAGTCTTTGAATATGAAGAGAAAGGTGACTTTGATGAAGTACAAGTTGATCAAGTGATAGTAAACCTTGAGAGAGATGGTCTTTCCAAATGTGAAAAAAGTCCTGATCAGGTTATTATTTTTAGGAATATAGAACATAGAGAAATATTAATGAATTAAAAATGGAAATAAAATGTAGAAAACACAACATAATAGAGATACATATTTGATGTGGTTCACCTAATATGGGCTACATCCACACAAAAACAACTAGTCCTTATTATTCAGTCCAACAAATGAAGGGAAAAACCTAAAATATAACCACTGTAATATCCTCTTCACTCACATACAATATGACATTATAATTACAATGCCCTCATATCAAAAAGAGGGTTACATATAGGGTAAAAATGCACAAACATAATTTCTACCGTTAGATCTGCAACTTAATAGTGAATGGTCAAGATTTACTATGAAATTATAATATTTTATAGTGATTTTTTAACAAAATTTTATAGTGACCATAGTGGGGGGGAATTTCCACTGACACTCCCTTATCAAGAAATAGATATTAAAAATAAGATCAAGCTCCACCATCCAACAATCTCCCACTTAGAGACTGATTGTTGCAACTCCACCGCTACAACCCTTCCTTGAAATTTTATTTGACCTTTGACCCCATCATGTTTCTTATCTTCCTTTTTATCCTTGAAGACCTATTAAAGCTAAACAACTCTCCATCTTCTCTTTACTGACTGCATTTATTACCATATCTATAGGATTCTGACTCGTATGGATCTTTTGACCATCCTCCAAAGATGAATGAATAAAGTGAATCTAAGTTGTATATGTTTGGTTCTTGAGTGGAATACTGAGTTATTTTTTAAATGAATCACACTCTAGATATCAATATACAACCTAAAATCCTCCTACTTCTACATCAACTCTTTTATGAAATGTTGCATCCATATCATCTCTTTTCTAGCTTTCGTAGCTGTAACATATTCTAGATTTGTAGTTGACAAAGCAACTATCTTATACAATTTTGAAATCCAACTAATTACTATATCACCAATAGTGAAAACATAATTTTTGGTTCTCTTCCTACCATCTAAATCTCTAGCCATGTCTGCATCAACATATCCTTGTAAGGTAACATCTGAATCTTCATAGCACAACTATCTATTAGTGGTCCCTCTCAAGTACCTGAGAATCCACTTGACTGCATCCTAGTGCTCTTTTCCTAGATTATTCATAAACCTACTAAAAACTCCCACTACATGATCAATATCTAGTCTCATGCACACCATATCATACATTAAATTTCCAACTATTGAAGCATATGGAACTTTAGACATGTAATTGATTTCTTCCTGCATTTTAGGGCACTGTTCCTTGCTTAATTTGAATTTCCCTCACAAAGGTGTACATATAGGTTTTGCATCTTGCATATTGAACCTGAATAACACCATCTTTATGTACTCTTCTTGAGATAATGTCAATTTTCAATTTTTCCTATCTCTTGTTATTCACATACCAAGGATTTGCTTTGCAACACCCAAATCCTTCATTGCAAATTAATTTACTAATTTTCTTTTGAGATAATTTATATCCTACATGTTAGACCCTACAACAAGCATGTCATCTACATATAATAACAAGATAATATAGCTGTCATTATCTAATCTCTTAAAATAGACACAATGGTTAGAGTGACATCTACTATAACCTTGTTCTATCATAAACATGCCAAATTTCAAATACCACTACTTTGGATCTTAATTTAGACCATACAAACTCTTCTTAACCTAAACACCATTTTTTCCTTACCTTTTACTTCATATCCCTGTGGCTTCTCCATATATATTTCCTCCTTCAAATCACCATGAAGTAAATTAGTCTTCACATCTAACTATTCAAGGTGCAAATATTGTAAATATTCTACTACTACCAAACTTGAAATAGTTATTATGGAATTTATTTTTAAAACTAGAGAAAAGATTTTGTCAAAATCAATACCTTTCTTTTGTTCAAACCACTTTACAACAAGTCTAGCTTTGTATCTATTTTTTCCTCCATCTTCTTCCTTCAACCTATAAACCCATTTATTCTATAATGCTCTTTTACCTGCAGTAAACTGAACCAAATCCCAAGTTTGATTATGTACTAAGGAGTTCATCTCCTCTTTCATTCCTTGCTCCCACTTCTTTTTGGTTTTTATTTGCATTGCTTCTTCATAGATTTTTGGCTCACCACCATCAGTCAATAATAAATAATAAAGTGAAGGAGAGTATGAGTGAGGGAGTCTACTTACTCTAGTAGATCTTCTAACTATAATGTCAAGAGTTTTAGGTACTTTTTATTGTATTTGTTACAAATTTTGATTTTCAGACACTTTTAAAATTTCATTTCTTGTGATTTCATCAAGTACTACATATTTTGTATTTGGTTTTTCTTGTTTCTTTTCCTATAACTGATCTCTGTACATGACCTTCTCATTAAAGATCACATCTCTACTAATGATTTTATGATTTTCAAAATCCCATAAATGGTAACTGAAATCATTAATTCCATATCCAATAAAATTATATTTCTTGGATTTTGCTTCAAGCTTGGTTCTATTTTCTTTATCAATATGGAGAAATGCTTCACAACCAAAAGTATTTAAGAAGGAATAATCTACCTTTTTACTTGTCCATGCTTCTTCTAGAATGTCATCATCCAAAGGAATTAAGGCCCTCTATTTATTAAGTAAACAATAGTATCCACAACATCTGCCTAAAACTATAATGACAACTCTGCATGTAATCTCATGCTCCTTGCACAATCCATGATTGTCCTGTTCATCCTTTCTGACACACCATTTTGTTGTGGTGTTATTAGAACCATCTTCTCTATATGAATCCCATGTGATGAACAATAATTTTCAAATTCCTTGCTATAGTATTCACCTCTATTATTTGATCTGACACACTTCAACTTATTTTTTGTCTCATTCTCAACCAAAGATTTTCATTTCTTAAAAGTATCAAAAACATCAGAATTTTTGTATGCAATAAACCCAAGTTTTTCTAGTTGCATCATCAATAAAAGTAACATAATAATAAGAGCCACCAAGGGATGATACCTGAGTTAGTTCCGATACATCTGTATATACAAGCTCTAACTTTTCATCCTTATTTGTCTTCCCAACTCTGAGAAATTTGACTCTCTTCTTTTTTTTTGTACACATAATGCTCACAAAATTTCAAATCCACCTTTTTCAAATTTGGTAAGAAATTATTTGAGTGGAGAACTTGCATCCCCTTCTCACTCATGTGCTCAAGTCTATGGTGCCATAATTTTTTATCCACTTCTATATAAGCTAAATCAATAAGAGAGTCAATATTACCGTTAGATAAATATAATGTACCAACCTTTTCTCATTTTGCTATTACCAGTGATCCTTTAGTGACCTTCCATGAATTTTCTATAAATGTAACTATGCAGTCCTCACTTCCCTATTTACCTACTATAATTAGAGTTCTTCTTAGCTCAGGAAAATGCCTCCTCTTTTAACAACCATTTTTTTCATTCTATAATTTTATTTGTATCTTACCCTTTCCTACAATTTTACAGGGTTCACCATCACCCAAATAAACCTATCCAAAATCAACATGAACATAATCTTTAAAATAATTTTTATGGGTGTAGCATGAAATGAATCCCCTAAATCTAACACCCAAGAATCATTAATATTATCTAAAAAAAGGATTAAATCATCTTGTAACACTTCACCTGATACATTTACTTCTTGATTATTATCTTGTTATCCATCTCCTTGTTTTCATTTTTGAAACCAACAATATTTCTTTAGGTATCCTTTCATCCACTAGATCCAACACACCAACTTTCCTATGGATTTGAATATGCACTTATTAGACTTACCATGATTCATTGGGGCCTTTCCTCCATCCTTTTGTCTTCCCTTATTCTCTATAGTCAAATCATTACCTAATGTCTCACCTATACTTTTTAATTGCATTTCCTCACTAAGAATAACACCCATACCATCATCAAACTTTAAAGTGTTTGAACCAGAGACATAATTAATCACAACCATGACCAAGCCATTCCATCTTTCTATAAATGAGAAAAGAATCAAAAGATCCCTAACCTCATAATCAAAATTTACTCCTATAGAGCTTAATTGATTTATGACCATGTTAAATTCATTTAAATGATCAGCAATAAACCCACCTTCTAAAATTTCTAGATTAAATAACTACTTCATAAGAAATAGCCTCTTGGAGGCTAAGGGTTTTTCATACACTATCTAATGTCTTTATCACATCCTCTATTGTCTTTTCTTTTGAAATATTGAAGGCTATCGATGCTGCCAAGCAGAATTGTATTGTTCCTAGTGCCTTTCTATCAAGAAATCCCAGTCTTCATCCTTCATAGTTGCTAGCTTCTTTGCTATTCCACCCAATGTTAGGAAAGGATCCTTCTGATATAGATAGTCCTCCATTTGCATCTTCCATAGCTGATAGTTTTGGTTGCTAAATTTTTTGACCTTAAACTTGCCTTCTTTCACCATTGCTCCCACTCAAACCAGGAACCCTCTTTTCCTATGAGTTTATCTACCAAATAAACCTTTGGATCTAATACCAATTATTATGAATATAGAACATAGAACAATATTAATGAATTAAAGATGGAAATAAAATGTAGAAAACACAACATAATAAAAACATAGATTTAACATGGTTCACCTAATATGGGCTACATCCACATATAAATAACTAGTCTTTCTTATTATTCAGTCTAACAAATAAAGGGGAAAACCTATAATACAACCACTACAATATCCTCTTCACTCACATACAACATGCTGCCATAATTATAATGCCCTCATATCAAAAGGAGGGTTACATATAGGGAAAAAATGCATAAACATAATTTCTACCATTAGATTTGTAACCTAATAGTGAACGGTCTAGATTTACTATGAAATTAAAATATTTTATAGTGAATTTTAAAAAAAAAATTATAGAGACATAGTTGGAGGGCATTGCCACCCCAAACCCCCTTTTCGGGAACTAGGAATTAAAAATAAGATCAAGCTCTACCATCTAATAATTGTAGCAAAAGTAGTGCTTAAAAATTCATTGGAAGTGGGTAATGTATTTTTTATCCCCAATAACATGATCAAAGAGGTACAACCTTTAATTCCTTCTTAATTTTTGTTATGACACCTCTATATTAGATCCTATCAATCTATAAAAAAGTCTAAGTGAGCTATAACTAAGTGAAAGTCAATTAGAGGATTTGTTTGAACTTTTAGGAATAGGTTACACTCTTCTAGAGGGAGGTTATGGTCTGATCCAAATTTAAGAAGGCAACTTTGTCAAGCAAACCAACATGTAATAAGAAAGTATCTCTCCAAACTTGTCATTCCAAGAAGCTACCTCATCTAAATTTGATTTATTTGATGTTTTCAAGGAAGGATATCAACTTATTAATATATTTTCATGCAATTTTTCACTCTTAGATGATAATATGAACCTATATTGGCCTCAAACTCTCAAATAGAAATAATCTTCACCTCTTCAAGCCAATTATACAAGTATGCTACAAGAAACATGCTAATATATTTAGTTTAATCCACTAGCTCTTGAGGAGGCAAAGGTTTGTCATGTGGTGAAAGGTTATCAAGACTATACCACTACAAGAGCATATCCTATTAACTACTTAGCTTAGTTGGAAGCCAACAAGGAAGAGCCATTACCTATCATGTTCATTTTAGAACATGAAGATGAGCCTAAACATGTCCAAGCTTAGTCCAAGCATATACCTCTAATCAATCATACTTAAAGCAAGGTGGAGGAGGTGTATAATGTTTATTTTGAATAAGAAGAGGATGTTAAGAAGATAAGCATACAATTACCTCTAATATATTCTCTCATTGTTACCATTAAGCTTGCTAGTCACATAAGATTGGTGAATAAATTTAACTACTTTGCACTACCATTTAATGGTTTTGTTTAGGGCTATCTCAAGTTGTTATAATAGGTTAATATAGGGTAGATTATCTATTTTTGTCTTGTATTTTCTCTACGTGCTTTGTATCATAATGTTTTGTATTGTTGTTTTTTATGTATGTGTTATCCTTATTTCTTTTTTTTGTGTGTTGGTGGAGGCATAACAAATTATCTTTGCTTGTTCAAGGAATTTGTAATTAGGTTCAAAGTCCAATCAAGTTTGAGGTTGAGAGAGATGTGACTCCATTCCCAATGGAGGTATAAGGTAACTAGTCTAGATGCATAATAAGAATGCAATCCTAGGAGGTCACCAAATATGTTAGCCAAAGTTTGGCTACCATGAATGGGTACAATTCAAAACGTTAATGTACTTGATCTTAAATTTACTAATAGCCATTATGAAGGTATTGTATGGATAATTAATGCTCTAATATGATAGGTAGTGTGTCTTCCTTGGTAGCTTACTGTAGACAATGATTACAAAGTAAGTTAGTCAAACATTAATCCATAAATCCAAAAAATATATATAGAGAACTAAATAACTAAGCCTATCTATTCAAGGGGAATTTTCAAATGATAATGAAGAAATAAATGAAAGAAAGCATACTAATTACCTTCTCAAATGGATTCCATCATCTAAGAGTAGCTCAAAAACATGTTCTCCCTTGATCAAGCATCCTTGTCTTTGTCAACAATGGTGGCAAAACTCCTCCATGGTCTCAAGAACACTTTTCAAAAACTAGACTCAAGATGTGAAATCACTAAATTATCCTATGAATGAAGCTTGCAACTAAAATCAATGGTAAAATGCAAAGGATTGTGGAAACAATTTAACATTATAACTTTGTAATATTCAAGCTTAAAAATGATGTCCATGGCCTCTTTATTTATATATTTTCAAGAATGACTAGAATCAACCATGACCATCCATCTCAAGATTGAGATGTGTGGTCGTGGATTAATTGAATTATGTAATTAAAATCCATAATTATCCTCATCATGAGTTTGGAAGAAGGGACATTAAAGAGGCATGGGAGGTAATAAAGAGACATGGGAGACCCATAATCTTGATATTTTATGCACTTATGGCTTGATGGATGCCACCCCACAGATGACATCACCCGATGATGTAGATAATATAAATCAATTTCCAAAAATAAATATTCAACAACTCTCATGGAAAAGCCACTTAAGATCTTGATTTGGATTAATTAGCCTTAAACAAGGTTCATCAACATTTATGCAATTATTTTGAAATTGGTCCTTAATTAATCAAAATGGTTAGAAAGTCATATTACTGAGTCATACTTTGACTTGAGAAGAATTAGAAGGTGAAGTTAGATGCATTGGAATCGTATTCCCATTTAGGATGTTTCCAACAAAAAATAATAAAGGTACATGATGTGTACCAATGAATTAGAAGAAAAGAGTGATCCAAAGCACAAAAAGGTGAAATCATCATTTTGGCTCAAAATGAATTGATCAAAGTTAGCTTGCCCATAAATTGCATTTCCCCATTTAGGGATACTTTGACCTAAATTAACACTTGTAAATTACAATTTCAAACCATTTAACACATTTTATGGATTTTGACCTAAAATGTGCATTTGAGTACAATTCAAGTAAGATTGACAATTTCAACACAAATAGTGTTAGGAATTGGATGTCTAAATTTTACCCCTATTTGAGAAGGTATAGTGAGACATTTAGTTGAAGCAACACTTTTCAATGAAAAGAGTTGTAAAAAAAATGGAATAGACCCATGATGCCCCCTTAAGAGGACATACTAGGATGGAAGAAAAGGATGGACTCTTGAAAAGAGAGAGAAAGTGAGAGATTAACCCATAGAATAGATCACATATAGATGAGCTAATGCTTGCACACATGATTACCATCAATGATAAAAATATAATTAGAGGTATAATAGGCCCCAGATATAGGTGGAATGGGAAAGATACAATCCATAAATGTAAGAGACACACTGTAAACATACCTAATTTGAGAGTACAAGCTACACGCTTATAATATTGTTCAATCCTAAGATAAGTTGCACATTAAAATATTGCCATCATGGGCTTTAATGTGGATATCTTGGAATTAGAGGAAAAGAGTGAACGTTCTACTTTAGGAAGGGAAACACCACTAGAATGGGGTCTCCAAAGAGAATATAATAAGAAGTACTCTAGTAGAGTAAATATGATAATGATAAAATATTTTTGCCTTAGTAGGGATAATTTTGATCATTGATAAAGAATAAATAATGGTTTGCCCTTGTAGATCTGATTTAATTCAGATGTGGTTCAGATGGTGGGCCCCAACATGGGCAATTGACAAGCAAAATATCTCAAAGATATAACCCAAAATATAGGTTAAAGTGAGTGGTTAAAATGTACATGTGATGGCATAATGGATTAGAAATCCATATAAAACCAAGCATATGCGAATACACAAAATGATGAAAGAGAAGAGTGAAAGATAGTCGAGCTAACCTCAATAAAAATTGAGTGCTACCTACATAGTTCCATGGACTCATGTTACAACATGAACTTTAGGCCAATGTAGTTTACCCATGTTTGGGAGAGAATGGAATGAAGAATGATGAAAACTAACCAAGAATTGATTAGACTCATAATGTATGTAAAGAGATATATGTCAAAGCATAGATTTGAGTGCTAAAATGCATAATACCTAGATGCCTAATTTCATATCATGAGTCTAGATTATGCAAAGTGTTCTTGAGAACTGTTCATTAGAGTGATGTTGACATTAAGACTTTGAGACTTAAGCAAAAAGTGCTTGCTATAGTAAAAAAAATTAGGAATCATAAGTATTAATAACTTAGAATGACATAAGATTCCAATTGCACTGAGTTGGTTCAAATGTGAATACTTATAACTAAGGATAATGGTAAAATAATGACCAAAACCAAAGTTACAACTATTTACATTTAAACAAAAAAGTAAAGACAAAGAAAAAGATAAACATAAATGAACCTAACTTGAAATCAAGATATGATCAATCAATATTTAAGTAAGAACAAAAATGTTTAAAAACAAACAACAAGAACATCTAAACAACATGAGACCAAGATATGAATAATCAAGATCCCTGTGGACAATCAAGGCATTCTTAATCACAAAAGAAAAATGTAAAATCAAATAGAAAAACAAGACAACAAAAACAATCAAATAAACAAAATGGTCCAATAACAATGTAATAACATAAGATTAAGATATAAACAATTAAGATCCATATGAATCATCAAGATGTTCTGAAACATAAAAGAGATACACAAAAACATACAAGGAAATACAAGTCCAAAATGAGACAAGAGGTAATAAAAAGAGAAAAGGAGAGGTGTGAAAGCATAACAAAACACCAAAAAAACACAACAAAACGTCAAGAAAACTCAAATAAACACACACAGAAGAAATAGAGGAATAAAAGAAAAGGAAGGGGTTGGTCGAGTTGACTCTAGATGTATAGGACAAGTGGATGCTACCTACATAGTTCCATGGATATATGTTCCAACATGAACTTTAGGGCAATTGAAGTTCTCCCAGGAAATGGGATAGAAGAAAAAATGATGATCAGACTAGAATGATTGATGTTTATAGAAGAAATGTAAGATATGACAAACAAATGAGAATGGTCATATAAATAAAAAGATGATGAGATGAGAAAGAATGATCTTGAAAAATGACAAGTGTTTGGGACAAGATAAACTAGTGTTTCCATACTTGCAAAATGGTAAGTGCATGGGACAAGATGAACTAGTGTTTTTGTGCTTGCAAAATGGTGAGATCATAAAAAAGGGGTGATGGATCTAACCTCAATAGAAATTGAGCACTACCTACATGGTCTTGAAGGACCTCAAGTTAATGTAGTTCAAATTTCATGGTTCATGGATCACAATGGTATAATAATGCCTAAAAAGGATCTATAAGGTTGCCCCCAAGAGTTGAGGCATGATAATGACAAATGGAAATTGGAAAAGTGAAAAATGGTTCTTATGATCTTGCTGATAGGGAGATGCACATCCTAGTCAATATGTGAGACAATATAAATTATTAGTTATATAAATTTCTATTCAACACATTTTTATAATAACTGCTTTATTAAGACCTTGCTGATGATCTAGACTTGAACCATTTTTCACTTTTCCATAAATTTAAAAGAAATGCATAGAGAACTAACTAACTAAGCCTATCTATTCAAGGGGAATTTGCAAACAATAATGAAGAAATAAATGAAAGAAATCATACTAGTTACCTTCCCAAATGGATTCCATCATCCAAGAGTGGCTCAAAAACATGTTCTCCCCTGATCAAGCATCTTTGCCTTTGTCAACAATGGTGGCAAAACTCCTCCATGTTCTCAAGAACACTTCTCAAAAACTAGACTCAAGATGTGAAATCACTAAATTATCCTATGAATGAAGCTTGCAACTTAAATCCATGGTCAAATGTAAAGGATTATGGAAACAATTTAACATTATAACTTTTCAATATTCAAGCTTACGAATAATGTCCATGGCCTCTCTATTTATAGATTTTCAAGAATGACCAGAATCAACCATGACCATCCATCTCAAGATTGAGATGTGTGGTCATGGATTAATTAAATTATGTAATTAAAATCCATAATTATCCACATCTTTACTTTGGAAGAAGGGACATTAATGAGGCATGAGAGGTAATAAAAAGGCATGGGAGACCCATAATCCTGATATTTTATGCACTTATGGCTTGATGGATGCCACCCCATAGATGACATCACCTGATGATGCAAATAATATAAATCAATTTCCAAAAATAAATATTCAACAAATATCATGGAAAACCCACTTAAGATCTTTATTTGGATTAATTAGCCTTAAACAAGGTTAATTAACATTTATGTAATTATTTGGAAATTGGCCTCAATTAATCAAAATGGTTAGAAAGTTATGTTATTGAGTCATAATTTGACTCATGAAGAATTAGAAGGTGACATTAGATGTGTTGGAATTGTATTCCCATTTAGGATGTTTCTAACACAAAATAAAAAAGGTACATGATGTGTACCAATGAATTAGAAGAAAAGAGTGATCCAGAGCACAAAAAGGTGAAATCATCATTTTGGCTCGAAATGAATTGATCAAAGTTAGCTGGCCCATAAATTACATTGCCCCATTTAGGGATACTTTGACCTAAATTAGCACTTGTAAATTACAAATTTGAACCATTTAGAGCATTTTATGGATTTTGACCTAAAATGTGCATTTGAGTGCAATTCAAGTAAGATTGATGATTTCAACACAAATGGTGTTATGAATTGGATATCTAAACTTACAAGGTCATCTAAGATGTTCTAGTGAGTAACAAGTTTAAGTCACCTTGTCTTGTCATCAAATGGTCATTCATTGTAGTCTTATTTATGTATTTAGCATTATTTAAGGTAAGTTTGACAAAGTTAAGATTAGGTGTAAAGTCTATCAATAAATAATCATACTCAAGGAGGCAAGGTGGTGACCCTTCCAAGAACAACCATGATCTAAAGTTAACCAAATTGACCAAGGAGCAAAATTAGTAAGTGATCACATTGTATTTTCAAGCAATTTGGAGAGATTAAGGTAGTTTTGATAAGTTTAAATTATGTCATCTACTTTTCTCTTATTGTACATTCCAATGTTGGGATGATACTTGCTAGTAAAGATCAAATGTGAAGGTTATATAATGGAATGGGGGTAGTTTTAATTCATATAATAGCTATGTAATGACATCATGTTGTAATAATTTGTACATATCCTTCAAATGTCTTAAAGAAATACTTTTAATGTTGTAATCCCCCTTGTAACTACTCATTCATCATATTATAATGGCCAAATGAGGAGTTATTAAAAGAGTTGTAAGAAAATAGAGGTGGGAAACATTTTGAACACTCATCAACCTCCATGTAAGTCAAGGGAAGTTGAATAGTCACCTAGTTCACCATCTCTAGAAGTTCTAAAGGGTAAAACATGTACAATATTGAAAAAACATGTTTTTAGAGGTCTTTTGTAGAGGTTTTATGTTGATGGACATTGTAAAAACTCTTAAAATTGTCCCCATGGTCTCCTTAGACCCAAATATAGGAAAAACATGGAGTTTTAGATTCAAACAAGGCAGAAAACTTCTTCATTTCTTCATTGAGCTTCTATGTTGCCTCAAAAGGCCAACTGATTTATGTATAGTACTCTAAGGAGATAAAAAGTTGGAATTAGAAATCTTGGTTAGATGAGGGGAACTTAATTACCTTCTAATTTTTGGCATTTATTGTTTGGTTAGGCTCTTTAACTTTATGAATAATCATTAAGAAGTTAAAGGCCCATAAAGGTGACTCAAAACCCCACCAGGGTCAATTTTATCTAAATGAAAAGTTATGGAGCTTAATTAATGCATGAAGATGATTTATTAAGGTATATTTAACATTATTTTACCCCTATAATATCATGTTATCTCAGTTTTCCTCATATTCATGATTGTAGTAGTATCAAATAAACCTTGATTTGCTAGTTTGAATAAGACAATCATGCTTGCAAAGGGTTGTGAGGTGTCCTAGTGCATATAATGAATGAATGAGGTGGTTTTTATTTGATAAAACCTCATAAAAATCTATAAAACTTTTTAAGTCGTAATTGGATGCATGAACTTCAAGAAAGGTAGGCAACTATGCATGCATAATGTTGCTAGTTGGAACTTATAGCCATGGTGGAGAAAACCTGATCAAATGTGAATATGTTGTTATTGTCCAAGATTATTGAAGAAGAGTAAAATATTTAAATATCCTTGAAGGTAATTCTCAAAAATTTTTTAGATGACAAGCCCTAGAAGGCAAGGGTTTTTTTCAAGCTAGGATCTAGAGAACCTATAAGTTTGCAGACATGTAGGTCAACATTGGCATCAAATAGTTTCGATGTAAAGTGTATATGATCTCTTGAATAAATAATATAGTGTCTTACTTCCTTTGAAAAATATATAAAATATTTGAAACCAAAATCCTTAATCCAAGGCCAAAGAGAAGGAGGTTCAAGTGCACTCAAGGCAATGCAAGCAGGCATGACCATACTTCTACAAGAAACTAGCATCCATGTTATCTTAATGAAATTTAATATAAAACTATCAAGTTTATATAATGTCTATCTAAGAATCATAATCATATATTAAATATCAAATGTAACCTCATCTTGTATTCAAAGGAATTGTGTGAGTTAGGATGGATTGTATGAGCCTAAAGGGAAGATTGTGAGGGTTTCAAGTGGATATCCAAGGTGATTTTAACCCAATGGAGTGATGAAGAAGACTTAAAAACATAAGTTTATTTATATAATATTTAAATCATTGGTAAATTTGGATCAATAGGAAAAAATAAGTAGAAAATAAGGTTTTTGGCCTAATGACCACATACAAGCCTATAACAGGCAGTAGGAGTAAAAAGTGTTGATGATGAGTGTTTTGAAGAAGCAAAAAGGTTTATGGGTAAAAATAAAATGTGATTTAAATGTTAATATTGTAAAAAACACTCAATAATGTTAAAATATTTTATGAAATCAACTTGGCAAACCTAACAGTCAAGAGACTATCATGCACCTACAGGTCTACTCTCAAGTTATGAAGTGAATATGAAATATTTGCATTGAGATGAAGTTTTGGATGGTAAAGAGAGGTAAATAAAATCATGAATAAATCATTAAATATATTTCAATAATAATAATGTGATGAAAAATTCCAAAATAAGAAGACACATCCTCATACTTGCAGTCATGAAGCCTAAATACAGACCTCCAAGCTTACCTTGAAAATATGAATATTGCATAAGGTTTTTATATTATAGTTGAGGTTTGATGATAAATTTAAGTTTAAAACCATTATTAATAATTTAAAATGTTGATATAAGTTAAAAATAGGATAAATCACTCAAGTGAAGTTGTTTTAAGGCCCTAACCTATGAAGATAGATCTAATTAAGACCTACATCCCTGTCATAGGTGTAATGAAAAGGTGCATTTATATGTTGATTGAAGCTAGTGAAACATGTTATATGGATAAAATAAGTGTACAAAGGATTTTAAAATTTACAAAAGGGTATTTATAATCCCAAAGTGAAGAAAAGCTACAAGAAGCCTAATAAGGCCTAAAACTTCACTTACCAACAAGCATAACATGTAGGTCTGAGCATCATGAGTCCTTAAGGAAAATAGAAGAACACCTACATGAATGGTGGTTTGTTGTGAAAATTTTTAAATCAACTTCAACTAAAAAAAATCTTTTGAATACTTCTAGGCCTAAACATCTCTCTCTCGACCAGATATGCTAGGTTTACTAATTCGAGAAGGTTTTTCTTGTGCTTAGAAATATCCTAAGGATTTGCATGGGATCTTGAAAAAATTTCAGATTGGATAGGGTTTATAACATGATAATATTGGTGTTATTTTTTTCACCAAATCCTAATTTTTTTTAAATAATGCTTAATAAGTGAGACCACTAAAAACCCTCTTGTCACCTTGTAAAGAAGCTTGAGAGGGCATTGTTTTCTACTTGGAACTTCAAGGTGGTTTTGTATGGGATAAAATGGTGTTAGGATATGTTTCTAGATCTTATTCCCTCATAATTTTTTGTATTATTCAATATAATATCATCTTGACCTTTATGAATTAACCTCAATAAGGTTACACACCTAAAACCCTCTTAAAACCCTCTCAATGACCAAATGACTATGTTTTCCTTTTAAATGACTTAAAATGCACTTGTTTGGTTTTGGAATGATAAAGGTGACCTATTTAGGTGTCATGGTCACCTGAATGGGCCATATTTTGGCACATGTGGGATGAGATGGTACCAAAATTGGCCTATAAATGATTGTTATAGGCTTAGAAATGTAGGTTTTGGGTGGCTTTTCATGAACTTTGACCAGATGAGACATGATTAGATCTATTAAAACCACATATGACCTATATAATATAGGGGAATATGATTATAAATACTCATAATAAGGTCTATAGTGATTGAAACACCATTTGGAGGTTTCAAATTACCTAATGGTAAGTAAGTATGCTATCAAGAGCTCCTAACAGACCTCATGCACTTGTGTATCAGTCTTGGATATGGTTTTGAGTTTAGATAAAGGTGAAATGATTCCTAAAGTGTATTTTATAGGTAGTCAAGCTATGATAATAGTCCTCAAGCAAAGGACTAAGCCTAAAATGGAAAGATAGACTTCTCATTGTGGTCTCCACATAAATCAAACAAGCTTTTTAATGAAATGCATGTTCTTATCAGTTTGAAGAAGCTTGAGTCTTGATCCTCATCATAAAAAAGATGAGAGAGAAATTAAATTTGCCTATGATGATGTGGGAAGACTCTAATAATCATTATCAAAAGTGACACATGTTAAGACACATGCTTGTAACTCTTAATCCAAGAATGGACAGTTTCATGAATGAGATTGATGAGTCATCTAAGAAGGTCAAGAGTCACTTTATACCACCATTGATGAATAATAAGATCATATAAAGTATACACATGTTTATAAGAGACCTCATAACTACCTACTTACAATTTTCTTACTTGTAACTTGTTTCCTCATGAGATGACACTTGTCATGTGCCTCTCCTATGCCTCTCCTCTCTCTTCATCTCACACTCTTCTATGTATATGCCTAATTTTGGAATTTTTATCATCCTCCACTTGAGTATGGAGAAGTTTTGATCATTTTTTAATCCATTGAATCAATAGACAATGTATTTTTACCTTTTCTTATGACTATATTCTAGTGTTTTTGCATGAATGATCGATTTTGTCTAGTATTGATTAAGTTCTCTTTGACATGCTATCCCATTTTTTCACCTATATGCAATTTAAAATAATTATTACATGTCATATGAAGTGTTTAATTATTATTGTGAATTTTAAGTGAGGTAATCTTCCATTAGTGTCTTTAGACCTCTTGAAAATCAACCCTCCTTACCTAATAATCATTTATCACCTTCATATTGAAATACTGATGTAAGAGGAACATATTAGGAGTAGTGTATGAATAGATAAGTTATATGTTCATTATTAATTTGTACATGTGTGGTATTGGTCAAAAATTTGGTGCATCACCTCCTTAGTTAGTTTGTTTTATAGTTCTCTATATCCCTTTTCACTTGCAAGTAATAGGTTTAGTTTGTATTTATTAAGTGATGCATCAAGGGAGCTAACCCTAAATAGAGGTTTAATCCACTCTCTAGGTCACAAAAAATATAGGATTTTACCCATGTTATCACTTAAGTGAGGAGTATTTAACAACCTCCTCAAGGGTGCAACTTTTGATGATAACAACAATAGTACCTGACATCCTTAGAAGTGCAACCCTGTTAGACTCAAAAGTAGTTGTTCAAGGATAAATAAGAGGATATGTAATCAATAATGTTGACCCCCAATTTTGAATACTAAATTAAACCCAAAATAGGACTCATTATGAAGGAGTAGAAGTGTGAATCATTACTTCATGCTAATCAATCTTGAAAAGTTTGATAATGATGATATGTAAGAAATGAGCAATACACATGAAGGATGATCTATAATGTACAATATAGAGAAATAAAACTTTTTGAGAAAGTTCCAATATATAAAAAAACACATATATAGATCATGAATAAATAACTCTCTTACACTATTAGTAACCAAAAAAATGATCACGTGGATGGGCTAGGATCGAGCATGTATGGAAGCATAATTTAGGAATATGCATAGATGGTTGGTGAGATGGATAGATGGGAACTGAGTCAATACTAAAAATTAGGAGTTGAGGGGGGTTTTTTAAACCTATAAATATGACCCTTAGCCTCTCATTAAAGTGATTATTGGATATCACATGGTTTTTAGGTAATTTTGAATATAATATCAAGCTTAGTTTTGAAAATATATTTAGTTGTAAATAGATATTATAATGTTTGTTTATGATTTTTAGTGTGAATCCATATAAAAATTGATGTAATGGAGTTATTATACATGGAATATGTATTTTTTTAAATACTATTGATCAATATAAAAGAATGTTAATTGAAATGTGTGTGTTGGTTACTAGTTATTTTCTATGGTTCAAATGAGACTTTGTTTACACATGATTTGTGTTGTCATATTTATCTCTATATCAATGGGGTTTTTGGTGTTATATTGATGTGTTTCATATATGGGTGTGATATTATGTATTCATTCTTACGTGATATGTTAAATTTGTAAGTCTGAGTGTCCTCTTTTCTTTTGCATATGATCTAGCTTAATCAGGACTAAGGAATATTAAGAAATAAAAAATGTTCTATATAAAGATCTTAGAATAGTGACAAATCAGAGGAGAGAGAATATATAAACTAAAAGGGGTTGGAAGAATCCTCAAAGATCATAAAAATTATATGAAACACACCAATGACATCTATTTTGGAACAATAAAGTATAATTACACTAACATCCTAAAACTATGAAACTTAATAACTAATAAATTCATAAGGGCTATTTTTAGGTGTTTACACTTAGGAACTAGATGGAACATCAAACATATGAATAATAAAATCATGCTAATGAATATATAATATGCATTAAATATTAGATATAATGTCAAACACATAATAAATATAGAGGACACATAAGGGATAGTAAATAACATTAGGCACATAAGAAAAATAACAGACATATCATGGATTAAAATCAATCAACCGCATAATTATAATGTAAGAAATATTATGCACCCAAGAATCATGATGAATTGTAACTCATATACAACATGAATGAATGTGAAAATTGTATTATAGAACTTAATAGTCATATAATAATGATGGACATGATAAACACCATGGGTACTATAAACATAAACATAATTAACACACACACACACAAATTATATACATTAATTTAAAATGTTGGATAATAGGAAGCCTATGTAGAAATCATGTGACACATAACATCATATAAAACATTTATCATATAGTAAACCTTATGTGGTAGTAAATCATATCAAATATGTATGTCTCATACACAAATTGTGTATATAATGTTAAGATTACTTTGATATAAAATGGGTCCCGACAACTAGGCCTGATGAGGTACCCATGTATAAATGCAATCTCCCATAAGATAGATAAAAAGGAGAAAACCCATAGGAAAAAACTCCCCCCCAAAAGAGAGACAAAAGAAAGAAGAGGCTAGTGGTCCCCCTAAAGATGATGCTACTACAGATGTAGACCGCACCCCAAGAAGAGCTCGTAGATGAATGAACTTGCTCTTAGTGAAAGGTTCGGTGAAGATGTCTACAACCTACTTCAAAGACTGGCAAAATATCAAGTCAATGACCTGACTATGAATAAGCTCCTGAATGAAATGCATGTGAATCTCTATGTGCTTGGTCTATTGGTGTTGAACCAGATTCTTGCAAATTTGAATGGTACTCTGGTTGTCACAATAAATGATGGTGGGATGCTTGATAGGAATGCCAAACTTAGAAAGAATCCCCTAAAGCCAAATAGCTTTAGTAGCTGCATTAATAGCTCCCATGTACTCTTCCTCTGTGGATGATATAGCAATAGCATTTTGCTTCTTTCTAGACCAACTGATAGGACCAAAACCTAGAGAGAAATTGTAACCAAAAGTGTACTTGTAAATCTGTGAATCACTAGCCCAGTCTGAATCTATATATCCAACCAAGTCAACCTCTATGCCAAATCTATAATGAATCCCGTATCTATGTGAATCTTGTATGTAATGCAAGATCCTCTTAGCTACTTTTTAATGTAGCTCATGAGGTTCCTGCATGAATCTAGAGACAAGTCCCATTGTATATGATATGTTAGGCCTGGTGTGAGTCAAGTAGATGAGACTACCAACAAGTTATCAATACTTAGTGGCATCAACCAATGGTGAAGAACAATCAGCCTCAAACTTGACTCCTAATAGAAAGGGAGTTGGAGATGGCTTGCAATCAACCATGTGAAACCAAGCCAATAAGTCAAGAGCATACTTAGGCTGTGTAAGAGAAATCCCTAAATCTGACTGTGAGATCTTGATGCCAAGGAAGTAATGCAACAAACCCAAGTCTGTCATGTCAAATCTATCTTAAAGAGATGCCTTCACTACTGTAATAGCTAATGAAGAACTCCCAGTGATCAAAAGGTCATCAACATATAGAACCAAAATCAAGAGCAAATCATCTTGCTATAAGAAGTAGACATTAGGATTAGAATGCACCTAGTGAAACCCACTATGAGAAGGAAGGAATCCATCTTGGCATACCAAGCCCGAGGGGCCTGTTTGAGGCCATAGATAGATTTCCTAAGTCTGCATACTAAGAAAGAATCTTCAACAAATCTTGGTGGCTACTCCATGTAGATCTCCTCTTCTAGGTATTTATGAAGAAAGGCACTCTTCACATCCATCTGATGCACATCCCAACCATGTGCTGTGGCAATAGCCAAGGTGAGTCGGATAGAAGTCATCTTTGGAATGGGTGAAAAGGTCTTTGAGTAGTCAATGCCTGCCACTTGTGAGAAACCCTTGATGACCAATTGTGCCTTGTACTTATCAATTGACCCATCTACTACAAACTTGGTCTGATATATCCACCTACATCGAACCATCTTTCTTCCCTTAGGAAGTGAAGTCAAATCCCAAGTGTGATTTTTGATTAAGGAAGAATATTATTCCTCCATAGCATTATCCGACTTAGGTACCCCCGATGCCTCTCAAAAAGTCTATGGATCTAAAACTGAAGCAAAGAAGGCATGTAGATCTCTCTGAAAATCCCCCTAGTACATCTTTCATCTATGGGATCTTTGACCCAAGTGCCAGTACTCTCAAGTGTCTATCTGGCCCAAAGTGGCCCAGAAGTGGGCAAGTCAGGTGCTAACTCCTCATCCTCCAACTAAATAGAGTGGATGACTCTGCATCACTATCCTCGCTGTTTAAACTCGAAGAAGAAGAAGATGTCTCTATCTCAAGAACCTACTATGGCTGATCTAAATTTGATGAGTAATCATCATGAAGAAGTAGATCCAATGAGGGAGAAGAAGTGTCAAGTGTTGAGTCTCTAGGAATCTCCTAAAAATGGACACTTCTCTCAATGAATAACTCATGAGTGACTAGATCTAGAAATCGATACTCCTTAATACCATCCAAATATCTTACAGAGATGTAAGGCTTGGACTGTCATTCCATAGCTTTGCATTTTTTCTTTAGAATGTGAGCCATGGTTGGGGATCTGAAAACCCTAAGGTGCTCAACATCAGGTTTCCTTTTATGCCAAGCTTTAAAGGGTGTTATCCCTTTCAAAGCTTTGTGAGGAACCCTATTTTGAATGTAACAAGCATAATTAATGGCTTTAGCCCAGTATTGTGGTGCTAAGGATTTGGAGTGTATCATACAGCTACCCATCTCTTTTAAGAACCTATTTTTGTGTTCTATAACCCCATTCTGTGAAGGACTGTAGGTGACTATGTGTTATAAATCAATCCCCTCTGTGGTGTAAAATTGCTCAAACCTGATGCTGACACACTCCCTTCCATTATCAGTTCAAAGAACCTTGATGGATTTCTCACTCTGTTTCTCAATAAAGGCCTTAAAGTCTAGAAAATTTTCAAACACTTCAAACTTTTATTTGAGAAAATATATCCAAGTGTACCTAGAGAAATCATCAATGAAAGTGAGGATGTACTTGGCCCTTGTGAAAGATGGTTTGGGGATTGGGTCCTGATACATCACTATGGACTAACTCCAAAGGTTGTGAAGCCCTCCAAGCTTTGCCTTTATAAAATTTTTCTTTGGGATGCTTCCCAAGGGAGCACCCCTCGCAAAGTCCTTTTGAGAATCAGACGCGAGGCAAGCTAATGACCATGTCATTTTTTCAAAGTTGCTCAAGGTAGCAGTAGTTAAGGTGGCCAAACTACTCATGCCACAATTTTCTAACTCCATCTGAATGAGTCAACAATGCTGTTGGAGAAGAATCTGATGTAAAATGTGAGAAGGTGTATAACCTTGCTTGGTGATCTGCCCTACCCATTGCCACTATAGTATCACTATGAAACTCCCTGATAGCCACTGAATCTAGTGAAAACTCAACTCTCATGCCCTGACCAATGTGAGTGATTTGGTACACTGATAAGAGATTGGTTGAAAGATAGGGAACACTTAGAACATTATTGAATGTTCCTCCTTCCATTTCAACTGACCCTCTCCTTGCAATAGAAAGTGATGTGTCATCACCCAAACTAATTGAAGTCATGCTACAAGGCTCTAAAGATGAAAACTCAACTAGTGAAGAGCCCATGTGGTGAGAAGCACCCGTGTCAATGACCCATGAAGATGTAGATGTTACTGTAGTTACAAGGGCCTTGCCCTTTTCTTTCTCCTTACCCTTGCCTTTTGCCTTGGTAGAAGCTTGGGTAGATGAATTCTGCTTGATGGACTCAGGAACACCTATGTTGTTCTTCTCTAGAAGATGAGTTAGGTGATCTATTTGTTTCTTCATGCATTTGTGTTCATCATGCCCTATCTTTTTAAAATAAGCACACTTAACCTTCTCCTTCTTAGGTTTAGCATTGGAAGAGGAAGTCTCAGTGTTGTTTTTGGTAGGATTGTTGTTTTCTTTCTTCTTCTCCTAGTCCTTGTTCTTTTTCTTCTCCTTTGTTGAAGTCTTATCCTTACCATTTCTAGCTATCAAAGCTTGGGGTTGAGTAGACTTCATTGTGCCCATTTGAATTAGCTTATCTTTCTCCCTAGTCAAGTCAGCAATGAATGAATCCAAAGAAGGCATTTTCCATGTAATGCCAAGGGCACTTTTTGTGGCATGGAAAGTGGAGACAAAGACTGAATAACTTGGACCTCACTTTGCGAGAATAGAAAAGATGAGTTGATCATCTTTCTTATCTATCCCACATTCTTTCAATTGCAATCTAAGGGCCTTAAACTTAGTGAAGAAGTCCTATAGGGTGTCAAAGTTGCTAGGACTTAGACTTATGAGTTTGTTTTCGAGCTCATGGCCTCTCATCTCATCAAGCTTCCCAAATAAGTTTTCTAAGGTGTCCCATATGTCATTGGGAGTTTGGGAGGATTCTAGATGGAAGAGAAGTTTTGGAGACATAGAAAAGCTTAGTAATCCATAGGCTTCATCACTATGATTGTACCACTTGACCTTTTCAGCATCAGTATTGGGTTTTACTTTAGTACCCATGGTGATCCTATACAACCCTTTGATTTTAAGAATGATTGACATTTTAACCTTCCATTCATGATAGTTGAAGGGTGTTAGGGGTTTAAGTTGAAAATAATCCATTTTTAAGCTAAATTTAGGTGAAGTTGTGAATCTATGCAGAAAGGAGAATGAAAGCAAATATTTACAAGTTGTGAAAAGCAATCACACCCCCCCAAAATATTGAGCCCCCCCCCAAATATGCAAGTGCATGCTCAAAAGATGTCAGGCTCAACCAAGAATGCATCTTAGAGCAATTAGTGCAAGACTAAAGCAAATAGGATGTCGGACTCAGCCGAAAATGTGTCTCAAGAGACCCAAATTTTAGGCACTTTATAAAATAGTGCATTTTTAATAAATAAAAAGCCTATGATGTGGATAATTGAATTACAAACACTTTTGAAAAAAATGGCACCCAAATCTAAGTTACCGTTTGCAAGATATTAAAGGTTCAATTTTCCCATAAACTAGTATTTTTTGCAAAAAAAAGCACTAAAACATTAAAAAATGCTTGTTATGAGAGAGATAGTGGCCTTCCAACCACTTGTTGGATTTGGCATGGAATGAAGAATCCAAAGGAGGTTTGTGTGAGGGGGAATTAGCCTCCCACCAACCTAGGCCTACCCTTCGTCTTCGACAGGTGAAGATACAAGTTTAAAATGAAAACCCCCAAATTACAAAATTGTCTAAAAAATTAAATATTTCATCAAATTGACTAATTTTGATTTTACAAGTCAATTTTAAATTGAAAACAAATAGAGCATAGACAGAATGAAGGATTGCCAAATGTCCAAGGGGCGCCAAATGGGATGCCAAACAAGGAAGGGGCATAATTGCAGACAAAAGAATAATTGCAGACCTGTGTTGGATGTCGTACAGCCTGCTTGGAGCCTTTTTAGGCAAGAAAATATGATGGAATATGCTGACTTCAACACACAACAGGTCTGGGCAGAATAAGACAAGAAAAATGTGCCATTTTAAAAAAAAAAGTAGACCTGACTTTGCTGGATGTTGTACAGCTGATGGCGTGGCAGAATTGAGTGCTTTCCTAAAGTTTTCACAGACCAAAAGTTTGGCATGGAGACTAGAATATGATTGCAAAAGAAAGAACTTGCAGACTTGTGCATCGTATGACTTGATGGCATGGCTGGAAGGAAGGACTTCTGCTGTTGGAACTAAAGGCGCCTTGCTGGAAGGAGTGTGGCACAAAGTTGGAAGGACTGCTAGAAGGATGTTATTGAGTGCTGCTCCTCCCTCTACTCCTTGCATACAACAATGGCGCCCAAGCTAACTGTTGAACCAGCCCCTAAAGTGAAGACAACCAAGACACCCAAAGGCCAAGGATTCCAAGATGTAAGAAATGATACCAGAAATGATATTGAAAGTTTTTTAAAATTTTATATCTGATCTAAAAATTAAAAAACAAAGAGAACTCAACTCCTCTTGATTTCAAAATAAACTAAAAGTATAACCAAACACACGATTACCAAGTTTGCTTTAATACCATATCGGAGCTATTGCCAGAATCTGGATAATGTGAGTGCAATGGAGACGTGATCACATGAGTTGAAGCAAGTGCACACCACATAGATGCTAAAGCAATTTGAAAATAACACAAGAAGATAAATTGCACAAGACAAAATGGATAAAACCAAAATCTGATTAACAAGAGATGGTCAAAGTGAGGAATACATATAGGAGAGTACATAAGTAACTCCTCCACAAAAGGTGGACAAGGCACCCCATGAATAGACTGTAACTCCTCCATGAAAGGTGGTGACAAGGTGCTAAGAATAGAGAAGTAACTCCCATCAAGGGAGTTACTTATGACATTCTTATGACACATATGACACATCTATGACACACACCTCCACATAAGCTAGCCTATCCCACAAATGTAGGAAAACTCCATGTATGCACAAGAAAAACAATTTCCCTAATTAATAAATAGGGAAAAATAAAAACCTACACTAATAGATAAAAGTTTCATGTTTCCCTAAATATAAGCTTATAATAATAAATAAATCATGGAACATTCATGGAAAATCTAGGGTTTTTAAATGGCTCATATATAAACTTTACTTCCAAAATAGAAGGTGATATCCCCTCATTCTCAAATGAATTACGAGTTGTCGATTTCCCCACTCTAAAGTTGACATAAGGAACTTGTGACCTACTAAAAGGTCTTACATGTATCTCATCAATCACATTAGGGACATATAGAGAAAATAAATAAATTTGTGCCTCTATATATGTACATGTATGTGTTCTATAATGCAATACTGATTAAAATAAAATAGCAAATACATCACATTGAATAAATTATAAAGGAAAAAAGTCACATATATTGATAATAAAAAGGATTTGAAATAAATTTAAAAAGATAAAATAAGGGGCATGAAACAATGTGATAAGCAAAGGGAACCTTACTCAACCACTTTTTATAGTAGAATACATTGATTATGACTATTATATTTTGAATGTGTTCTTATCATTTATAAATCATTATGTATTTTTAGGAGTAGGGAGAGGGTAATGATAAGGAAGAAATAACAAAAATAAAATTTGTAATTTTAGAAAAGGCCAAATAAATATGGAATGAGAAGAAGGGTGAACAATCAAGGGAAAACACTAGAGAGAAAGGGGAAGGATCATAAAGGAGGAAAAGTGAACATTAATATAGACACATGAAAACATCGCATAAAAATAAGAATGACAAGGAAAAATTAAAAAAAATGTCAAGCCATAGTGGAAAATAATGCATGAATAAGAATATGACACACATGAAAACTTATGAATAAAATTTGTGAATGAATGACAAAATAAGAATTATTAAACTAGTTGAGAGATTAAAAAAAATTGAAAAAAATAAGTACAAGACTAACATGAAATAATATAGGGAAAATTAAAATAAATAGTGAATTCAAGCAAAGATCACAAGTATGTAATTAGCAAATGTAATCAATAACACAATAAAAATATGGAGTAGTAAAAATAATAGTGTCAGGTTGTCTAAAAATCAAGCCATGATGATTATTTTCATACAAAATTATCCTCACATAATTCATATCTATTCATGTTAGTTCTTGTATAAGTATTACTTTTAAATGTAATTTTTTTCATAGTGTCAATTGGGATTAAATATTTTTTATTGGTTTCATGACCATGTACACTCTTCCTAGAATGAATTTATGAACTTGCACCTTGTTGCCCCTTAGTTTGGATAATTTTTTTGAAATTTAATTTTGTGGTACTTCTTATGCAGTAGCTTATTACTATTTTTATTTTGAAAACTATTGGTCTCTATGAGTTATGTATAATTTTACTTCAAGTAAAAGTTTCATGCATAGATGCATAATTTAATGGTTTTTTTTAATGTATACAAGGTCTCCCAAGTAGCATGTTGTATGTTTAATTGTTAAGAATTATGTGAAACAAGATTTGAACCTTCTTTGGACCTTTTTGGCTAGGTAATGTGATAAACCCTAATGAGCCTATATATATGTATAGACACATAAATATGGGATTAGGCACTTGTAAAAATTAGTTTTGACCTATATTTGACATACATGACTTACACATACACATTTAATCTTTCTCATATTCTCCTCTATCATGTTTGATAATCTGAAACAAATTATTTCCATATTCTAGATTCCTATTTATTCCTCTCTAGACACTGCCATAAATAATAAGATATTGGAGATTATTGTAGGGATGTGCCTCTGATCGTAGCATCCAATAACTTCCAATGGATATTTTTAAAATTCAAATCCATCCTTGGGTCAGATTAGACATGTTTCACATGTCAGTTATGGGGGGAAATATGAAAGAGTCATCTATAAATACAAGACAAAATCACTCAAAAATTACATTGAAACCCAATTTAAAATTTAAAAATCTATTTGCACATTCTTAAGAAATTATATAGAATCATTAAAATCTAAAAAAATCAAAGGAATGGTCCTAAAATATAAGTTTTAATAGAAAATCAAGGTCAATTTTGTATGTTATCAAGTGTCAAAAGCCAAAGCATGTCATTGAATTCTAGTAGATCATGATTGACCACACACATACATAGGTGGGATAAATACATGTATTTTGAGCCCTTTTTAGAGTATTATAATATATAAACTACTCAATCACTCACTAGGGAGTGGTTAGACATTTCAAACCAATATTTTAGACCATTTTTTTAGGTCAAGCTAGAGTAAAAAGTGAAGTGAGGGCTTCAAGGCAAAGGATAAAAAATAAGGATTTACATAAAAGATAAGGGTCAAAAAATTACTCAAAAATCATTTTGGTGTCTAAACACAATGATTTATAGTATAACAAACCAGGAAAATACATAGGATGGTACTAGAAGATAATGGACAATACTAGTTGTCACAAGTGTTTGGGATTCATCGATAATATCCTCATAGATTTTAATAGTAGTTTTCTTAAACCAAACATTCATAGAGCCATTATAGAGCATTTTGATGGATTATATATAAGAAAATATTAGATAAGTTCCCTCTCTCTTAGTTATTTCTATATTCACAAGTGTAATCAAACTCTATTTAGAATTTAAAATTTGTGTAGTTTATGCTATATCTTATACAATCTAAACTTCAATAGTTATTGCCTATTTAGATTCACTAAATACAAAATAGTTAAGATATTTTGGTGAACCTAATATTTTAATTGAGCATGACATACCATATGTTTTTATCACTTAGGTTTTCATATTTTGTTCTTAGGGTTTATTATTTATCTTACATTATGGTTTTAAATCTGATTTTTGATTTCCCATTATCCATAAAGGAAAAACCCTATCATAGCTATAATGGATTTGGATAGAGTATATTTTATGTTTCAAGCTATGTTTTTTATGATTGCATGTTTAGTACCTTAAATATTTAATATATTTATAATGCATGCAATGATATGGGTTAAATATATCTGCACTAAAACTAAGGATGATATTAAAAATGAATAATTATTAGCTCTCTTTAGTAAGACATATTATTTGAATATGCAATTTGAGATGCTTTTGGTTACTATTTGATGTAAAAGTGAATGTTTGAATCCTTTTGTTCCTCCTCACCCTAGATCTCATATATGGTAGTCACCATCTTACCCCCATTATTTTCCCTAGCCTTATATTGGATTTAATAGTCTATGTTATCACAACACAAAGAGGTAGGGTGCCTCTCTCATACAATAAAATGGAGGTAGTTAAAATGTCTCTCCTCATCCCCATCCACATATTAAGGAACCGATAAATGTTATTAAATGGTACAATATCATTGATTAAATTAAGAATACTCTAGATAAGTTCTCCATAATAGAGTTGCTCAAGTGGCCCTCTATCTACAAGGATACTCTGCATGCTACATTTTTTGATACAACATTACCAAATGATGTAGAACCTAATTATTTTGTATCCATTATTAATAAATTATAGAATAATTAGCAAATGATTTCTTTTGAGAAGGAATATTTTACTAGTTCACATATTATCAATCAAAATCTACCATTTTTCATTCACTATAAGGTCCTTAAAAAGGGAGAGAAGCATATCTTGGTAGATAATGGACCAGGTTTAAACATTTTTAGTATAAAGATTCTACAAATATTGGGTATTAATATGGAATACACTCATAAATAAAATAATAATATCATAGGTTTTGATAATATTACTCACTAAGTGCTGATATCAATTAATTTGGATGTGATAATTACCCTTAAAATGTTAATTATTGATGCTTAAAATTTGTGAATTTGCATACATGCAATGTTTATAATATAGTGAGGGATGTATTTCATAATCTAAAGTTATTAATCCATACATAATACCTCCATAAAAGTCATACCAATGAAAATAATACACATATTTGAAGTTAGAGAATCAAGTCAAGCTAATGACAAAGAACCAACTCCAAATTTTTTACGTACTCAAAATCCAGTAAAAGAGCCATGACAAATGTATGAAGAAAAGAGGATAAGATACCATATATTACTTTTTGGTTAATTTATAATATGTTGATTGAATATTTATATAATAAGATGATAGTGATGTTGATGATAATGAAATTCCTACAAGCATAGATGATTATTTGTATCATATAAATTTTACACCTATAGGTTCATGTAAATATCAAGATGATTTAAATATGGCTACCATTGATAAATTAAAAGGCCCCCTTCATGAATAGTAAAATTTTGATAATGGGAAGGCCTTCTAAATAATCATGATGATGTCAATGAAAATACATTTGAAACATTAATTCATGATAGGAGTCTTTAAAGAGAAGCACTCCATTGAGACAACATTTTGTGAGATCTAGTATTAATTGAGCACAAGAAACACCAAATTAAATGATGTATCAAAGGTGAATGTCTAATGTTTGTGTAATATTTAGTCAATAGTATAGAATTCATGATGACATGATCTTCTACACATCACAAGGCACTATTACAAGTAACTAGTGTATAGGATACACCAAGTATTATCTTATAGATGTTATTTGATAATAATTTGATCTTTTTTCCTACCATTCAATACTAGCCTATGGATCGATCATATTATTTTTATCATACAATAACTAGACATGGAACAAATAAATCTAATTTATTACAAACATAGATTCATAAATTTAAAGTGCAAAGCATGATTATAGTAACATAGTTACAAATAAAAAATGTTGCAGATAAGGATAATACAATTTATATGTCTGTTAATGACCTTGTTCTTTAGAATTATCAAAGTTTAAAGGATCAAATATATGGAAAATCATTAAATATTAAGGACATCAAGGTTCTCCACAATACTTACCATATCAAACACAAGTGGTCCACTCCTTATTACCCACAAGGTAATGGCTAAGTAGAGGCAACAAATAAAAATATCCTCAAAATTATAAATGAGTTGTCAATGTTTTTGGTTGTGCTTGGCACATGAAGCTTTATCTTTCCTTATGGGTATACCACACAAACATCCACATACCCATAGAGGTAACCCCATACTCCCTTATTTATGGCAATTATTCAATCTTACCCATTAAAGTTGATATCCCATATTTACACATATCCTTAAAAAACATCATTGATAATGAATATTATCACATTTCATGCCTAAGAGAGCTTGACCTCCTTGATGAGAAACATCTCAATGCTTTAAAACACTTACAAGCCTATCAAAATTTCCTTTATTTTAACTATATAAAAGGATTAAATGTATGGAATATGAAATCAATGTTTTCAAATAAAACCAACATAATACCAATGCAAAATGAGAGAGAAAGGAAAATTTGAACCAAATTTGCTAGGCCCATACATAATCATTGCCAAATATGGATCTAGAGATTACAAGTTGGATACAAAGGATGGAGAGTAGTTTGATGAGCTTATTAACATCACGCACCTCAAGCGGTTCCATGCCTAGTCCATTCTATTTTTTTTACATATCTTAAGTGTCAAAAAATCAAATAAATCAAAAAATTAAAAAACATAAAAAATCAATAAAAAGAGAGAAATAATATGTCAAAAAGTGAAAACCAATTTTTGGTGCCATGTGTAATCTATTGCCTATATACACCCTAGTTACTTGGGGTCATCCCATCACATTTGTCACTTGTATATTTCAATTTAATCATTTATTCCACCATCCTCCCATGTTATAGTAGCTTATGGTTTGATCCTTGCACTTGTGTAACCATGTCCTTTTTCATACTTAGAGGAATATCTTATATGTGACCATTATTATCACTTCCATATTCATATATAAACACATTATTATTTATACATATCAACCCACAATATTTTTTTCTATTCAAATCTATCACACATCTATCTTTCAACAACATCATCATTCATTTGCTCATTTTTATTAGGATGGAAATCTCTCATCTACTCATTTACACTTTACACTACATCATCACTTTTTCATTCATTATCATATTGGGAGAATTACATCTAGTTTGATATCCCCACCTATACTTTATCCATGGTGGATTATGTATGTAGCACTTCAAGACATGGGGTCTCTAGGATTAGCTCAGCCACCACCTCTACCATCATCCTATTATCTCGAATAATAAATCACTTTTACACATCACCATCTGAAACAATATGGTTTTCTTAGGATGACTTCATCAAACATTCAATGTTTTCATGGATATTGATTACCAAAGGTTTAACACTAGTCTAGGATGTTCAAAAAGTCATTTTCTTAATTTATGTGTCATTTGCTTCATTTGATTTCACTTATGTTTTGTCATCATTTGATTAATTTTATGCATTTAATCTTTTATGGGATTTTAATTACTTAAACATTTACTTATATTTTGTATGAACATTTATTTTTTGATATTTTTCCTTATTTTTCATGTTTACATAGTTTTTAGGGTTACAAAAGTTTTCTTTCTTTTTATTTATTTTTTATTTTTGAGTCAAGATCATTATGTTTATTACAAATGGTGTAATTATGGTCTTAAATATCATGATGCACTAAGTCTTGCAAAAATGTATCTTTCAATCCTTACACATACAAATATGATAGTCATTGTGGTTATTTCATACCATTGGTACATATTATTTTATTCTCTATTAAATAAAGGTTTCTCAACTCCTATTTAGATATTAATGTTGGAATTATTTTTGGAAATCAACAACAAAGTAAATAAAAAATGAAAGTTATCTAAACCATTCATACATACATTTTATACCATCATATGTTGTTTCATTTTATTTTAAACCATAATAAAAAATGAAAGGATTAATATGTTTGTAATATATCAAAATCAAGAGAAATAATTGCTATACCAACTCATATATATCCATATAATCATCTACCATACATGTAAAATTAAACACATCCATAATATTAAAACATATCCATTTTAAAACCATAACACATGTCAAAAGTAAAAAATGAATCATGTGTGTGTGTGTGTGTGTGTGTGTGTGTATAAATGATTGAATGTGTAAAAGTACATCAATATAATGATACATCTCAAAAATATGTATACATCAATACATCATATACATCATCTCATGTCTCTCCCTGGCCGTCAAAAGGGGCATCTATAGCTAGACTCAACTCATATCACTATGGTGTACTCTTAGGAGGACCCATGTCATGATATGATGCTTATACAATAGATCTCTTAGACTCCACTGGTTAGACTGATCTCTTCTATGATAACCTCCTCATTGAGTACTCTCTAAAGGTAGGTACTCATTGTGCATGTGGTATTGCCTCCTCATATAAACTCATGTAGTAGGTCACCTGCTCCATAACCCTCATGACATTATCCAAGGTTTCTAATCATTTGAGTCTTATCAATAGCTCTCTATCCTTGGCCAATTTAATCTATATAGTATCTCTCTCTCTTTCTCTCTCCCTCCTATATTTGTGTATCAAACCTATGTCATCTGGAGTCTACATCATTGCATCCTATGTGAGTAAGACTCCCTCTAAAAAATATCCTTTAGATATCATCCCATCTATCTCTACATGTAACCTCTCTACCTCTCCTTGTAGCCATATAATTTTTACATGTTGATATCTCCCACATCTATCTCCATGCAAACCTACTATCTTAGTGTCATGATCCATGATCTCCTCATGTAATTTTTCTATCAGTGCATGGTCCTCTACTAAGCTCACTAGCCCTAATGGACATGATCCATCCCATCCTTCTTTGAGTGTATCTAAGATATGCTTCATCTATGTGTCACCTCTATCTCCATATCCCTTACCATCACTTTTAATAACAATCACAAGAGTATATCCACTACCATCTCCCACAACCTCTAAACCTCTCCCATCTCAACATCTTTCATCTGGTATCCTTTGACCTATGTAGCCTCTATCTCTTATCTCTAATCCCCTTATTTGTATTTTCCTTTACCACCCTATACTAGAACTGATCTCATGATCCTTTCCCATATGCTTTTGCTCTAGGAATGTGCCCCAAATTCCACATGTAATCTCTACCTCTATGTTGTAGGTGGCACATATGGATCTGTAAGCCTAATTGGTCTCTAATTATCCCACTATGATATATAATCATCAATTGTACCTTCATATACCACATCCCTCATCTCAAAAAATGTCACTATCTATACCTATGCCTATCTTTGAACAACCACTCTAGAGTTAATGTCTGCACCCCACTTGCTCTCTCATATTGATCATGCAGAAATAAGAGGACCAACTAGTATCACTTGTCTAATCCCAAACTATCTCATCACCTTATTAGGTCAATATCACTCAATAATATAATCATGTTAGCTAATAATGTAACAATGCATCATAATATAGTTTAAATCTATGGTATCCTCCCTCTAGTATGGATCGGCCTCTTTGTATGGCCTCCATGTCACTTGATCTACTATTAACTCATCTATATCCTACCTATAATAGTCCATATCTCCTAAATGTGTTTGTTGTATCCTTATAATCAAATGCCATCCATATTTAAATGGCTCCTCAGCCATCCTCCTCCTCAGATGACCTATAGGGCACTCAATCACCAAATGATTCCATGTCCACACCTATAGTAGTGTGAACGATACTATAAAAACCCCACTTATATATACCGCATGGTGTACATCCATGTATAGGTGCACTAATACACATGGTCCCAATGAAAATTGTGTGTCACTCCTTAGCATATCACTAATCATGTCTAAAAAATCACCCACTAGGAATAGTCTCTCACTCTTGTCAAGTAGTATAATGCCATTGGAAATAACTATAAGTACTATTTTCAAAAGATATATATCTAACCCCATGTAGGTATCAATTTCTATCCCACCCCTCACTATAAGTATCAAGTCCTCCCTAAAAACATAGTACAGAGTCATTACCTATGTGTCATCATTCCAATACACATATTTCCTTGAATAGGTATCCTTAGGATCTTCCATACATCCTCCAATGTCATAGCCATCTCACCTATTAGCAAGTTAAATGTATTGGTCTCATATGCCAACACTCAGCTAATGCAATCAGCTATGCCCTATCTATTTGTATTTTAGGCATCTCAATAATATGAGCCAAACTAGTTGCCTCTAATACTCGTACATTATATTTAGTTAACCTCACCATCAACTCAAATGCTCTAGAGCATCTCTCTCATGTACATAAAATTGGCAATCTCTCTGACATACACTTATAAAAACCATAATGTTAATCCTATTTAGCTAGATATACCTAATAAAATACCACATCTATTCATTTTCACCATCCCCAAGCATGTCATTTTTAGTTTTACACTTCAAACAAATTCACCATTTACCATGATGAATTTGCCATTTTTTTTGAGGAAGTTTTTGCACTTTGTGATGAATTCATTGCACTCTATCATAAATTTGATAGGGTTTTGGATGAATTCACTAAAATTTATTACAAATTTGCTAAACTTATCAATAACTTCACTAAAGTTTTTGATTAATTTGTCATGACATTGGATGAATTCTCCATTTTTACCATTTAACTTAATTTTTCATGATTTATTGTTTACCCTGACTAATTCACCATTATCAATGTCAAATTCACCATTAGGTAAACAATGAATTCATTTTACACAAAATTTACATGGAATTAAAATGCTAATCCAAATTTTAAAAAAATCAAAATTATTACTTGTCACATTACCACTCCCTTATAGCCTCTAGTGCATTCATATGCACTCACTGTGATGCCTATCAGCTAGAATTTGATTTATTTTTATCTCCAACCCTAGATCAAAATCAACCAACTTAAATATAAAAATCAATCACAAAGAAATGAATTTACACAAATGATTCTCAAACAACCACCCTAACCCTATTTATACTCCACCCCATCATTCAAATATTTTCCCTCCCAAACTAATATTTTCACATTTCAAGACCAACTTTATCCAAAGTTTCATGCTAAAAATTAATCAAAGTGCTAAAATATTTATCACTACTTGAAACTATCAATCTTGTAAACATTTATCCACATTGACAAATCTATATTTTGTATTTTACAACCCATAGCTTACCATAATCAGGATATATCATTCCCACATCTGCTCATGTGACTCTTGAGTCCTAAGCACCATCCAAGCATGTAGTTTATGAATGAGAAATATTCTTTTTTCCAATATATTATCTAGTTTTTAACAACTAGGGGTGAATCATTTTATACATATTTTATTTTTTCAAGTATTTTATTGATTTTAGAACTTAGATTTATTGATGGTATTACTTATAACCACTTCATTATTTTCTCATTAATAATTTTGAGTGTTCATCCACTTTCCTACACAAACCCTTGATGGGGGAATCATCAAATTCATTTTCAATCACCTAAGGCAATTTTCTTCTCCACAATCATCAACACTCGACTTTATCTATTATTCTTCTAAACCGTATTACTTTGTAATACCCTTTCAAAAAGGGGTGTAAATATAGACACCTAAATTTCACCATTTAGTGTTAAAATTAACTATGACACACTAACTCTTATCATTCCATAATTTTAATTCAAATTAACATTGATTCCTTCCAAAATTCAAATAATTGATTAATTCTTAATTAATTAATTATATTCATACACACATATTTTCATCTAAATAATAATTAAAAATATGGATTTTCCACCTCATCTAGGTACCCTCAATGTTTTTCTCAACCAAATGTTGACTAATCCAACCTCATTCCTCAGCTTCCTCAACCACCTCATGAGTCATCTTAGAACATTTCAACTTCTAAGCTAACTCAACCAACTAACTTGACATGTTCTTGCTGACTCACTCAACCAAGTCCTCTTTCTTCTCAACCAATGGAATTGGCCATCATCCTCATGGATGAGGACTAATTCCTCACTACTGATTATTCCAATAATTTAACAAATCTAGATAATCCTCAACTTTTTGATTAACCTCCCATAAGATCATAAATTGATGTGTAATCCATTACTTTCAATCATCCACCTTCAAGCTAACTAAGTGCTATAAATTTTTTAAAGTGAGTCACAGAGAATAAAAGACATCCAAATCATTTACATCCTAGAATGATGCACAATTATATTTTATTTAGAAAGGAGTTTAGCATCTACATTAACACCCAAGAGCAAATCCACCATTGATAATACAATGGAAAAGGTGATGAAATTGCATCTCATTCTGTAAGTTTTCTTTTAGTTTTCTCTTATTGTTACTACTCTATCTTTGAAGTTATGTTAAATTTAGTTTATATTAGAATTCATTTTTAAATAATTTTTAAGCTATATTTCACTCTAAATTTTATGCTTATATAATTATTTTCTTGATCTTTGAGATTTATCTTGATTTGGTTATATCCAAAAAAAACCATCCATAAATGATAACATTCTATACCTTGTGGTAGAATCCATAATCATGTCTATATTGGGTAAGGAAAAATTAACATTAGGATAAGCATATTTTAAATGATGATAATATATTCAACATTGAATATTTCCATTATGATTTTCCACTAGGACATTATTAGAAATCCATTTAGGATAGTCGATAGCTTGAATGAAGCCAACATCCAAATGTCTTTGGATTTAATCTTTAATTGACATGGCTACTTTAAGGTGAAGTTCCTTATTTTTTTCATGACTAGTTTGGCATTTGGGTTTAATACAATAGTATGCATTGTTAGTAAAATATTAGTTAGTACTTATATTTATGAGTAACTAAATGTAATATGTATGAGAAATTATATAATTGTGGGAGTTAATATTGTATGTGTGTTCTGAGTTATAATAACTTGTATAGATGGATTCTAAGGTTGTTAGGAGAGATATTCTATGAATGATTTGGGAGGGGGATTGAGATAATACATATCTCTTAGTATTTAGGATACCATAAAAATATTTATATGTACTCTCATTTATTATTAAGGATTTTTGTGTAGAGGTTTAAGTATTTTAGCACAATCATGTAGTTTTTCACTCATATCTCACTAGTTCCTATGCATCGTTACTATACAAACTTACAACCTTGAAATCTCTAACCTACTCATGAATTGTACATTCACTATTAGGATATAATTATTTGTGCATGATGCAAAATCTTATATTTCATTTTTCAAGTGACCAACCTCTTCTTTTTACATCAAGTCATATATCTATAGGATGACATCTCAATTTTGAAATCCAAGAACGTCTGATCCAACCTCTTGGAGTTCTTTCTTCTGGTTACTTCAGATCTTTGTGTTATATCAATGTATGCCCTTGTGTGTTATTTTATTTCCTTGTACCTAAATTAATATGATCTGATAGATATCTATGCTCAATCCCATCATCATTTTATATCATGCTTCTATCATGATCCAATTTTTTTCTAATGTTATACTATTCACAAGAATCTATTCTATGATTTCTCACCATACGTAGGTATTTTAATATATTGGTTATGATTTTTTAGATCCAACTATACACTTACACTTATATCGATATCATTGTTAGCTCTGATTTATTTTATGCATCAATTTTTTCATTCTATTTTTATGCCATGTCAACCATCAACATCACAAAGTAAATAAATCAATAAGTTGATTGTTTTATTATTATTAAAGAGCATATTTGAAGAGTGTTTTTAAATTTATATAATTATTTATTTTAACATTTATTGAGTATTTAGATTATTAAAAGCTATAGGTTTTGGTTGTGATAAATTTTATATTAATATCTTTAAAGTATTCATTTAAATTTGTTTTTATGTGTCAATAGTAAATATGTAATTTATGGTTAAAGTATAGTTTTAGTTGAGTTTTATATTTCATGGTAGTTAATAGATCATATCTTTAAATTTTTATAGGGTTTAATGATTTAAGTAATTTTAGGTATAGGTTTAGAATCTTGAGTCTATATTTAATAAAATGGTGTTTCAAGTCTTGTCAGTCTAAAAACATTTGTTTGTAAGTCGGTATTAAAATTTAAAATCAATATCTTTATAAAAATATGTTCTTAGTAGTAATCGATATCCAAAAATGTTTCTTATTTTAAGGGAGATTTATTAAAATAAACATAATTTGGAAGCCACTTAGCTTCAAATTCCAATCAATTGAGTAGGTAATAACATATTGGAGGATGAAGTCAATGAAAGATGGAGGTCAAGCAATGACCTCTAGTCAGCCACTAACGACAAGGCTACACTATGATGTGATGGCATCTTTGTTTGAATTTGTAATTTTTTTTTGAAATGAAAAAAATAAATATCATATTATGTTAACATGTGTGAAAAACTCATTTTTTAAAATAATATCAATTTTTTAGTGTAGGAGAGGATTTTGAGGTAAACTCAAAATGAAGTGTTGTCCATATAGTTTAGGAGTTTTTGACTCTTAGAAATTTAGAATTTAGAGAATTTGAGAAAAGAAGTTATGAACTTATATTTTAGAATTCAAGTCAAGATCTATACCTTTATGAGGGTTACGAGACAATTTGAAGGATTTATACATAGTCTAAGCAATGTTTTCAACATAAACTTCTATAGTATATGATTTTATTCTCCCATGTTTTCATTAAAGGAAGAAGTAGATGTTGGTATGTAGAGGGAAAAAGTATGAATAAATGGGACATAAATATCTATAACATGGACCATTGTATAATATTTAAAAGGGTCTTGGTTTAAAGGACATGTGTGTGTGTGTGTGTGTGTGTGTGTGTGTGTGTGTGTATATATATATATATATATATATATATATATATATATATATATATATATATATATATATATATATATATATATATATATATACACCTTGATAATTTAACTTAATACATGCATGTAATGTGGAAGGGATGACATTCATGTCATGAATCCAAGGTCAACCTAATAGAATATTGTAATTCAAATCATTGGGCATAACTTGGCAAAAATTGGCAAGAGTACATCAGTCCAAAATAATGCTCAATGTAGTTTGACCAAGTACTTGGCAAGTAATGTTTTCAAATCCATGAATATTCATATTTGAATGCATTAGATATTCTTATGTTATGCTAAGTAAATTTAGGAAAGAGATGTTACAAATGTTTAATCTTGATCCATTATTGACAAGTACTCTTTTGACCACTTTGTTTTGTATAAATACTTAAATATACAAAGGTAAATGATCATAGATAATATTATTTGGGGAAGATATTATTTTCCAAAAGAAATACTTTTTTTCCCATTAGATAGTGTTAATAATAGAAGCTACATAAGGATGTTCAACATTTTTAGGTAAATGTGTATTACATAATTCATCATATAAGCTATCTTTGTATATTGGTGTTATTTATAAGAAATATAACAATGAAAATTTATCGTTAGTATTATTTAATTAATCTTAGATGTCAAATCCTTTGGCTTAAGGAATTTTACCTAATGGTGGGGGGGGGGGGGGGGGAGAAACATGAGGCACTTTAATTTGTTGAGCATTAACAACATGGAACTTTTGTGATTTATTTATTAAAAAAGGTTGCCTACATGATTTTTGGTGCTTATTAGTTATGTGGATAAATTTGGGTTGAATATTATAACAATATGAAGTACAGTGTAAATATGATTGCTCTAAGGTAACTTTTTGAACACCATTGAATTTTAACCATGTATATATGTAAAGAATAACATATTGAAAACTAAGAGAATATTTTATAAGAAATTTAATAATCCTATGTAACATATGAAATAATATTTCATCTATTGAACTCATTATGAATATAATACAAGTACAAATCAAAGTATAAGGCTGATCTAGGCAAGGGTTTAAATGATAGGGTGGGATTTCAAATATACTTTCTCATTCATTGATTAATGTTGGCCCAAAGTTTTAGAGAAATAATTATAGAGGTAAAATTATGTATGTAACCCAATAACCTCATTTCTAAGGGTATAGTGAGAGTAACTTTCCTAGACAATACATTCCTCTCAGGTGCACCATAAATTCAGTGACTAAAAGAGGCTTACTATGGTATAAACAAGGGACCCTCTACATTTTAGATATACCATTAGGTAAATTGAAATTAAACTCAATTTTTAGTGTTCTACAATGTCTATGAAAATTAGGGTTGAACCCTCACACCATAATGCATTTAAAATAGATCACCAGGTATCCCATAATGACAATCACTAAGTATAAGTTACAACTACTAGAACACTATTTTAAAAATAAGAAAATAAAATAGAAAATATGATTTGAAAAAATAAATATGTAAGGAATTAGTGATTTATTATTTTTATGAAATCAAAAATCTATTTGAAATCCTAAACCACATAAAAATCAAGCAAGCAATCAAGCAATGTTATAAAAATAGTGGGTTCACTAGAATGTTTAATGGTATTTTTTATTTAACAATGAAATGATAAGAATAAATATTGAAAAATGATTTAAATCTATTTAAATACAAAATATGAATGTAAAATATAGAATTTACAATTTTTGAAATAAGCTATAAATGGTAAATTGGAAAAATATATGCAAACCCCCATCAAACTAATTTTATAGGCTTTTTATGAGTGGAGATTGCCTAAAAAGATCTATGAACTATGTTATGAATGAAATTAAGAATTCAAAATGAGATAGGATGAGGTTGCACTAGGCACACAATGATGTAATGTGGCCTTGTCTATTGACTTCATCCATGTATTATATGAATGTGTGGCTAATTTTTTGATATAGTTGCATGTGATTATCCTGGAGAGTTTACCTATTTTTTGTGTCCTCATTTGATGCATGAAATACCTATGAAGTACAAAACCTAAATATTAAAAAATAAATACAATAGAGATAAAATTCCAAGAGGGGGGATAGGGTTAGGGGAATAGCTGAGTTATCCTTATAAAACCTCATGTAATCTGAATGCCACCTAAATATCCCAAAAGGGCCTTAGGCCAATGTAGTTCTTCCTCCTAGAGTGTGTCTGAATCTTAAATTTTATTAGATAAATATAACTAGATAGATTGATTTAAATGCTTAACAATTAATTTCTTTGACCTATAATAAAATATATTCAGACTTGGCCTATGATTATGAGGATGCATCATAATTGAAATTGGAAATAATAGTGCTCATTTACTCAGTTTGCATTATAATTTTCAAGTGATTGATAGATTTATTTGAGAGGCATTGATGTGCTTATATAGAGGAATATTTAGAATATGTTTCCTAACTAACCTTGATAAAAGTGCGAGAGGGGTAAAATTCAACATCTTTAATTTAAAAATTTCCCATTAGATTGTGTTGAACAAGGCCACACAAGTGGACCAGGGCACAATGTGGTTATCAATCTAATGGGATCTTATCCTAGAAGGATAAAGACTACTAGAACTAGTCTAACATGACCCTATGATAAAGATAGGGATGCCTGAAAGATGTTTTGTGTAGTTTTAAGATAATTTTTAGAATAGTGAATGATTCCATATAGATTTCATGTTAAGATAATGGAGAGTTGGCCAATTAGGGTAAGGATGTCAAGTTTAAGCATCATCAAACACTTAATGATAAAATTTGACAGTATATATTTACATTATAGTAGGTTATACATACATACACACACACACACACACACACACACACATGACCCAAAATGTAATGTAAAACTACCTATCTTACAAGTTTATTTTACTGCATCACTCATATTTCACATAGTGCTACTAAATATGCTACTTCGCTAATAATATAACATCGATACATATGGATAGAATAGACTAATATAACTTTTCCTATGCTTCTTTGATGTTTTTTTACTTTATTGCATAATATTATCAACATTAATTTTTTATTGTGTGTGGCCCTTAGCCCTTTTCCCTTGTGTGAAATTTTTTTAGCATCTCTATGAGATCATTATTTAGTATGCACAATATTTGAACATGTTCTTTGCTTGTGGCATTTGGGCTTGTGTGTGAAATATTTATTTACATGAAATTTTAACATGTCCCTTGTATGAGGCCCTTGACCTTATTATATGACATTTTTTGACCTTATTACATGTTTTACTTGTGTTCTTGTTGAGCTTGATTAATCTTGCCATAATATTTAGAATTCACTTATAGGGCATAGTCTACTTTAAATATGGTTACTCTATTACATGTATCAATGACACACACACACACACACACACACACACACACACACACACACACACACACAAACACACACACACACACACACACACACACACACACACACACACACACACACACACACACACACACATGTTATATACATTATTAAAATGATAATTACATTTTATATGATGACATACTCTCTAACTTGATGACACAATACTATATGATTATATCTTTATAATGATATAGTTAACTCTTATTTTAAGATGAGTACTTAAAGGCTACATCCATATTATCAAAAGAGAGGCATCATAGTGGGATTATATTAGAGATATAAACATCCATGAATAGATTTGGGATATAATACAAGTTCAAAAATATAGAGTACAATTTTTTAAAAGATTCATAAAGCAATGCAAAATCATATTTTACAAAAGAGTACATTTTTTAAAATATTCAAATTGATTCATAAATAAAACATATGATATATATTAACACATTAATATAGATTTTGAGGGCATATGACATAAATATCCACTCACTTTTAAAATACTCAAAGTAGAGAATTATACACCCTTGAATGCATATGCATGGGCATGTGTAAACAATTAAAAAATCAAAGTTAAAGTTTACACATACATTCACAATTGAGAATATAGATGAATAGCATTCTATATTATTGGCACAAATTTAGAGAGGGTGTGATACTCATTCCTGTTCAAGAATATTTTAAGTTGAAAAATTCAAATATTTAAAGTATCAAAGTGGAAAAAATCAAAGCTTTAAATAAAAATATTCTTCTCAAAATCAAATTATATGAGCAATGTGCTCATGATGGGGGAATGAATATTATTCATTGTATTTGCTAAGTCCATCTTTTCATACCCCTTGTGTGGCTCACTTGCTTGTCGAGGAAGACCCATATCTAAAAGCAAACATCCTAGTAATAATTTTCATTCTCTTTGTTAGTAGACCTGATATGAGTATCATTACATTCTTGCTTATATTTCAAAAGATTATCTACATTTGAATCTTATGACACTCAATGGTCTTGGCATCATTTCTAGTGAACCTATTGTGTTATACATTTTTGGATTAGTACATTAGGTACTATTCCATTATCATGAGAGTTATAATAATGCATCTTTTCAACTCAAGAGATTGATTATTTATTAAAATTGGGACTTTATGACTCTCACTTTTCCATCCGATCAAAAGTGCTTTAGTAAGATGGTAAAACTCTCTTTTCATCAATTGAAAGCTATATTTAAATTTGGTTTCACCTATGTACAAGTTTACTCCTCCCTTGTTCTTTTTCATTTTTTCAATTTTCAAAGTTAAGCTTTTTCAAATTCAAATGAACAAAATGACTTATTCATGAGATTTTTTAAGGTTTGATAAATTTGGGTGCCTTGAAAAATTAAAGTATTTACTTAAAGACAAAGTGTGTTGTACACACTAAGGTTCAACTCTTTCTCCTTTACTCTATAAATTTCATTTCTATATTAAATAGGGTAATGAGGGATGTGGACACATAAATCTAATCACATGTACTTGACAATGCTAATTATTGACATATTACAAACCACATGATATGTGAAAAATTACATGACTATTATTTACCATTTCTCTAAGCCATTTATCTATATGTGGGTTTGTCCCTTTATTTACCATTACCACTACACATAAATATCAATGTAAAATTATCAAGTTATCTAAAATAACCTTCACACCATCCCCTACAAATGAAAACTATCTTTGATCTCTATTTAAATATTTATGCTAAGGAGACATGCATATAGTGCACCCCTATCCACTAAGGCCAGCCACGTCTCATCCAAATAATGACTAAGTTTTTAATTTTAAATCAATCTTTTGGGTCTTCTTGCATGTTTCATAAGCTAACATAAAGGAAATTGTTAAAATATTTACCAAAAAATAAATGTTAGAAATAATTCATTTTTACCACTTGTTATTCATTTGGTTCAAGCATATATACTTAATACACATTGATAAAATCTTCCCTATTCTACTCAAATTTTGAATTGTTCATAAGGAAAAACCATAAGCCAAGTTAATAACCCTTTAAAGCAAGTCAATGACTATTATTTTCAAGTATCAAAGCCATCTTATAGTTGTGTACACATAATTAAATTAGAATAATTGCACATTCATTGTAGGTAGGATAACTACATGGATTGATTTTCCTCATAGTATTGGATACATAGGTAATGGTCAATCATCAAGAGGGTGATTGAGGTCATCTTATCCTGCACACTCCCCTCTTTTTATTATAGATTTTCAAGCTATTAAAACACCCTAAAGGTTTCAAAGAAAAGAAAATATAAATAATGATTTTTGTGTGGCTAAACACTAAGTATGATATATCAGATTACTTAACATCTACATGCATAGAAGTTGCAGTGAATAATTTTTATGTAAAATCAACTAGAACACGCCTAAAATTAGTGAAATCGAGCACACTTCACTTCTACCCATATATAACAAACTCATCTAGATATATATTCTACTTCCACATCTGATATTTCATTTCTAGATTCCTACTTTATTTGTATTTTTATATCAATAACCAATCATAGTCAACTAACATGAGTCTATAATAAATGGATTGGAGCACACTTTGATGCTATCCACCTATACCAAACTTGTCTAGATTCTATTTTTGTTCATGATTCTAATATAACACAATTACCTCTTCTTCTATTTTACACTTCTAAATAGTTAGAATACTCAACATAATTTAGTTCAGAAGTTAAGTATTTTTATCCTTAGTATTTTCTAAAAATTTTAACTTTTCATATTTAGCAATTTATCAAAATTAGAATAGTTAAACATTATATATCTTTAGTACTCTAATATTTCTAAATGGGGTAAAATAGATTTTTGTTAATGCAGGTAGTATTATTTTGAATGGTAGATGTGAAATAATGCATTTTAGATTGATATTTTTAATAGTTTTGAAATTTCAAATGAGGTAATGGAAATAGGTATAGGAAATTTGTTGTTGACATGAGGGGGGATGTAAAGTAGTTGGTTGTAGTATTTGATGGCTTTCATATTCTAAGTTACTTTTATTACAACTTTAAACTATATGGATTATGTATTTACAATTGATAATGTTCCTTATACTTATTAAAATGAAAATGTAGAATATTGGTGTAGATAGAAATTTTCAATAAACTAGATTTTATAACTAAAAAAATAATAGTTTTAATTTATAAAGATAATAAAATGTTTGTTGTTATTACACATGGAAATAAAGTTGTTTGAATATTTAATTATATATTTCATGTGACCTTAAAAAGGAAATTATAATCTATTAATTTATGTCTTTGTGGGGTATAGGTAATTATCATGTGTCTTATCTTTACATTCCATAGTTTTGTTAAAAGTGACCTATGTTTTACTAATGTTTTTGATGATAGTTGGGAAACACTTTCTATGAATTCCATAATTATGTGGGTAATAGGAGGTAGCCACATAGGTCAATTTTATTGTGTTGTTATAGAGTATAAAAGTGAGAAAGGTTTGAAGGGAAAAAACTAAGACTTACTGAGAGTTTTGATGTGGATAACACATACAATGTAGAAAGAAATGGATGCTAAGGATAAAATAAATAAAAAAAGATATTCTTGAAAATCTACATAGATTAATGGTTTTTTTTTAAATATTAAATTGAGATCATGAATTTACATATTATGACCAAATAGAGAATAGCCATATGTGATGTTGAGTGAACATAGCAAAATAGAAAGGAAATGATAGGCAAGGATGTAGTGTTTGATCATGCTATGTAGCTGCAAGAGATGGAAAGAAGAAATATGAAAGTGAATGGATAGATCAATGCATCCATGTAATATAAAAGAATAAAATAGAATTGAAAAAGGGAAAAAGTGCCCTGGTGAGGTCTGTAAGCCTAAGATATGTGAACTTGATAGACTAGTGGCTAGGATTTTGGAATGCAAACAAAGTGAAAGTTTGATATAAATCTATAACCTTTATATAGTTTTGGTTTTATTAAATTCATAGTGGCAAATATTTAACTATGATTTAAACTTAATTTACAGTGAGAAACAAATATTAAATTCACTGTTAACATGAAAAAATAAATCTTGTGTTGTAATGTTCACTTTTGCAAAAAATAGATCAAGGGATTGTAGGTAAGAGCTAGTAGAAAATGACAAAGTGGACACATTTAAAAAATAATAAACATAAACATTTTTTTTTTTTGAGATTTAAATTCTAAAAACCAAGGAATACATGGATGGTGAGATAAATTAGTTTTACCATTTGTGATGATGGTTTTTATGGTAGAGGTGAAGACCCTAGCATGATAGTGAATCTTCCCATTTATGATGACCATCCCACTTATGAAGATCATAACATGATAGAAAGGTCCAATTTAATATACTTGTAATAAGGTCTAAATTAAATAAAATGCTATTCCAATTTATGATGATAGTTCTTATGGTGGAGGTGAAGGCCCTAGCATGATAACAAGTATTCCCATTGATGAAAATTTTAGCATTAAAAAAACATACATGACGATTTTCCCATTTATCACATGATTTATAGTGATTATCTTCCCTATCATCTTGATGATATTTATACATGGGATAAATAAAAATATCCTCTTATTGATGATTATCACATGGGAAAAAATCCTTCTTTCAATTTTACTGTTTTTCAAAACCCTCAATCTGATTCAAGAAATAATGCAAATAATTTCATTGATTCACACCCACCCTCTTTCCTACCCTTAGAATATTTTATTTGGATGCATCATCAAAATTTAGTGCATTTTCAATATTATCATATACAACCAAATTTAATAAACCCATCAACTTATGAAGAACACCTACATGAAATTCCTATTGCAAAACACATTATAAGTCATGTTGATTCTTTATATCCTATATCTTAAATGACTGCTCAAAAACATCCTATGGGTCTAATTTAAGTTTTAAACTCATCCAAATTATATAAGTCTACAAAATCAGTTACTTCAAACTATATCAACCATATTGATATAGTTATATTACACTAATATCAATTCAACTATATTGGCCAACCAAATACCATTCAGTTACTAGTTACAAACAGTTATGTCAACCATTACATATAAGTTTTTGATACAGTTCTAAATTGCATTACTACTTTATCCAAATACACAGGTCTTGAACAAAAATGTGTTGATACAATTATTCTTATTTTATCTAACTACATGAACCATGACCCAAAATGTGTTGATAGATTTCTTTCTATTTTATCCAACTATATTGGTTATGATCCAAAATGTGTCAATATAGTTCTTGTTACTTTATCCAAATGCACTAGCCATGAACCTAGAGGTGCATATAAATTTTTCCTATTTCCCCCAATTATATCATCAAGAACATTAATTGTCCTAGTATAATATTAATACCTTTTTCTACCAATAAAAATACTTTACTCATCTAAAACTATATAGTTATGGTTGAGACAATCATATTTAGCTCAAATTTTCCCTAGTATATCGATCTAGCCAATAAAGTTTAGTCACAACAACCTAATTGTATTGATCACCATTATTTTATTTCAGCTAACTATATTTGCCTAGCTAATACAATTGAAACAAATTTAGTCTATCCTAATTATATCAGCTAGACTGATATAGTTTAACCTAATTCTATCAAATTAAATTGTATTAAAAAATCCAATACTGTACAACATAATTTACAAACACCTCCAAATATCTTTACATTACCTAAATTCCAATTTGTTTTTGTAACACAAATAGATATAGAATATGAAAACATTACTCATAATGTTGATCTTGAGGTTAACTAAAATCCACCTACATCCCACAGGTTGGAATCTTGTGATGCTTATCCTTTTCTTATCCTACATGTTGGGGTATATTTTAATGCCTTTCCTTTTCCTATTTTAGCCTTTATGTCATATTTATATTCCCATACTTTCCCGTATGTATATTTTGGATGCATATTGTGATGCCCATCCTCATTCTCTCACCTTCTTGATACCTCTTCCTTATAGCTAGACAATAATCAAGAACCTTTCACACCTTACAAACAAAAAAAATCATCTTCAAGAAACATTTTGAGATAAAAATTCTTGTATTTCACACTGTTAATCTTTGTTGTTACATTCTTTCTAGCATATACATTTTTTTATTTTGTTTCATGTTCTTTATTATTTTCTAAATTTTTCTTATTTAGCATAGTTTTTACATTTTGATGATCACCTTTATAGTTGGCCATTGTTCTCTTTATGGATCTTTAGTTATCTTATTTTATCCCTCTTTTGGCATGTTTTATTTCACTAATAGTTAGCCTTAATTTCTAATGTGTATATTTGGTAGCACATTCTAGTTTTATTTTTCAACATTTTATGTTCACTTAAAATCATCCTTAATTTTCATTATATATTTTTTTGGTAGTAACTTCAGGTTTTATTTTTCAACATTTAGTTTTCATTTACATTCAACCTTAGTTTCCATTACACACACACACACACACACACACACACACACACACACACACACACACACACACACACACACACACACACACAATCACCTTAGGGTTTTATTTTTTAGATTTTTTTCACTTACATATGACCTTATTTCCTTTGTAGTCCTTTGGTATCTTTTTGTACCATCCCTCTTTTGAAAATCTAGACCCTATGTAGGTTTTTATGGCCTCCCTAGTGATAATATTACCATTTTTCATATTTTTTCCATTATTTTGGTTTCTATTTCTATGATTTAACCTAAATTTTCATGTACTTTTAGATCCCATCTTTTTCATAGTCACTTATGAATCAAATCTCACACTTCTTGTGGTCACCTAAAATTATATCCTCATTATATCTCCCATTTTGCATATGGAAGGATCTCCATGATCACCATATTTACCTCTAATTTCACTTGAGGCACACTTTGGCTATTTTTGAGAATACACTCTTTTCTACATTGCAAACCTAGGAGTTTTTAGGCATCATAGTCTATAGGGACACCTCTTTAGTGGCTAGGTTTAGGATCTCTTTTATTAGTCATCTTTAGCACCCATGATTGGTTTTCCAAAATACATATGGAGGAGGAACATATAAAAATACAAAATCCATATGTTAATAAAAATAAATGTTAAAAGGAAAAATATATCTCAAAATTTAGATCACACCAAAAGCTGTGATCTTATTTTCTAGCACACCCCCCCCCCCCCCCCCCCCCAATTTTAGTCGAATCTCAAACTCTGCATTTAGCCTTATGATATATCCAAGTTCCTTTTGGGTGTGGTAGGCTAGTAGATTGAGGTAGGATTTTTATCATCTACATTATATTTTAGTGTCACCTACTTTATCACAATAGTACCCATTATTTTTAATAGACCAAAAACTTTGTAAGGGGTACTAAAGAGTGGGGTACATGTTGTGGGAAGGTAAGATCCTTTTAATTTTTATACATTTATTCTTCATCATATGATATTTATATTTCACTTGTTATCCCAAGCTTATCCTTTCTAAGTGGGATTATCTAGGTCTTTGATGTTGATAGTTATTAACCTTACATAATTTATTAGAGTGTCATGGTCTCCCTAAATATTTATACATCTCCCTTGTGTCACCTTATTTCATTATATATCCATTTTATCTTTCCCAATATACCCTTGATAGATATTTATATAATAAAATCACATCCCTCTAATTAATATTCCTATTTCCTATCTAGTTTCTTCATTTTTAACTCTTAACTTTAATTGTATGATGCCTTTTGGATTTTTAGTTTATGAGTTACATTGTAAGACTTTGAAGAATACAACCAAGTCTTCCTTATATATTACCATTATATTTCATAAATGTACCATATTTCTCATCATATTTATCTCTCTAAATCTTCATGCATTTCTACATTAAGATTTAACATAAGCTTTGATTTTGATGTTTCACTCATTACAATGTTTTATTTATTTTGGTATATGTCCTATTTTATTTTAAGTTTTTACTTATCTTAAATTGGATATTTTAATAGTCATTTTAAAATATTTTGATCCCTTTTATTTTAATTAAGTTTTCACTTATCTTACAATGGATGCCTTTACAATGATTTCCTACACATTTTATTTTTCATTTTTATAACTACTTAATTAAGATGTCAATTTGTTACAATTAGTTTTTGTTATTTTTTTACTAGGCGTCTACCCATATTTATGTAGATGATATTTATAAATTATATATCACCTCAACCTTCTACACTTTTAAAATACAGACCTTTGTTATTCCTCTTAGTTTTAAACCTTTCATGCTTCTACACGTCTCACATCTACTATCTCTATGTGCTCATTGATTATATTTTAGTCTAAACAATTTCATTATGATGACCTAAGCCTTATATACTTCCCATAACGTTTTAAACCTACTTATATTTTATCTCTATAATTTATTGACCTACACCTATTTTCTAACTATTTAGATACTTACGTCCCAGTCAAACACTTATGCCAATGCAAGTGTCCTACATTAATGCAAGTGTCTGGTTCCCTAAAGTCATTTAATTTACAACTAAAACATATCTTAAATGTTGGCCTAAGTGTTTTAATAAGATATATTATCCAAGATAATTTTTATAAATATAAGATCAACCCTCATTCATTCCTCACCTAGAAAAGACCTAAAGAAATGAAGGCAACTTATCAAAATAACTTAATAAATCACTCAAGTGAGCAAAATATTCCTTATTTCCTCCTATTTCCATATCAATCATAGGTAAAACACATATATAGGGATGAAGTACTAAATGAGTATCCTAAGAACTATATTTGACAAGTTACAAGTGAGGCCACTATTGTACTTGCTTATCACACATTTCATGATTCATACACAAGCCAACATGTAGGGGATAACTACATAAGTCTGAGTCCCTTTGTAGAGTATTAAATATATAGGAAACACTTATTGACATAGGGGTATTAGGGGTAGATCGACATTATGTGCCCACTAGCCCATTTTCTTAGGGCATCAATCAAAGGATAAGAAGAGTTAACCTAGAGTTTGATCAGTAAACTAAGAGAAATAGATTATACACATGATCTGAAAACTTCATTAGAAAGGTGATAAAAAACCCAACTAGTGGATTTGAAAAAGGATTTATTATTTGGTCTAGACACTTCTATCAAGATCAAGATGTTTGCATGGTTATAAGTTCCTAGGTCTTAAAGGTAGTTAAAATGTAGAGCAGGTAAAACCTAGACTTTCAATACATTCCTACGATGATTCCTGATCATTTTCATATTCTAGAACAAAAAATCAAATAAGATATACTATCTCTCCTCTATTATTTTAGTTGTACAATCATTGATATATTTATTTCACATGAATAAATGAATTATATTTTCAAAATATTATATTACATTTCTTAGATGTAAATATTACAATAATATGTTAAAAAAAAATTATTTGACTAAGTGTGTTTATGTAAAACCCCAAATAGCATAAAACATTTGGTGAACCCAACCTCTATTTTTTGAGTTAAACCCTATATTGTATGTAGGGTTTTCTCCTCCAAATTCATTTCATATTTATGTATTTATTTTTAGATAAGATTTTTTATTTCTTACATAGGCCTAGTTTAGGAATATGTAGCTATCTATTTTCTTTGGTCCTTTTGGTTGTGTGATTTATGATTTTATCCAAAGTTAAAATCCTTATCGAGTCCTTAATTAAGGGCCCCATAAATCCCTACCATTTGGATTATTTTATTAATATTCATGATGATCAATGTATTGCATATGAAGATCTTATGATAAGTCAAACATAGGCTAATAACTCTTATTTTTCTTATAATTATGACAATGAAATAACTAATGATGAAAGTACAAATATAAATGAACATGGTAATGATCATAGTATGATTTTATGTGGTATGAGTGCAATGAAATTACTCTTGGGTATGTAAAGACTAGTTTAATTGTTTCTTCTCTTTCCAATGATGAAGGCTCTCAAAAGTCAAGTGCAATGCATTTTATTAGTTCCTTGCATCCAAATAATACCATAGACAATCAAGAAGTTAAAATTCATAATGTTTTAGATTAAGGTAAATGCAGGTTTTGAAGGGACCCCGAAACCCTTTAACAAAATCAAAAAAGATAAAGCATTAACAACCACTAGGAAAAGCAGTCCTGAATCCTACTGAAGAGCAGCATCAAAATCAAATTTTACAAGGACCTAAAACCACAAACCCCAAGTTTAACAAGGACCTGGAACCTTAAATAAAGTTTTAGCCCAAGAACCAAAAAATAGGACCAAAAATAAGAACCAATTACAACAACCAGCAACTAAATAGGAATAAAACCAAAAAGAAGACCCTAAGCTTCTATTGTAGTTCCATGATCATCTTGACAGCCTCCTTCCCAATCGTAGTAGTATCTTGGATGGAGTTAGCAACCAAAGTAGCATCAGCTTGCAAGGCTTTCGACTCAACTTTGGAGAATAGAATCTACATTAAACTTGGCTAAATGCAAGAAGGAAAGCTTCCTAACAATATCTAGTTTATGAATATTATTCAGCCCCCTAATATTCTAAGTAATGATTTTCATATCTATTTTAGGGGTAAAATCTAGAATAGTTGCCTGCCTACCATCAGCAATATTCTACATACTTTCTAACTCTCTGGTTTTCTTAGTGGATCTTCTTCTAGGTTTGTCTGGGGAACCAACATCTGGTTTCACCTTAGAATGTTGTTCATCTCTTTTTTTAGATTTATTTAGAGTAGAAGCAAGAGATTTCACCTTAGTTTGTTGATCTATTTTGCTACTTCTAGTTTCTACCCCCTTAGTATTGGTCTTTTTTTCAGCCCTTTTTATTTGGTTTAGTTTATGCTTTGAGTTTTCTCCATTATCTTTCACAACTTCTAGGGGAGGAGGCTCATCCAAAGGAAATTCATTTTCAGTCTAAGATAACACCTGGATCTCCCTAGACTGAGAAAAAAGATCTCCCTCCTTTGATTTATTTCTGATTTCAGCCAAGAATTCACCTTCCTCTAGCTCAATTTTGTCATCTACATCTCTCCATCGATCTTCTATCCTTTGATAGAAAATGATTTGTTTTGATAGATCTGTCAAATCCTCTATTCTTTGTTCAGGTATTATGGTATTTGATTGCAAACCATATCCTTCTTTCTCAGAGTTTACTTTCTCAAAACAAGGTTCTTTATCCACCTCAGCATGTGGAGTATTAGAATCTTCAAAAGAAGGCTCTTTATCCACCTCAACATGTGGAGCTTTAGAATCTTCATTATTATTTTGTTCTTGGCGATGATCTTCTTTGGGTTTCCATACTTTCTTTTGCTGGACCTTGGTCTTTTTCCCATTCGAAACACTACTAGGATGATTTTTACTTTTGGAGGGACAATTTTTAACTAGATGCCCTTGTTTCTTACAAGCATAGCAAGAGTTGGGCAAATCTTCAAAAAAAAATTCTTGAGTTTTTTTACAAAGCTTGGATATTAGTTCCACCTTTACTGGGAGATGATTTAGGTCTACCACTTTAATATAAAGTCTGGCACTTTGAAGTTTGGTTCTAGAAGTCGTAGCATTATCCAATGCCACAAGTTCACCAAAAAAACTGGCAATACCTTTAAAAATGTCCTCATGCCAAAATTCTAAAGGGAGACCAGGAAGTCTAGCCCAAATGGGAGTGGTTAAGAAAAAAGAATTTGAGAGATCCATGTTAGGCTCCCATTTTTTAATAGTGAGAGAGGATTTACCAAAAGACCATAGTCCTCCATAAAGAACTGTATTCATGTCTTCCTTACAGTTGAAGATAAACAAGAAGAACCCATTTGAAATTGGTGCAATATCTACCTCTCCTCGAATAACCCATTTCCTTTTAACCATTTTTTTAAGAGATTTTAGATCTGGTCTTGCTCCTCAAAATTTGCCCACTAGGGTGAAATCCATGGAGGACATAGAAAAATCAACTAAAGGATTTGGGATAAAAACTTGAAACTCACCTTTCTCCCAGTAAGACTTAGCAGTCACCGATGGGAAAAGAGATTTTCCAGTAGGTTTCTTACCAGACAAAGATGACCAGGTCCTTCATTCCGAGAATCCTACCTTCAGCCCTTCTGAGGACTTTTCCTTGTTAAAATCAACATTATCTTTCTCCTTTTCAAGATCTTGCCCCAACACTGAGGGGACACTAACCCCACAAGAAGGATCAGATTTGCATGTAGAATTTCCATTATTCACATTGGCTACAGTTCCTCTAGGGTCTATACCTCCTACCAGATTCTCCCCAACCAGTTTCCTGCCTCCCTACGAACCAACTGATTCAAATTCTGAAAGAGCGTCCATTCCAGCTTGAATTTTTTGGAGTTTATCCATGTTGGTATGATTATGTTGAATTGATTTTTCAAAGCCTTAGACTACATACATGTCTTAAAATTCATAATGTTACAAATCAAACTATTGTACATTATTTAGATGCATCAAAAATTGAATGTTCCTCTTCTCTTTCCAATGATGTAAATGATAAAAAAAATGAATTTTCTTCTCCTATTTCTAATACTAAAAGTGTTGAAAAACTTGAGTGTGTGCCTTCTTGTCAAAGTGATGCTAATATGGAAAATCTTATCTCTTCTTTAAACCACTCAACTAAAAATAATTAAAGTACTTCTCTTTAAAAAACTTTTAATGATTAAAATATATGTACTATTTCCTCTCCTCACTTTGATTGAATGGAATAATTAAAATACATGTGAAGGTCCTAAGAAAATGGTTATAATAGATACCTTGTATGAAGATACAATTAAATTTCCAAGTAAATTTGATACAAATAAAAGTGAAACTTGCATTATTCCCTCTCCTAGTGTTGCAAATTAAGTAGAAAATATTTCTTTTCCTCCCTCCTTTGACTTTTATGTTAAAGAAGAGCATGTGTTTAGAAGTGAATTTCCTTCCCCTAATACTATTATATGTCCAAAAACTTCAAAAAACATATCACCTTGTAATGATGATGATATCAACCTTTGTGCTATCTAATATTATAATATTATCTTTTATCCAATAATACTCCTTTACCAAATATTACACACCCATGTGATGATCCTCTTTTAGAAGGTGATAAAGAGTCTATCATTCCTATGTTTTGTATAAATGGTAGTTTATAGCCTCTAAGAAAATATTAAACTTCTTTACCACTATATACTTGTGATATGTCATTTATCATGACTACCATAGGAGATACAACAAGTTAATACCCTTAAGTTGCAAGTTTCATCCCATGAGGCTACCTTTGAGGATAATATGTTAAAGGAACAACCTCTTACTCGAGATGTTTTTGAGTCTCTTTACCTTTATAATTTCATTATGCCTAAGTTATCTTACTTAAATGGTCATGGCGATCCTGGTATTCACTTACAACAATATATAAATTCCTTTGAACATTGGGTTATGGATGGATTCCTATTATTGAAGGCCTTTCATAGAATTTTAGCCCAAGAGGCTCTAGATTAGTTTATAGCCTCCCAAATAGTTCCTATTTAACATTAAAAAAACTTGAAGATGTTTTATTATCTAAATTTCATCAATAAACCTTACTAAAGTTACCATTGGAACATTTACAAGTGTTAACACAAAATGAGAATGAGTCCATTCCAGACTATGTTATCAAATTTAAGGACATATTATATTCTTTAAACTATATCCCTTAGATTTAGAAGTGAAATTTATATTTAATAGGGGTATTATTTCTCCTCTTTGATAATGATCATTACATAAACCCTTTAATTCATTAGATATTTTATATTAGTATGATCATAAATATGCATGTGCTTTAATGAATACAAAAATCGAGTTACCTACTCCACCACTTAAAGACAAATATGGTACATATAGAATCTTCAAAGTGAACAAGGAAACTAAGAAGGGTCATGAACCAATTCAAAATACCTATTAAAAACCAACATTATATACCAAATAAAGAATAGTAAAATTATTTAATTAAGGAAAGTAGCAAACTTACAGAAGACCTCCTACAGTTAAACCATATACCTCTATAAAAAGCAAACCACTTTAGTTTTATTAGTATCGAGATAGACCACACGATATATTGTGCACATTATTGGATAAATTAATGATAAAGCTTCATCCTAATTATTGTTACCCACTACACATATTTTAAAAGGTAAAAGGACACCACTTTTCCACTTTCCATGGTATAAATGGGCATTGAGATAATGAATGTTTTGATCTTGAGCAAAATTTTACATAGTTATCCAATTAGGAAATTATTACATTTTGAAAAGACATATCTAGACTTATTTCACATATCTTTTATAGAGGATATTTTAAGAGGGTTGAGACATACCATGATACTCTTTTTGAGGATCACATAGACCACTGACCTTCATAGAAGGTGACCACTAGTTGAAGTTTTTCTCCTAGTGCACCATCACCCAAGATTGATCTCTCCCAAGTTGATCCCACTAAGAGAAGAAGTCTTGGTTAATCAAGCTCATCCCCAACTAGCTGGTCACATACCAATTCAAAGTTGGACACAAGACATCATTGTTTTCCTCCAAAATGGTGATTGTCCTAATGGTTTGAATAAGTCACAAAGAAGGTATTTTAGATTGAAAATCATTCTTTATTATCTTGTAGTTAGTATTCTCTTTTGGAAGGATGTGAATGATGTGATACTAAGGTGTGTTGACAATGATCAGTTTGGCATCTTACTAGAAAAGTTTCACAATGGGGTAGATGGAGGTCATTTCTCCCCAAAAACAATAGCTATAAAGATAATGAGGGCTAGGTATTATTGGCGTAGCCTTTTCAAGGATTTCTACTCTTGGGTTTGGAGGTGTCCTCAGTATGACTTATTTATAGGAAAACAAAAAATTTCAGCCCTTCCATTGAATCCTGTCTAGGTTGACCAGCCTTTCATTTAATGTGGCCTTGATTTCATTGTTATGATCAACCCTTCATCAAGTGCTGGACACAAATGGATATTTATTGCTATTGATTACTTCACAAGGTTGGTAGAGGCTATTGCATTGAAGGAGGTAAATGAAAATGTAATCTTGGAGTTTTATGAGAGTATCACAACAAGATTTGGGGTCCCCTATACTATCATTTCTAAAAATGCACTTGCTTTCATAGGTGCTAAAACTTTTGAGTGGGCAAACAAGAATGGAGTTTACTTGAGTACCTTATCCAACTATTACCCTCAAGGTAATGGATTGGTTGAGTCTACTAATAAGAATCTCATCAAGATCATCAAGAGGACATTAGAGAATAATCAAAGAGCATGGCACACCAAGTTGAAGATAGTCTTATAGGATGACAAGATTACTCCTAAGAGATCAATTGGTAACTCTCATTTTATGCTTATTTATGGGAGAGAAGCTAGGTTGTCCATCTCTCAAGAGTTCCCTACTCTAGAACTTGCACATTAGTTAAAACTACTTAAAAATACTCTAATAGAAGTCAGATTGATAGAACTAATGTAACTTCAAGAAGTAAGGGACAATTCACATAAGACCATAGAACACCACCAAGCAAGTAAAAGAGTGTTTAAGGAAGGTGAATTGGTTTTTAAATGGGATGAGGAAAGAGAAAAATTGGGTAAACATACAAAGTTTGATGCTTTGAGGAGTGGCCCTTACATCATTAGCAAGTGCAAGAAAAGCAACTCCTTTCAACTAACCAAGATGAATGGATAAGAATTTCCTATCTCTATGAATGAGATACATCTAAAGTTTTGCTATTATTCCTTGCAAGTCTATCTTGTAACTAGTAGCATAGGTGTGTGTTTATTCTAGTTTTGTTTTAGTCTACTATTGTGTTCCCTAAGTGCTTTGTAGCATAGATGTATTTCCTTCCTTTTGTTTTGTGTGTGTCTTGTGTAATGTCAATTATCTTGTGGTCAATCCAAGGTTTTTTCATGACAATCTGAGTGCTCATTTGCATGACTCTATTGCCAATGGAAGGATTTAGGCAACTGATCTTAGACATAGCAGGCATGCCATACCCATGAATTGCCAAGAATGTTGGTCAAATTCCACCCCTAGGTTTGGACCTTTAAAATTTGGCCAAGTCCATTACTTAACTTTTCTTCGAAAGAAATGTTGTTTGACAAAGCCCATAATAAATGCAAGTCTTTTTCTTTCAAAAAGTCAATTTTAGTCTTTACTAAGCTTGTGCTAAATTCCTTTGAGTTTTCGTTTTAAGCCCTTACCAAATTCTTTTAGACTTTTTGTCTGAAGAATTTTTCCTTAAGTGTATTTATTCTAGACATTTTGTTTTCAACTTTCTTGAAGGACAAGTCTTTGAGTAGTTACCCTACACATTTTTTTTGAAATATATATTTTCAAAATCGAAGGGTACTTTATAAATTTTTCTGAAGGGATCATTTCAACTTTCCCTAAGGGCATTTCACTTTTTCTGAAGGGTACTTTGCAATTTCTTTGAAAGGCACTTTTCAAGCAGGATGCCCTTTACAAAAAGTTTGAAGGGTACATTTCAAAAAGTTTGAAGGGTACCTTGCAACTAAAATGGTCCTCCGTAAAGTTTTAAAGGGTAATTTTTGGCCAAGTGTCCTTTTTAGATGGTCCATTTCACAAAGTCTAAAGGAATTCTTGTGGAAAAAGTGCCAAAACAATTTCACTGAATGGTAATTTTTTGGGTGTCCTCCATAGTTTTTTTGAAGGGTATCCTTCCATAGAAAAGAGGACCAAACAAAAAAATCTAAAGGAAATGTCTGGGAATATTGTCTGAAGATAGTTGTTGAGATTCAAATAAAGATGACAACCCATAGGAAGTCAATTTTAAACTATGAACAATAGCCATTATTAGTCAAAAAGATTTGGTAGGAACATGAAAGTAAATGTGGAGGTAACAAATGGTTGAATCTTGAGCATATGGTGTAGACAAAGCAAACAAAATAGATAGGTTGATGGTTCAAGTCATTACTACCACAAAATTGACAACTATAGGTGTTTGGACAATAGCGAGTAGTTCGAAAGAACATTTTCAAACTAGTGTCATGAGTTCCATTTCCCTTAATAGTGTAATGTGTTGGCTTCTCTATTTTTAGTATCAAATGATCATGGATTATTTTTGATAGAAGTAGTCTCTTGTGCTAATCTTGAATGTTTCATACCACTTACCACCATTCCCATGACTTACTTTGGACAAGTAAACCTACTGACATGGCATGGCTCACTCATCCATCTCTCTCATGTATCTGTAACTAATTTTCATGTCAATGACACATGTCTTTATGTCTCTTCAACTTCTCTTCCCTCCCATTTCCTCAAAATTCTATAAATTGAGCCATTTCATCCATTACAAGGGGACCACATTTTTTGGTATGGCAAAGTCCTGCTAAAATGACATTGCACTTTGCTTTTGAACATTGAATACACGACAATATTTTGAGTTGTGGACTTTTGTCTGAGTATGTGAGTGATGTATAGTGGAGCCAAGTGATAACATCATCCTTACTCCCTTTAACCTTCATGTTTGAATAAAGGTTATGATGTTAACAAGTCATATGAAGTGTGTTAAATGCATTAAACTCTCTTTCAAGTATGTAATTATATCTATGGTGTGCAATCTACCCCTTAGGTTGATTATCTTGTCGATTGTCTCAAGCATGTTACCTTCACATTGAAACACTATGTTAGTATCTTTCAATGCATATAATTAGTCTTGGAAAGCATTATTATTCAGTAGAAGTGTGATAGTCGATGGGATAAATCCTTGGTGGATCACCTCTTTAGCATATTTTTCTATTTTATGCAAACTCTTGACTCTTTTCATGAACAAGCATTAGATTAGGTGATAGACACTTAGAGAAGAATTTAGGGAGCTAGCCCTTTTTAATCCTAGAGACTCATCTCTCTTACAAGTTCCCACAAACTTGAGGGATGATTCAATGTTGCATCAAATTGAAGGAGCTTCATAGAGCATCTTAGGGTGGTCAAGTTGATGACAACAATGGCCTTACATGTTAGATAGACATCATTATCCTTCTAGCTTACTTCCTCTAGAGATGTTAGCTACACTATACGGACCTGATGTGATATCATCTCATGATGCAACCTATGTTATAAATGATCCTATTATGAGTTCTCCTCTTATTAGTGATGACATACTACCTTTTCCCAAGATTGACCTTCTACTATCATGATGGCCAAATCAGCCATATCATGAGATCCATAGATTTATTGGTCATTGGGCCAAGGATTTTTGTGTGAATCAACAACTAAAAGCCTCAACATCTATGATATGAAAGTCATAGTCTACTACTAGATGTACTTGTTGCTTTCATTATACACATAATCATTCTTCTACTTATTATTGATAGTTTTGGTAGTACATTGATACACTTCATCTAGAGAAGGACCCATCTAAAAGCAAGAGCCTTCCACCTCTTATGATACTTCTAAAATACATCCCTAAATATAGGAGGTTCACTATCTTTGGCATCAGTGTAATACACACCATATAAATAGATGTCTAGTTCTAAAACAACAATTTCATGATTTTCCATGACCTACACCTTCACCTTCTTAATTGCACTCTCTAAGATACTCACAGACAAAAGGTTCATCCTTCTCTTTAGCCTACATATCCTCATAGAGTTGAGGATATTAGTCATGTTTCAATATCAGCTCCTTGCATTAAGTATCCCATACAAGATATGCCTCATGAGTATCATTATGGTTTTAGAATACCTACCTTCTCTATAGAGATGATACATCACGAAGTCTTTTCATGACTTTCTATGAATATTGATGAGACTTTGATTAATGTTAGAATTCATCTACATAAGCACATATCAGATGTTATGGATGATGTTTGTCATGGAATTTGTTAGTATTTATGAACATATCATTTTGTTTCATCACATTATCACATGATTTGGACTTGATTTATGAGCATACATTGATCTTATATTTTACTTTTCATTTCATTTTCATGGCTTAATTTCATGTTTCATGGATTGATTTCATCATCATTTATTTTCCTTAGGATGATTTCTCATTTAAGCTTATTATTCCATTTGGTTTAAATAAAGATAGTTATTATTGTGACATGGTTCTAAATCCACACCCCTTTAATATATTATCTTTACCATATGATAATTTAACAAGAATATTTCTCATTTTATCACTACACACACACACACACACACACACACACACACACACACACACACACACACACACACACACATATTTGATCTCCATTTTCTCCATACATTCCATTAATACTAAGAACACGTATGGTTAGTCTTGAGATCATGTACTTGTTTATAGGCATGCCTAATTATTTAATAACATGACAAAATCTTGAGGTAGTTCGTATCCTATAAACAAATCCTAAATCTTATCTGTGTTTATCAATTTCATCAATCATGTTTTGGTTATTCCAAATCAGTATGGAGAAAGAATTAAAAAAATCCATAAAAAGTAAAATCCAAATCATTTAAACAAAAGGTAATGATAAATGGCAAAAGTAAACATTCAAAAGTCAAAATCACACCAAAATACATGATTCATATCTTAGCACATATCTTATTACTAGTCAAAGATCAAATTTTATAGTTGGCCTCATGATAGAGCCAGGGTCCATTAGTGTGTGGTAGGCTAGTAGACTAGGATAATAGATCTCAAAATTCTCTCTAGTTATACCTACTTTATCACACAAGCACCCAATCAATCATGTTTTGGTTATTCTGAATCAGTATGGAGGAGGAATTAAAAAAATCCATAAAAAATTAAAATCCAAATCATTTAAATAAAAGGTAATGATAAAAGGAAAAAATAAACATTCAAAAGTCAAAATCACACCAAAATACATGATACATATCTTAGCACATGTCTTATTGCTAGTCAAAGATCAAACTCTATAGTTGGCCTCATGATAGAGCCAAGGTCCATTAGTGTGTGGTAGGTCAGTAGACTAGGATAAGAGATCTCAAAATTATCTCTAGTTCTACCTAATTTATCACACAAGAACCCAATCTTCATAGTAGACTAATAGCTCTGTAAGGGGCCCTAAGGAATGGGGAACACATTGTGGGAAGGTAGGTCCATTGTAATTTTCCTGTATATATAACCTTCATGAGATTATCTTAGTACTACACTTATTTATCCAAAATGTTTTGTGTTTATTAAGAAAAAATATATTTTGAATTTTGCATCAAATAAATTCTTAGACCTTATTTAATTATTATTCCTCATGCCTACTAAGGTTTATTTCAAACACCTATGCCATGATTTCTTCATTCCCTATTTCATTGCAACATTTATAGTATTCCTCCTTGATGAATATTGTTTGTTAGCTAATCCTACTCTTTCAGTTTTTATTTTTTTGAGTTTCTAATGTAAGGCCTTAGATAGGACCAATCATTCCTCACAAACATCCTCTTATCATCCATAAAATCATTTCCCATTGTTATCATTTACTTCATTAGTTTACCTTTTATGAGTTTTAGTGTAAGACTTTGGATATGACTAGATTTTCCTCATGAAGGATACTCAAAGCTTCATACCATGATTAGTCATAAAAATCACTATACTTATCAACATTGACATTATTTTTAATTGTATCTCATTTAGTTACATTTTACATTCTTCTCAAATATATTTAGTGTGTTTTACATTTCATTATTTGAATTCATTTACATTTTACACACTTCTCAAATTTAGTGTGTTTTACATTTTATTTTATTATCATTTTCCATATATTTACACTTTACATACTTATCAACTTGATTTAGTATGTCTTATAAATTTTATCATTTCATTTCACTTATGTCATACATGCTTATCAACTTTCTTTAGTGTGTTTTATATCTTCTCATTTACTTTTGTCTTACATGCTTTTCAAACTTGATTTAGTATTTTTACAAATTCCTTTATTATTTAAAGTTTTACACACTTCCCAACATGATTTATTATGTTTTAAATTTTGTTTACCTTTCTCTAAATTTATACATTTTACTTTTCTTTTCTTATCATTATTTTTAACCATACATTTTTTCATAACTTCTAGAAAAGAATCTAAAATACATCATAATTTTATCATAAGCATATATCCAAAATTAAACACATGATAAATAGAAAATAAATACATTTATGAGTCATAACAAAAAATAATAGATATGTATATATCACTAAATCAAATGTTTCACATACTATAAAAACATTCTATGAGTATAATACAATAACAACACTATGTTTATGATCCACCCTACCCATCTGATGGATGGGCCACAATACCAATACAAGTTTGAGACTATCCATTTTGAATGGTATGATGTAATGATTATGTATGTGAATGTAGGCCTCTATATGTCCTTGTAGATTGGCCACCTAAGTTTGAACATGTCCCAACTCTATATATGTTATCATATGAACAACATTCTCCTTGGTCACTATCATCCATACCTGAAGCTCTCCATCACCCAATCCTAGTGGTAACTATGATATATCTTCTCATCTCCATAGATTTTGAAATACCTCATCGACCAATTAGAACCAACTAACATACATTAGGGTAGAAGGTACAAGAGGACCAACCATATCGGTAGTATCATGATGTGGTAACACATCATCCAAAATATTATGGTGAGTTGCCTGCAGTACTACAGACCATCAGAACTCCTCCTTTGAAGTATTTCAAAACACGAAACCAAATGTACATTAGATCTCACATATATATCATATCTCAAAATCATCTAAAAAAATAAATATATATCTAATATTTGAACTTAATTAATATCAAATATATAACAAAACATAAAATAATTACCAACTATAGTCTCCCCCTTAGCATGTATACCAAGTACCTCCATTGGAGCATGTATCTAAGGTGTTTCAAAACCAATTTGGAGAATATGAGCATGTCATGGTCCACTCTAAATCTATTTCTCTATAGACTAAATCTATGTAGGTTGTGCCATAGGTTATCCCTAATTAGTTGCCTCTACCTATGGAAACATCTCTACCTACATCTACACCCATCAATGTCTTTGTCATCATGGTTACTATGGTGTTAATTATAACACTTGTTATGGCATAGCAATTACCACCTCCATGTACTCCTCTATAACTTCTTCCTACTCAACTACTCTAGTTTTTCTCTATCATCATCATCAACATCATCATCATCATCATCATCATCATCATCATCATCATCATCATCATCATCATCATCATCATCATCCCATCCAAGGTCTAGCTCAATGTGGCCAAATAATAGGTACATCTATAGACACTCTTGCACCTACATTGCCCCTTCACTCCCTAACACATTATGCCTAGTATCTAGGCACTACTATAGGTGCCATTAGAGGCGGTAACCCTAGCTAACTAGGTAAGTGAATAAAAAGAGGTGGCTTTACCCACCAAGTATAATGTCCATTAATCTAAACACATGCCAATCCATGATAAATAGTTGGCCAAGAAGGCCAACTAGATACAATACCTACATATGGTTATCAAATAATATCTCCTCATGTCATAATATATAACATTAGGATATGAGGTACAACTTATAAAACATGGTCTTATCACCATCTCAAGACATGAGGTAAACTATCATCTTTAGCATGGGCAACCAAACTATTTGATACATAAGAAATATCTCATAAATTCAACTATTAAGTAAAATCACAGAGCCCATAGTCATTTGCCCACTCAAAAGAATGTTATACATATTAGATATTGATTATAAACAAATAATTGACCCTAGGTCATACATAATACCCTGCTCTAGTATAGAATGATATGAGGTGACAACATATAGTGTCACTTTTCCATATGACTTGTGACAAATCACATGAGCTATCACAATGACAATAATGGCCTTCCAAATAACTAAAACAACTAATACATAAACATAAAATAGATGCACACATGATCCATCAAAATACCTTTCTAAAATAGTCACCCATAGGGATAGGGATTGTCTCTCAAGATATATATCATCGGTATCATAAATCATATGAGTACCTATAATAGGAAGTCCTAGTATATCATAGACATCCTCTAGGGTGATACCCACTTGAAAGTGTTATTTTGTTGCTCTGATGCCCCCAAGAACATGGAAATTAAGTCAACACTTAATGGGATACAATGCATCTACATGATCCCTATGGATCCCAATGATGTCAAATGTGCAATATCATCAGCTATCAATATCTCTAATAAATATGGTAACCAAACTGCATCCACTAAACACTAGTCTCTATTACCTCTATAAAATATCAAATAAAAAAGCATGTATTAGTCCTCCATAGAAAATAAAATTAAAATTACATTATTAAATTGAATAATACATGCAAATTAACTACTTCATCAACTTATTTTGTCATTTTCTATACCTTTTACACTATACTGGCCACATAACTATGTCAGTCAAAAATAAACTTTTTATTCTAAATTGACCATGTATCTAACTACGTCAGCTAGACTTAACTTTATTCTAAGTCAGCTAGGTATCTAACTACATTGGTCACTATTAAAAATCATGATAAATCAACCACTTTGTATAAATTTGGCCACCTAACCTAACTATGTTGGCCACTCAATACACAATCAACTAGTTAATACTACTACATCGGCCACTTTATACAAAGCTGACCACTCCTTTAAACTATATCAATCACCTATATACAATACTACATTGATGAATACATATGTAGTTAGCCCCTAAATAATGTTAAACTAAATTGGACTGACTATACTTAGTTAGCCAGTTATTGACAAATTACATTGACCTACTACTACGCAATCGCCCATCTTCATTAACCTATCAATTTTTAACTAAGTTGGCTTGACCATTCTTGTTCAATTATTACAATGATTTTTCAATCATTTATCATTAATGCCTTAGGCATTAATGGCCATTTTTACCCTTACCCATTGATCATCTTAATTATTACTCTAACTTAAAATTTTCTATGGCAAAAGGTTCTACACGGATTTGCCCCAACACATAGTTTTTCAAATCTACTTCATTTTTCAATAAAAATGTCAAAAATTCAAAAAATTAGTACATTCCATACCTAGATCATTAGTAGCATCTGTCACTATGCATCTTCCACCTTGTATTCCTTGTCTCCATGCCATAGTCTCTTTCGTCACTCTTTCTGGTCACACAGAGCTTTGGTTTTCTCAAAAATAGTAAATTTACAAATGAATAGTTAAAAATCATATTTATATTTCAAATTTAAAAATTATTTAACTATCAATTATTCACCAAAAATTTTAATGTTTCAATCATAAATATGTTTCTAGAAGATCTAATTCAAAAATGAAAAAAGTTCTAAAATCTTGACAATGTAGAGAATTTTTCTAGACATAAACCATATTTTTGCAATTTTTTTGAATTTCATCTTATTTTTCAGGTCCACCTAATGTTCCACACATTGTATGCCTCTACTTTCTTCTCACACAACTTCTATTCTAAAAGGTAAGTAAAGGTATGTAATTTTCAATTATTTACTTTCATTTATTTCCTACTATCTACTGCAATTTATTAGTTCAACATTGTGTGTTGCTACATTCTTTCTTGAAGCACCATCCCAGGTTACAATTGCATGACATGTCATGAGCTTTGAGTGGGGCATATGTATACAAATAATATTTTTAAACTTTATCATTTACTGATGCTTTTTCTCTTGAAAAAACCTATAGAGTCTCAATATCTTTGAGTGCTTACCTTAAAGGGTGCAGCGAGAAGGGGTTGGTTGACCTTTGGTGCTTCACAAGATTTTTGACCATTTTATCATTACCTAAAACCACTACAAATTACTTTTATCCAATTACTTAAGTAATAAAAACCCACTTATACACTACCTTAAGAAATTTACCATCCAAAAGAGTGCCTACCTAATCAAGCACCCATTTTATTCATTTTTCATGCTATGTTAGCCCAGTTGACCTTGTTGGGAACTTAGCACATGTTATAGAACTTTGTCATCCTAGCCAACCTAGTTCAAGGCCTAACGGTTCTATTTCCTACCAAACAAGATTGACCTGGCCAACCTTATTAGGTGAATTATTGGGAGGGTTTATGGTTAATAATTGGATATAAGTACCCCATTAAATTAATTAATAAATAGAGGATCATTTAATTACACATGATTAAAATTTTCAAATCTAATTATACTATCATTTGAAGTTTTCATTTCTTAGGGTTTTACTTTAGAGTAGTATCATTCATATTTTGGAGGTCTTGGATACATAGGATAGATATTGTATCTTGGAGATAATTTATCTTTGAGATCTTTATAAGCCAAAATAACATCTTGCAAAGCACCCTTGGCCAAGGGAGATATTGAGCCATGATGGGTTCAATTCAACAAGCTAAGTATACTCATAGCCCTTCATTTTGATATGTAGATGTTACATAACTAATGGATTGAATTTTACATCTCCTTGCTTAGATTACTTATTTATTATCTTAAATATAATTATCTTTGCTTTTTATTATTTTCCCCATTTATGCCACAATATTTGGTGAGCACTAGATTATCTTGTATGTTCATTTACTAGATTAGCTAATATGTTTGTTTAGTAGATTAACTAATTTACATTTATCACATTATAAGACCTAGATAGGGTTATTATATGAAGACATTTGAATAGAGGCATTGGAAACCTCTCCTTTTCCACTTTGTAGTAATAGATCCCTTAGTTAGGTTTAGTGGATCCATATTTAGTCATGACACAGATATAACAAAGTATTGCTGAGTAGAGTATTAGTTGTTTACCTTCTTTGAGCTTACATATTTTTGAGTAGGATAATTTGTAGATTTATTTTATTTCACTTATATAATAACTACTAGTTTCTATCTTCCCTCACCTTAAAGGGGAGGCATATCAGTGGGGGAATGCCATGGAGGTGTGACTTCCACATTTTATCACAGTTTCAAATTCAATGGGGAGCATGTTTTGGAAACATGTTCTCCACACTTATTCAATATGCAACATAACTTAGAATACAATGGGGGCATGTTTTGGAAACATGTCCTCTACATTGGCACTTATATCATTTTTTAATATTTATCCATATATAGTGGGGCATGTTTTGGAAACATTTTCTTCACATTTACATCAGTTTTAGTTTCAGATATACAGTGGGGGTATGTTTTGGAAACATGTTTTTCACACTTACACTAATTTTAGTTTCATATATATATATATAATTAGGGCATGTTTTGTAATCCTATTCTTCATGCTTACATAGTTCTTAGATTGGCCAGATTCACATTTATATGATTCAGATACACATTTATGGTATAATTTTATACATTGGTACCATTTTTATACATAGTTTCAACATGATACATATATAAGGTGCATATGTAAAGCAATATGTGACTAATATTGTATAATCCAAATTAGTTTCAAATTTAGAACACCTCTACAAACTATCATCACCCCACTAAGTTGGTCTTTTATAGACTACATTGAGCCAATCTACTACAGTAATTGGTTTAATTTTTATTATGGTTAAGGTAATTAAATCACTCAATATTTCCAATCTTTTATGTTAGACTTGATTGTATCATCTAGCCTCACTATTTTATAGTGTGAGTTGACTTGGTTCACTCACACTCATTGGGTTATAAGTATGATTAGGTTGCATAGTTGAGTTAGTCTCAACTACCAAGTGGTAATTCATTTTTACTTAAAGGTTGGGTAATATTATCTCATATTTATCTATCTCTCTATCTCCTTAGATATATGAAATTTCCATATTTATATTATCGTAGTGATTCACAAGGATATATCTTTTAAAAGAAATTACCAAAAGGTAAGATGGTTTCATCGATACATAAGTGTACTCATAAACCTTTCTCTCTCTTAATTTAAATCATTTCAATACTTTCAATTTTAGATTATATGCACTGATTATATACTATAACATGCTCTTGGTTATAGGTCAGTTACCATTAAAACACTGAAGTTAGACTCAAGCAAAGACAAGGTGTGTCATACACTCTAAGGTACACATTCATTTTCCTTTAAACTAAAGTTTTAATTATTAAATTAAAGGGGGGAATGTAGATGATATTTATGAATTATATATCACCTTAGTCTTGTACACTTGGAAAATACAGACCTTGGTTGTTCATCTCAGTTTTAGACCTTTCCCTCTTTCTCAAGTCTCATATCTTCTATCTCTATGTTCTCATTACTTATCTCTTAGTTTGACCAATATCATTATGATGACATAGGCCTTATATCTTGCCCAAAATATTGTAAACATACTTATATTTTGTATCTATAAATTTTGAACCTACACCTATTTTTAACTATCTAGACACTTGCATCCCAATCAAACAACTACATCAACCCAAGTATCCTACCCTAATACAAGTGTCCAATGACCTAAAGTCATATAATTTACAAATGAAACATATCCTAAAGGTAAGCCTAAGTGATTTAATGTGAGGTCTTATCAAGGAGGATTGGTCTAACGATAAGATCAACCGTCAATCATTCCTCACCTAGAAAAGACTAAAATAGACTAAGGTGACTTATCAAAAACACTCAATCAAGCACTTGAATCAGAAAAAACTTCCATATTTTCTCCTATTTCCATATCAGTCAAAGGGAAAACACATCTACAATTATTAAGTACTGAAGGATCATCCCAAGAGTTAATTTACCAAGTTAAAATCTATACTTATCACATATTGTTTGATTCACACACAAGCTAACATATAGGGAAAAACTACATAAGTCTAAGTCCCTCTTCAAAGTATTGGATATATAAGCAACACACATTAACATAGGGGTATTTTTTGGTAGCTTGATACCATGTGCCCACTAGCCCATTTTTACCAATGCATCATTCAAGGGAAAATAAGAGTGAACCTAGGGTTTTGATCAATAAACTATGGGAAACATCTTATGCACATGATCTTAATACATCAATGGAAAGATGAAAAAAACCCCAAAAAAACCCAACTAACATATTCAAATAAAGATCTATATTTTGGTCTGGACACTTCCATTAAGATCGGGATGCCTATGTGGATGCAAGTGTCCATGGTGGATGTAAGTGTCTAGGGGTTAAAATTAGTCAAAAAATAGAATGAGGAAAACCCAGACTTCTAATATAGTCCTGTGATGATTCTTGATCACTATCATATTCCAAAATAAAACATCAAACAAGATATTCTCTCTCTCCTCCTTTAGTCATGTAGTTGTACAATCATTATTATATTTATTGCACATGATTAAATGAATTGTATTGTCAAAATATTGTAGTACATTGCTTATATATAAATATTACAATAATAAATTCAAATAGTTCTATTTACTTAAGTGTGTTTGCATAAAACCCCAAATAGCATAAAACAATTTTCTAAAAATTAATGAAACATACATCCTACATTACATCATCACATTTTGATGACCTAGCTTTGATTTTTTTTTTTCTATTTTTGTGCTTTACATTTGATATTTTCTCATATATTTAGATTATGAAGGTCCCTCTAATGAACAAAAAAAACCTTACGATTCTAGTGAAGTAAAGAAATTTTAGGTGCTAACGTATTATTTTTTAAATATTTGATTTTGTTTTATAATTTTTTAAGTATGCCCATTGAGCTTCAAAATTGGCACCTTCCATAAACTATAGGACATGTAGCATAATATATATAGTCAAAAATCTAATTGAAGGTAGGTATTTATCTTTAATTATTTACTTTCATCTAACTTTTAGGTCTTTCAACATTTCCTATTATGCTTTTGTTTTTATATGTATCTTTCCCAAAGCACCATCTTATGTTACACTATTGTGATACATGATGCACTTATGATGGGACATGTGTATACACCTAATATTTTTCACTATTATCACTTTACTAATAGCTATTTTATAAGGGGTTTTTAGTTCATCAACCTCTTTGAGTGCATATTCTAAGGAATGCACCAAGAATTGAATGAGATTGGCTCATGGTATTTTATGAGAGATATTTTCATACCTTCATTACTATTAGTTTGACCTTCTTTGGGTCTATATTTATATTATATCTCTATCTACTTTATGCTTACTCTTTCTATCCACCTTATATTGCTAATGTATCAATAATTTTAATACAATCTATTCCATACATGTCTTTTAATATTTTATGATTGTATTTTTGAGCTATGAATCATAACTGCTATAAATAGCAAGTTTAACCCAAAATCACCATAACGCCAAAAGAGAGAAATGTAGGAAAAATAAAAAATTTAGGAGTAAATAATTACCATCACCTTGCTCCTATTAGTTTCCCTCCAAGATTTTCCAATCGATTCTAATGCTATTTGACTTGTATGTGGATTGCTTGATAATGGCTTCAAGATGGATTTAATGGCTTCTTTGGATGCTTGAGTGAATTACAATAGTGTGTGGATGCTTAGGATTGTTGGTATGTATATATAAGGAAGGAATATGGACTTTATAATTAGCTTATCCATGCTCCAAGCATGGTTATTTATAAGTTGATGGAGGGAGATTTAGGGGAATTTTTAATTATTTTAGAAGTCTCTAGTTTGGAGAGTTGGAGAATTCTCAAGAGGGTTCTCTAGATCTACAGACTTCTAGGTTAGATTAAGGGATAATAGGGATTATATAGTGATTAAATGAGGTTTAAGGCTCATAGAGATGTAGGAAAGGCTTGGGTGGTAGGTTGGAAAGGGTGGTAGTTAGAAAATATGAATTTTTAATTTACAAGTGGCCTAGTGGCTAGTTAATGAAGTAGGATTAGTAATTAAGTGGTATGTTAGTAAGATAATGAGGTGATTAATTGGTCATGGCAGAATAGAAAGGATTTTGGGATGTAGTAAATATTTAATATAAAAGAAGATTTTAATTAATTGACTAGGATTATGGTTATAGGATAAATTATCAAGATTAGTTAGTAGAATAATTCAAGCAAGAGAATTTAGGTACATACACATGTATTATATCATCCTAGAAGATAAAATTATGAATCTTATCTTTATTATTTTATTATATTGGCCTAGATGGTATAATTCCATGTTACTAACATCCTTTCTAACTATATCAATCTAGTTGATACCATCAACTTAGAGTTTAGGGTTAATTTTGGGTTTGAAATTATATATATATATATGGGTCATATTATCATTCCAAACATATCACAACACTCATATTATCTAATTAAACTCATATTAATAATCTTAAGTATTAAAATTAAGATTCAAAGGTTAAGATCTTAATATTATAGATCTATTCTTGATAAATGTCTTTAAAGCTCAATAGGAGGAGTCATGTTGAGGAAGTGTCCCATTCTTTAGAGTCCCAAAATAATGATATCTAGGTCTTATTATTACCATTTGAGGTCATTATCCTAAAACATATCTTATAAAGTGTCACTTTATCCAAGGAGGCATCGATGTGATGGGTAGTCACCCCAAAGGTAAGTATCTCTATCCCTATTCTTTTTCATTTAATTACTTAGTGCATAGATCTACTTTCGTTATTATTATATTAAATAAATTTTTATGTGTCCTTTATTATGCTCCTCCTTATACCAAATAAGCTAATATAGCTATAGGTTTCCTTGGACATGATATTATCACCTTAAATTTTATATACTTCTCATTGGTTGAACTTACACTACTTACTTTGTTATTAGTTTAGTACGTTTTTTAATTAAGGTTAAAGGGGTGGATTTTTTTAAACTAGGTTCCCCACAACCTAGGAAAAGTACAAAATAATAAGGAAAATAAGTATACCAAAGACCCAAGGGAAGACACAATAAAAATAGGGCCATAAACAACCCAAACACATCCTAGATACATCAACAATACAACAAAAATAATGAATAAGCTAATCCATGTCAATATTTCTCGAGATGTACTCCCAATAACTTTTCATCCTTTTGAGATTTGAATCAATTTGTAACAATAAATTATATTTATCTAGATCCTTGTGATAGCTGCTACACTAAATCTATTTGCCTTTTCCTTTACCAATGAACTTTGTGTCAAATAACTCACCCAGGTGAGCCCTAAGATTCTCAACATTTTGAATCCCCTCATTCATGGCAGCGTTGAATATAATTTACCAAGAAACTAATATTGTTTTTAAACTTCTCATTCTCATTCTCAATTATGTCAACCCTGAACTGAGAACACTGAAACTGTTGGTTATCCTCCTTGCCACATTCTCTTGATGCAATCTTTCATTCTACTATAAAAACTTAACCTTCACTTTTAGGTCAGTTATCTTCCCCATAAACCATCGCATGATGGATTTTTAAAGATCCAAATCTTTAACAATTTTTTTAGAATTTTCATTTCATTTCAAAGAACTAACTAAATAATTAAAATTCTCATTTAAATCATTATTCTACTTATTATGGGGAGTTCACCTTTATCCTTCACTTCATCTCTAGTCTTCCTCTTACCTACTTCAGGATGCTTAAGTTGAGGGGTCTTACCAATACCATGCAACTCCTCTTGTTGAATAAAAACTTCAGTTCTAGTCCTATCTTCGTCAACTAAGATAGATTCATTAGTAGACTAAATTGTTTTCCCCTTATTGCCTAGAAAATTATCTAGCACGTTGGGAGTCCTGGCCATGCTCCTCAAATGTTTCTTGATGTTTTTTTATTCTTAAAATATTTCACCTTTGAAACTTTAGTACCTTTGATAGTTGTGCTCTTGGAAGGTTGGTCCTCTATATTCTTATGAACACTACTTGGGTATTTGATCCAGATCTTATTGATATTCCTAATGTCCATAGGTTTATCATCAACAATTTTCTTCTAGGATTGATAAATATCAGGGTTCAACTAGTTCATGCCCTTGAAGTATCTATGGATTAAATATTAGTATAGTCTGTTACAACTATCTTGGATCTAGGTTACCCTTATTTTTCATTTCCTTACATGTGGTATCCTTATTATTCCATAATAGACCCCCTTGTTAAGATTGCTATATCATTTTAAATAATTTGAGACCTAGTTAGATCCATAACCTGTATCTTAAGCATATTATTTAGAACCTTATATCTTTAATATTGAGTGTGGGGTTTCCTCTACTAGATCTATGACCACCTTAACACTATCATTATACCATCCAAGTATGCCAAGGATCTATTGTAATGACCTTTGTTTGTATCCTATTCTATAGAGAGAAACATGATTATTAGTGTTCATCCTAGCCTATGCATATATTATGGTGAATGCAAATGCAACATGAATTGTGTCCCACCATTAGGTTTATTGTCTTCACATTTCCATTTTTTATTTTTAGTGTTATCTTTACTTTAACTTCATCATGATCATATATTCTAATTAACTCAACATAAATCTTATCCCACCACTAGTTATATTGCCTTCACATTTCCATTTTTCATTCGTAGCTTTATCTTCTCGTTGGTTTCATCACCTTCATACATTTTGGTAAACACAATGTGAACCCTATCCCACCACTAGTATGATTATCTTCACATTTATTTTAATTCTTAGCATTGTGTTCACTTTAGCTTCACCATCATCATACTTTCTAGTGAACCTGACATAAATCATATCCCACTAATTTTTGTATTTTCTTCACATTTCCATATTATTCTATTTTTTAAATAATATCTTATTTTCCAATTTATTTTTAACTCAAAATAAATCTTATCCCACCACCAGTTATATAGCCTTCACATTTCCATTTTTCATTCTTAGCTTTATCTTCTCTTTGGTTTCATCACCTTCATACATTTTGGTGAACACAACATAAACCCTGTCCCACCACTAGCTAGATTATCCTCACATTTATTTTAATTCTTAGCATTATGTTCACTTTAGCTTCACCATCATAATAATTTCTAATGAACCTAACGTAAATCATATCCCACTAATTGTTGTATTTTCTTCATGTTTTATCTTGTTTTATTTATTAAATAATACCTTATTTTCTAATTTTTTTTATAGATCATATATTATTTCCCATCATTTTATATTGGTGTCTCATTTAGGGGTTTTCTCCCAAGCCTTAGCACATTATGCTTTTAAATGGGTCACTCCTTTATAATTTATGCAACCAATAATGTCAAAATATCATTGTGGCGTCATTATTATACTCCATTTCCCATGGCCAAATATCCCCATGATGATCTTCACATTTATGAAAATCATAATGAGGATATTAATGATGACACATATAATGAGACTGAAGATATCCAATCTTATCTTCCTATTTATGATGGCCATTATGAGGATAACTTGCATATGGATAATAATCATAGCATAATAGTGGATCTTCCCATTTATGAATATTATACCTTTAACACTTTTAACATGGTTGAAAATAAATGTCATGATTTTACCATCTTTGATGATGATTCGTATGGTGGAGGTGAAGGCCAAAGAATGATAGTGGATCTTACCATGTATTATGATCCTCCTGCTTATGATGGTCCTAACATGATAGAGTATCCATTTTTTTATACTTATAATATGGTAAAAATAATTAAAATGATATTACAATCTATTATGATGATTCTTATGGTGGAGGATAAGACCCTAGAATGATATTAAATATTCTCATTGATGGTACTTTTAGCATTGACAAAAATATCCATGATGATTTTCCCATTTCTCACATGATTTATAGTGATTATCCTTCCTATCATATTCATGATGCTTATATACCTAGATGAAGAATAAGATCCTCCTATTAATGATTATTATAACATGGAAAAAAATTCATCTTATGATTTTCCCATTTCTAGTTACCCTCAATATGATTCAAGTGATAGTTTAGATCATTTTATAAATTCACACCCACCATCTCTCCTACCATCAAACTATATTAGGTGGATGAATCATAAAACTTCAACTCACATTCAAGTTTATCTCATATAACCATTTTTTGTCAACCCCTCAACTTATGAAGATCACCTACTTCAAATGCCTATTAAAAAATGCATTGTAGATCATGATAATTATTATCTTATAGATTATAAGACTCATCACACCTATCTATAGGTCCAATTTCAATTTTATACTTGTTTAATTCATCTTACTATACAAAATCACTTATTTCCAATTGTATCGGCCATGTGGATACAATTATCTTACACTCAAATCTATTTGACTATATTGGCTAGCCTAATACCATTTCGTTACAACTAGTTAAAAATAAATGCACCAGTCATGACAAAGAGTCTATTTATACATTTATAATTAGCCTATTATTTTATCTAATTACATAGTCCATGACCCAAAATGTGTCGATAATTTTTTCCTATTTTATCTAATGACACTGACAATGACCCAAAATGTGTTGATGTGATACTTCATATTTTATCTAACTACACTGACCATGACCTAAAATGTGTTGATCCAATTATTCCTACTTTATCCAACTACATTTTTTATGAACCAAAAATGTGTAGATACATTTTTTCCTATCCTATCTATAACAGTGATTGGCTTGATATAGTCTTAATACATTTTTTAATAATCCCAATACTTTTGTCATTTGAAGTTGTATGAAAATGGATTATATAGTAATATTCAACTCAAATTATCCCCACTATATCAATCTGACCTAGAAAGTTTAGTAAAAAAACATAATTGTATCAATAAACATCATTGTATTTCAGTTAATTATGAGTTTGGTCGATACATTCAGAATAAATTTAGTTCATCCAAAATTTAAAAATTTACTAACACCTCCCAAATATCTTGACATTTCCCTTTCATTGTTGCAACAAAAATTTACATTTTTTGAGATCATTTCTAAACCTATTAATTTTAATGTTAACTCCAATCCAACCACATCCCTTAGACTAAGGCATCTTTTAACGCATATCCACTTCTTATCTCTCATGTTGGGTCATATTTAGATACCCATATTTTTATTACTACACATGTTGGGACATCTTGCAATGTCTACCCATTTCCTATTTCAACCTTTGTGGTATCTTTCGATGCCTATCTTTACCTTTATGTGAAATTTAGGGGAACCTTATTGATACCTCATCCTTACAATAAGGAAATAATCAATAACATTTTTTAACTTAAAAATAAACAAATTTAGACTCAATAAACCTTTCAAGATAAATATGCTTGCATTTCACATGTTCTACTTTGATGTTACATTCTCTCTACCATATATGTTTCTTGTTATTTTACTCCATTTTATTTACTCTTTTCCACACTTTTCTTACTTATCATAGTTTTTATATTTCAATGATAACCTTTATATTTGGTCATTTTTTTCTTTGTGGATATTTGGTTATATTATTTCCCCCCTTATTTAGAATGTTTTATTTCACTTATGGTCAACCATAGTTTCCCTTATGGATCCTTAGTAGCACCTTTAGGTTTTATTTTTCAGCATTTCATTTTCACTTACAATCGGCCTAAGTTTCTCTTGTGGAACTTTGATATCACTTTTAGTTTTTTTTTTTTACTTACAGTTAGCCTTACTTTCCCTTTTGGACCTTCAGTAACACCTTCATGTTTTATTTTTCAGCAATTATTTTTCACATATAGTTGGCCTTTGTTCCCTTGGTGGTATTTTGGTATATTTTTGTGTTCTCCCTCTTTTAGGATGATTATCATATCAATGTTGATGGTATACCCTATGAAGGTTTGTATGGATTCCCTAGTGACATGAATTAAAAAGTTATACAATTTCCCATCTTAGGGTTTCCATTTCTATGATTTGACCTAATTTTTAATGTACTTTTATATCCCTTATTTTTATTAATCACTTATGAAGTAAAACTCTCCCTGATTGTGGTCAACTATAAGAATATGCTCATTTTACGACCCTTTTTTCACATGGTTAGATATTCCATGATCCCCATATTTCTCTCTCCTTTCTCTCAAGGCACAGTTAGGTTAGTTTTGATATTTCACTCTTTTATATAGTGCAATTCTAGGATTATTTAGGTGTCATAGTATATAAGTTAATATCCTTAGTGGAAAGGTGTAGGCTCTCTTGTGGTTGTTATCTTTAACAAATATGATTGATTTTTCTAAATTTGCATGGGAGAGGAACATATAAAATTCAAAAGATTCAAAATATATATATATTAATAATAGGTAATATTAAAAGGAAAAAATACATCTTAAAATTTGAATCACACCAAAACACATTATATTATATCTTGGCACACCCCATATTATATTTAAATATAAAACTTTATAGTTGGCCTCATGATAGATTTGAGGTATTTTGTGTTCAGTAATTAAGTAGACTAGGGTAGGAGGCCTCTTATTTACATTACATTCTAATGCCACCTACTTTTTCACACCAATAGCCAATATTCATAGTAGACTGACAATTGTATAATGGGTCTTAAAGAGTGAAGAAAACATAGTGGGAAGGTAGGATCCTTTTAATTTTCATGCATTTATCCTTTATGAGATGATCATTATACTTCAATTATTATCACAATCCTAGGTTTTATATGTGGGGTTCTCTAGCTCCTTGATGTTTATAATTATTATCTTTGCCCACTTGATTAGAGTGTCTTGTTTTCATTAAGGATTTATACATCACCCTTGTGTAAAATTATTTCATTATATATCCTTATCATATTTCTTGATATTCCTTTGATGTATATTTCTATTATCTAGTCACATACCTCTTCTTTATATTCATATATTCTTTATATTTGATTCTTAGTTTTAATTTTATGACACTTTTTGGAGTTTTATTATAAGTTGTATTGTAAGACCTTGGGAAATACAACTAAGCTATCCTAAAATAATCCCATAACCTTTCATTTATGAACCATTTTTGTCATCATATTCATGCATCTATATGGTCATGCCTTTCTAGATTAGTCTTTAACACAAGCATTGATTTCAAGTTTTCCCTTATTATAGTCTTTGCTTTCTTTTGTTACATGTCATTGTTTGATTAAAGTTTTCACTTATATTACTTTAATATTTTTATAGTTATTTTACAATATTTTTATCTACTTTGTTTGACTTAATTTTTAGCTTATCTTACATTTGATGGATTTACAATCATTTCCTACACCACTTGGTTTGTCTATTTGTCTATCTACTTACTTATGTCATTTTGTTACACTTAGTTTTTGTTCTTTTTTTATCATGGATAAAAACATATTTGCTAGAAAATACTGAGACATGCATCATACATTACATCATCACATTTTTGTGATTTAGATTTAAAGTTTTCCATTTTTTTCCATTTTTTCCTTTACATTCTATATTTGCTCATATATTTGATTCCATAGGTCCCTTTAATGAACTAAAAGAATCCATAGGATCCTATTGAAATGAAGAAAATTTAGACTCTAATGTAATTGTTTTCTATAAAATTGGATTTTTATCTTATTTTTTCAAGGCTTCTCATTGAGCTACCATTATGTTACCTTCCATTAGTTATAACACATAAAAAATCATCTCTATAGTTCTCTCTCTCTCTCTCTCTCTCTCTCTCTCACACACACACACACACACACACACACACACACACACACACACACACACACACACACACACACACACACACACACACACACACACACACACACACACACACACACACATTACTTTCATCTTATTATCAGTTCTTTCAACATTTCATGTTATGTTTTTGTGTTGCTATGTATATTTCTTGAAGATCGATCTTGTGTTAGACTATTGTGATAGGTGATGAAATTTAGGTAGGGTATATGTATACATCTAATATTTTTTTAGTTTTGTCAATTTATTGATGGTTTCTTTTACAAGGGATTTTTGGCACATCATTTTCCATGAGTGGATGTCCTAAAGAGTGCACTATGAATGGGGTGAAATTAGCTTGTGGTACTTTATGAGATATTTTTGTAGACTATTATGTTATACCTTCATTATTATTGGTTTAACCTCCTTTAAGCCCCTATCTATCTTACCTCTTCATCTAATTTATATTCAATCTTTCTAACCATCCAATATTCCTATTGTGTCATCTAGGTTAATATAATATATTTAACACCTATATTTCCTATATTTTATCACCCTAGCCAATACAATTATGAGTCTTGTCTAGTTAACTGTATTGTATTAGCCTCACTGATAGCTAACATCCTTTCTAACTATATCAGTATGGCTAATACCAATAATTTAGAGTTTATGATTCATTCTAGGTTTGGATCCATATATATAAGGTTCATATTATCATTCCAAACATATCACAACACTCATTTGATCTGCTTACACTTGCATTTATTCTATTAAGTAATAAAATGAGGATTTATTAGTCAAGGTCTTATTTTTCAAGGTTTAGTCATGTTAAATGTATTTGAAGCTCAATATAAGGAGTCATGTCAATGAGATTTGCCAATTGTTGGAGTTCCTAATTAAGGATTTCTAAGCCTTATTCTTTTCATTTAAGTTTTTCATCCTAAAACATCTCTTGCAAAGTTCCATTTGAGCCAAGGGGGGTGTTGATGTGCCAAAAATCCACCCTAAAGATAAGTATCTGTGTCCATATTCTCTTTCATTTATTTACTTAGTATAAATATGCTTTACTTATTTTTATAGTAGATGCATGCGTGTGTGTCCTTGATTATGATACTCTTTATAATAATTAAGATACTATAGATAAAGGGTTACTTAGTATTTTAATTATCACCTTAGGTTGTATAGACTATCCATTGGTTGACTATTTCACCACATAATTTATTGTGGTTATAGATATCTTATATCTTCATTACTCTTTTTCATTTATTGCTTGCATGCAATGTCCTTATTATATCCTTAATACATACATTTTTTAACATTATTATATCATTTTATATAATTTAGGATCTAGTTAGACCCATACCCTTTATCTTAGGTGTAAGATTTGAAACCCTATACCCTTGCTATTGAGTGTGGATTTCCCTCTTCTAGATCTACAGTCACCCCAAGCACCATCATTGTACCATCCAAGTATAAGTAGGCTCTATTTTTATGGCCTTTATTTCTATCCTAGTATATAAATAGAGAGGATTATTATTAGGAATCTTATCCCACACATATTTTCTAGTGAACACAACATGAATCTTATCCCACTGTTGGTTGGATTGTACTCACATTCCACATTTTTATTCTTATAGTTATCTTCAACTTTACTTCATCATCATCATGCATTTTGGTGAGATCAACATGGATATTATCCCACTATTGGTTGGAATGTTTTCACATTTCCATTTTTTTAGTTTTATCTTCACATTGGCTTCATCATCATACATTCATGTGAACTTGATGTAAACTATCCCACCACTGGTTGCACTGTCTTCATGTTTCCATTTTCTTATTATCATTGTGTTCACTTCAACTTCACCATCATAATACATTATTTTGAAATTGATGTGAATCCTATCCCATCATTAATTGTATTTTATTCACATTTCCATCTTGATCCATTTTTTTCAAACATACCTTATTTCCCAAAATTTTATGTTTCCATATCCAAAAAAAATATTTCATCAATTTTCAATAATGTACCCTTTTAAGATTTTTATAGTGAGCTTCAACCCATTCTGATTTTGCATGGGTTTTCTCCTTCATATGTTACATGACCACCATTTAGAACAACTCTTCATGGTGTCATTATTATACTCCATTTCCCCATGATGATCTTCCTATTTATGGTGTTCCCTTTGAGAATCCTAATGATGACACCTATATTGGGACCAAAGATCCCTAGTATGGTATTCCTATTTATGATGATCCCTATGAGTATCCATTGAGCATGGTTGAAAATCCTAGCATAGTAGTTAACCTTCCCATTTATGATTATTCTACCTTTAATGCTTATAATATGGTTGAAAATCAATATCATGATTTTTCCATCCATGATGATGATTCTTATGATGAAGGTGAAATCCCTAACATGATAACAGATATTCTCATTTATGATGACCCTCACACTTATGACAATCCTATCATGGTAGAGGATATATTTTATTATAACTATGATTTTCCGATATATAATGATGATTTTTATAGTGGAGATGAAGGCCATATCATGATAGAAAATATTCCCATTGATGACACTAATAACATTGACAAAAATCCCCATAATAATTTTCCCATCTCTCACATGAATTATATGAATTATCCTCCCTATCATATTGATGATCCTTATACCTGGGGTGTAGAATAATATCCTCCTATTGATGAATATTATAACATGGATGAAAATCCCTCTCATGATTTTCCAATTTCTAGTAACCCTGAATTTGATTCAAGTGATAGTGTGGAAGATTTCATTGATTAACACACACCCTCTCTCATGCCCTTAGAATATTTTAGGTGGATGAATCATTAAAATTCAACTCAAATTCAATCCTATCTTATACAACCAATTTTTTCAACCCCTCAACGTATGAAGAACACCTAATTTAAATTACTATTCTAAAACTCATTATAGGTCATGTTTATTTTTATCCTAAATCTTATAGGACTGCTCATACCCACCCTTTAGGTCTACTTTGAATTTTAGGCTCATTTAAATCATCTAAATCTACATAATCACTTATTTCAAACTATATCAATCATGCCAATATAGCTATATTACACTCACATTAATTCAATTGTATCATCTAGCTAGATACTTTTCAATTACAACCAATTACAAATAACTATATGTCCCATGACATAGAATATGTCAATGTATTTCAAAATCACCATACTATTTTATCCAACTACATCAACCATTACCCAAAATGTGTCAACATAATTCTTCCTATTTTATCTAACTATATTGGCCATGACCCAAAATATGCCAATACATTTCCTCTTATTTTATCTAACTAATCTAGCCATGACCTTAAATGTGTGTACAATTCTTTCCACTTTATCCAACTACATCAACCATGACCCAAAATGTGTCAATATAGTTTTTCATATTTGACCCAACTATATAAGTGAGAATACATATTGCACCAAAATATTATTAATCTTGTACACATGAAAAAATTAGAATTATGTAATATAAACCCAAAATAATATCAAATTATTGATCTAAATTAGGCATAAATACATCTTATTGAGATTTAAAGGAGTGAAATATTACCTCCACTTACTGTGAAGACCTCCTTATTGTGTAGATTTGCTCACTTTGATTGATTGGTGATGATTGTAGATGCTCAAATGAATTTTTTCAATAAATTTTGTAGTATGTCCCTAAGATTGATGGTAATATGCAAAGATGATGTTGATGGCTTACTCTCATAATGGGCTTGATCTCCTTAGGCTATCTAATTTTGTTCAAAATAAACGAGAATGGCTCAATTTATAGATTCTAGAAGGAGAAATGGATAATCAAGATTGATTATAAATGGATGGATGAGATTGAGTCAACATTCTCATTTAATGAGGGATTTGAGAGGTTAAACAATTAAATGAGGTTGGATTATGAGATTGGATTTTCTTTGATAATGAATGGGCTTGACTGGTTTTCTTCTTGACTTGTGATTTTTATTTGAGATTGATGATTTGATTTTATTTAATTTGTGTGCATAGATCTGATTATTAGGGATAATAAACCAACTATTAATGATTAATTAGTTGATTAATCTAGAGGGCAATCTAAGTGGGATTGTGTAAAGTTGTGATAAGATAAGGATAATGTGATTAACTGATTGGAGGTGAGGTATGATTTAGGTGGATTGACTAGTGGTGTATTTGCGATAGGATTAATGATGATTAGAGATGACTAAGGTTTATTATGGATGATTAAGGGTGATTTAATGTGTATTTGGGATGAATAGGGATAATTAGGGTGTTGAAAGTTTCAAAATTGGGTTATTAAAAGTGTCAAAAAATAGAGTGTCTTCATTTTGCCCCTATTTGAAAGGGTGTTGTGATTGAAAGAAGCAACATATTTTCAAATAATGTAGAGGAAGAAATACATTCACACTAGGATGCCCATAGTGGAATTATGGTTATGGAGATGGATGAAATCAAGTAATGATTTGGTTAGAGATGATTCCCCCTCGAGAGGGCATGTTGGGATGAAAGACATAGATGGGCTCTCAAAATGAGAACATGGTTTGAATTGTAAGAATTAGGGCTTAAATGGAGGGGTGAGGGTGAATAAAGAGAGGGTGGGTTATATCAAGATGTGATTATTATATAGTATGATGAAGATGGATATGAATATTTGGATGGATACTATGGATGGATGATATTGATGCACTTGATCTAAGGATTGCATGCTTTCATATATGCTGATTTTCCCTAAGAAACTATAGATTTGAGGGGGTTGTATTGGGAATGATATATCCCAATAAATCTAGTAGATTTGATTTTACCTAAGTAATGATATATATGGTGGGGTTGTATGTGGAATGATATATCCTGATAAAACTAATTTGATTGATTTTTTGGATCTATAAGCATGAATCAAGGAGTTAACTGATTGTGTGGATTGATGATGTGATGTTGAAGGCTCATGTTGGTGGAAAAGATGTATTTAATATGTTCGTATAGATGTATGTGATGATGTTATGGATGGATTAAAACACATCTTGTATTATTTATGATTCTCACTTAGTTAGTAAGAATGGATATTAAGGTATTCATAGTTAGTTAAAAGAAATGTATATTTCAAAATGGATGTTGATGATGTGATGAAACATGTTGTTAATCTTGCATAGGGTTTCAATTATTTGAGAAACCTTATTTTCCATAACATATGATAGGATGAACCATGATATATAAACCATGATGAATTTATTTCTAAATGCATTAGGATTCACATAGATACAAAAAATAATAAAACACACAAATAATGAACAACAAACAAACAAGTAAAAAATTAAAACATGAGTTAGGTTTTATCCTTTATAGAGTTAAAACCATTAAGATTTGGTGATTTAAGATACTAATAGGATTGGGAATGATGTATCACAATAAAGTTACTAGTTTTTATTTTCCCCAAGCAATGATATATGTAAGGGGCTTAGATTGGGAATGATATATCCCAAAAAAGTTGCAAGTTTTCATGTGGGAACGATATATCCCAGTGAGGCTATAATGATTTATTTAAAAGTGAAAAGGGATTTTAATTAGTTAAGGGAAAGAACAAATATTATTGGGGGGGGGGGGGGTGGTTTAGAGTTGGATTTTATGGATGTTTTGGACTTTTTATATTTTATATTGTTTTTAAATTTTTTGGTTTTTCTAATGTTTTTGGATTTTTTAATGTTTTTAGATTTTTGGATTTTCTAATGTTTTTAGATTTTTTGGTTTTCTAAAGTTTTTATGATTTTTTTATTTTATAATGTTTTTAGATTTTGTATATTTTCTAATGTTTTTGGATTTTTTTATTTTCTAATATTTTTGGATTTTTTTAGATTTTCTATTATTTTTAGATTTTTTTTGTAGGATTTTTAATGAGATAATGAGTAAAGGTAAAACCCGTTCTAGCATCATGATGATGATAGCGGGGATAGTGGATGGAATAGTTGAGGAATTTAGAATAGGATAAATAAGGGATTCAACATGGGATCTCCAAAGACTATGTTGCATGAGAATTGTGTGCCCCCATCATCTAGGTGTGATTCTGATATGGTGTTGTAGTGTGCTCTAAAGAATATTTAATATACCAAGATGATTCCAAAACATGTCTCAAGACTTCCTCCATGACTTCATCAAGGTCAAATTCAGGAAGAAAGATGAGCATGATGGGTTGGTTTAGAATGTTAATGGATGGGTGGAGTGGATCTACCCCCAAGTGTAGGGTACTTGTAGATAATGGATTTACACATGATTCTATAAACTAGTTTTCATCATGGTATTTACCCAAAGTTCCATAATAATGGTTTTCATCTATGGATTATTTTTATCTTTCTCTTTTATTTTTATTTATTTAATTAATTTATATATTTGTTTATTTTTTAATTTTTTTTTTACTTTTTTTTTATGATTTTATAATATAACATCATATGAACCTTTAGGTATGGGAATGTTTGAGAAGCATGATTTTCATGGGTTCATAAATTTCATGTCCATATCACATGTTTAACTTATATGTTCTATTGATTACATCATGAATGTCTTTGATTGCTAGATCAACTTCTTCTAAACATCTTAACTAGGTATTGTCATAGCCCATATGATAGATGGTGCCACCAAGGAAGGTAATGTGGAAAACATAGTAGATGAAGGTTTTTCCAAATTTTATGTGAAATATTTGGAGTGGTCATGAAGGTAAATGTAAATTGTTTGATACTAATTGGGATAGGGACCAATAATATCACACAACATTTCAGATTTTGGCCATGTGAAGACATCTAAAAATTATAATAGGATAGAAATGAAAGTTTTCCATTCTAAGAGAGTAAGGGTAGCTACAATTTTGATGATTTTGGGATTTTCCTCTATTATGAAATTATATTCAATAGGTGATATGGAGCCATCTTGTACTTTTTTTGTTGCATGGTGGAGATTGATTTAATTTTCTATTATTACCTTAAAAAGGTTTTCACCAATAGACATGTCTTGATTTTCTTAATTTTGATTTTTTTTGTCCGATATCAGCTCAAAGAAGTTTTCACTAGGGAAACTTGATATTTTTTTTAGATTTTTTTTTTTTTTTTTGATTTATTTTGACTAAGGAAATCTTCCTACTCCCCAAAGTAGGTTGATGTGTTATGATTGATTTTGAATCCATTTTCTTGATATGGTGGTTAGATGTCATATCAAAGTCTAATTAACTATGTGATAACTTCATTATTTTGAAATGTGTGCAATGGTACATGAGCTTGTTGGTCCTAGTAAATTAATTCAATATAGTGGACGTCAAGATGGATGGTAGGGAAAATGGTATCATTGAAAATGTTAGTGGCATAAATATCTTCATAGATAATATGAGAGGATCTTATTTTTAAGCCAACATAAGCTTCCTAAAAAATCAATTAAAACAAATCAAAAAAATCAAATCTAATGCAAACAATAATAAGATCAAATGCAAAAGGAAGGGAAAAAATGGGTTGTGGGATGTATGATCATGTAATATATAACCCCTATTGTCATGATTGCTACCTACATTAACCCTAATGATAGGGGTCTCAGATCACATGTAGTTCTCCCTTAGGGAATATGTAATCAATGTGCCCAGTATGCTAGAATGACTTTTGATTAGTTACTTATTTGATCAAGCATGCAATTTTATGTGTATTGTTAAGTATAATGTAGTGTGTTGAGCTATCCTATTGACTGATTTTATGTAATTATGTGCTAAAATAGTAAGTTTTAGATGTAAAATGCCTTATGAGGATCTTATATAGAAGGAACTTTGATTTTAATATAAGACCCTTGTTCATTGGCTGACAAGATGTAAAAGAAAGATAAAATCACAAGATAAGTCTCAAAGAAGGGTTATGGCCCAAAACACATTGAAAAAGTGATTGTTGGACACTAGATCTAAACTCAAACACTAGCACACTATACTAGTATCCAAGACCATGATAGTGTCATAAAAACACAAAACTAGGTGAAGACTATGTAAAATAGGGTTGGGGTCCCTATGATTGGGATGGGATTACATACGACCATTGGGGGTGTAGAAAATAGGGGGAAAAGTCATAAGAAAGATCAAAAGTATTGAAAATACCCCAAGTGGGGGAAGAGACAAAAGCTCAAACATAGAATTAATCAGTCAACTTCACTTATAATATTAATCAAATATAATATGATTTATAATAATGGTTGTATAACCATTCATTCTATAATAAGTTATTTATTCTAACAACTAACAACTAACTTCTCCTAACACAGATATAGGATGGTTGTTCTAACAACCTTTATTTTATCTCACCTAAAACACTATGACATTTGTTTCACCAACTCATGAATAATTATTATATTTATTTGCTCATGTTAGGACTAATTCCTAACATTCTCCCCCTTAGTTCTAACATGGGTTGAGAAACTCAAATGTTAGTTTCAACCAATAATGCATTTGATTACAAACATATGACTTTGAAAGTTCCCTCTTATTGAAAATTGATTTTCAAGGCTTATTTTAATATCATAAATTTTAAATAAGACATGAATCTGAAGACTCAAGACTTAGGCACACATACATAACTAACTATCGATAAAAAATCATCAAGATGCTTATAAAAATTTGACAATATAAAATTGACTCCAAACCTAAAAATCAAATTCTAAAATAAATGACTAAAAAATACTTATTTTTTAATAATATAAAAATGAATTTATAAAAAACTCTTTTAACTTTATAGACTTAATTTAGACTTAAAAACATTAAAATACATGCTAAACTATAAAAAGTAATATTTAATTACTTTTTGGAATGACAAAAAAATCATACAAAAAGACTTAATATTAAAAAATAAAACTAAATTGAAATATTAAAAAAAAAATTAAACCTAAACTATAAAATGAAATACCTAAACTTAATCTTTCTCCAATTCCCGTTAGGAATGCATATGCAGTCGATGGTGAAAATGGAGATTATTTGGGGAGCTCAAACTAATCTAGGAGATCTAAGCTACAATACAATGCACTATTAAATTAAGAGCTAAGTACTATGTTAATCTCCTTAAAAACTACATGCTACATGGTGAGTGGGAAGAAATGGTGGGTAGAAAATTTGAAGGAGATTGAACTGAGGTAGAAAAACTATAGGTGAATTCAATTCAAGGTAATGGTGATCCAATGTAGAAACTGAGTTAGATTGAAATGATTCAATGCTATCATTGAGCTCAAAGACTTCACTATATATAGGAAACCCTTCTCTAATGCAAATATCCACAAGTTGATGCTATAATGATCTAAATTTATATAAACCTAAGCACAGTGATGGTCACAGATTTATAAAATACCTTGGGATATTTGAACCACACAACAAATAAAAAGAAGGTGTGGGCATGAGTAGACTCAGTGGGTCCCTGATAAGCTATATCCAATTTTGATTTCATCCATGCCAAGGTGGGTTGAGTCAAATGTGATGTTAATCAAAGTCTTGGAAATTATATACATCTCGTAGGAAATAATACAAACCCATATACAAAATTTATATGGATTGGTATGATTTCCTTTGAAACTGTAAAATATAACTTGTATGGTCATATCCAAAATCCCTACAAAATATATATCATTTTTTTAAGGATGCACATTAGTTTTTTTTATTTTCAAAATTTTGGAAGCAAACAACTCCAAAAAATATATATATATATATATATATATATATATATATATATATATATATATATATATATATATATATATATATATATATATATATATTCTAATTTTATAGAATGCATATAGTGAACAAAATGGAGTGAGAAAATTGTGGAAAGAATGAGCAAGGTGGAAGCTAAGACGAAAATGTAGATGAATGGTAGAGCTAAAAGGTTCACATGTGGTCTACATTGTTAGACCAATGGTAGTATGTAATCAGGGTTGAAGAATTATATGAGTAATAGTTGCACATGGTCCACACTACAATGTTATTCTATGATTCATTTTTATGAAATCAACAAATGAGTGAAAGGTACAAAGAGGCCCAAGAAAACCTACTCTGATACTAGATATTGAAAATACCCCTGGTGGGGGAAGAGCCAAATGATCAAACACAAAATTAATTAGTCAACTTCACTTATATTATTAATCAGGAATAATACAATTTATAAGAATGGTCGTATAGACATTCATCCTATAATAAGTTAGTTGTTCTAACACTAACAACTACTTCTCCTAACACAAATATAGGATTGTTATTCTAATAACCTTTATTCTCTCTTACCTAAAAACACTATAATATTTATTGCACCAACTCATGAATAATTATCATATTTATTTGCTCATGATAGGACAAATTCCTAACAAAAAGACCCAAAATGATCATGCGAACAAGAATCACATTCATCACTAAAACCTTCATGTGAGAAAGAAATAAAAGACATATTACTTGTGGTTACTTGAACAAATTAGGGTGTGCATATTTGACCCCCTTTTATTTTAGTAATGTAATGAAATAGAAGTACTAAATTAAAAGGAAAAAGAAAATGCAAACCTATATTTACCTGTGTGATCAAGCCATGTGGAGGATAGATGTGCTTTAGGCTTACCCCACTTCTTGGACATATAAGTGGATATGAGATGGAATGATATCTATGAAAAGGAAATACATAATGTGGATGCCCCATGTACTAAATATGAATGATGAACTAAATTATGAAGAACAAAACCTTATTTTGTGCCCATCCTGACATGTGAACTGAGTCATGAAATGTATTTATAAATGTGGAGAAACAAGCCCTTATTTCCACCACTCTGGTATGTGAATTTAATCTAAGAAGTATCTATAAAATTTGGAGAAACACACCCCCATTTTGCCCACTCTAATCTATGAAATTTATATGTAGTCTACTCAGAGGTCAAGATTGTCACTCATCCTTCAAAATTTGGGTTTGGTGACAATTTATGAATAAACCACTACAATTGTCTATATGACCTAACTTGGTGAAATACTGGGGATATCCTAGTGATAATTTGGGTGTAATATGATAATATGCATGTATATAATGGTATAATGTGCCATTTTATATGTATAACCTTATAGAATATTATGATATTGAGGACACATAATCTACATCATGCCCCCAAACTTGATATCTGAGTAATGTAACTGTGTGCCCAATGTATAAAAGTGTATCCATATAAGGATGGTGTATCATGTACATGCCCCCATAGTCATAATCTGAGTCTAAAATTGTGTTTAAACCTTGTGTAAAATCTAAAAATGTGAACCAATATTTGAAAAGATCATGGAACCCTATAAATCTGACTCAAACTATGTGTCTAAAGATCTAAACAAATCTATGTATCTGAATATCTAAGTCAATCTCAACCAATCTGAGTCAATCTAAACCAATCTAAGTTAATATATGTGTTTGAACCAGTCTATGTATCTAAATATATGAGTCAATCTAAATCACTATATATCTAGGTATCTGGATCACTATATATCTAGGTATTTAATCAGTGTGTATAATGTACATATGTCCCCCTTTTGGTGAGAGAGATGAGACTGTGGTAAGGGTGTCAAAACAAAAGTGATGATAATAATCATGTTAGTGATAATTAGTGTTGTTAATATGAGCATAGGATTGTTTATTTTATATGTTTGTAATAGAATTGTTTTTGGAAACTGGGGCCAATATAGGCTTGTGGTTTATAGTGAGATTTTTAAAGAAGCATAGGTTTTTTCATTTAATTAAATCAATATGAGTGGAATAATAGTGTAAATGGAATGGTGTCGGGGATATTATGATCAAGTACCATGTATAATAAATGGATAAAAAATTAGAGCTACGATTCCTGAGATATGTTTAGAAGATTATTATATTAGCTAGTGAAATCTATGAGCAAAGTCAACCTTAGGCAAGTGTAATTTTTAAAACATGGATTAAATAGGTTAGTTAATTGGTTTGGGAATAATTTTAATCAAGTGACTTGAGATATTTTTTTATTTGATCTTAGAAATATGTTGAGGAGACGAAGAGAAAATGTGACCCACTATGAGGAGGTGGACGCACTTATCCAGGTCAAGAAGGAAGATACCTTGGTAAGGAACCTATCATTTCCCCTTATTTTTGACATATTTATTGTATTTTTTATCATTTATATTAAAAATTTGGTAGTTTAGTGTTTGAATTATCGATGAAATATCTAATTTATTATTTTGGTATGTGTAAATCTAGGAGATGATGAGTATTAGGAGACCATTATTGAGGATGCACTAAAAGCGCTAACATGGCATATCCATAATGATGTCATGGATGATGGGTTAGTGGATAGGTCCATAGGAGTTGTAAAAAACCATGCACATATATTTTATCAAGTGGCCATTACCACTATGGCATATAGATGAGTAACTATTGATAGAGATGAGGCATGTGCTAATCTGTAAAGATGTATTTATTGTTTATGCTTTGATATCTAGATGTATTTTCAATGTTAGGGAATATTATTTATGTGTGTGTGTGTGTGTGTGGAGTTTTTTATTACATGGGTATTAGGTTATCTAACATTTTAATTTGTGGCATTATTTAAATGAGTAAGTGTTAGGTTCTATTTATTGCTTATGTTTTGATGTAGAGATGTATTTATTCAGTTAGGGAATTATAATTAGATCATATGTATATGGATACTAGATTGAATATGTATATCTGATTAGGATGTTATTTTTTATATAAGCATCATAGTATATCTAAGTGTGGATCATGTAACTGTGACATGCACTATTTGAATCCGTACGACATGGTAAGAAAGTGATCATATTACTCATGTTGTTTAGGAATAGATATAGACTCTAGAACTAATACTGATTATGGTGCACTGTTGGTAGTTAGATGTGTAGACTCAGTAGCAAATATATTAATCAACTATTGTACTAAAACTACTATGCTCTGATATATGTGATTTTTTCCAAATCTCTTAATCAGTGGTCAAACTAAAATTGTACTCTAATCTTTATGATTGTTTCTAAATATCTTAATCGATGGTCAGACTAAAACTGTGCTCTGACCTCTATGTTTTTTTCCAAATATTTTAATTAGTGGTTGAACAAAAAATGTGCTATGATCTCTGTGATTATTGACAAATATATTATTGATAGTTGAACTGAAACTATGCTTTGATCTCTATGATTGTTGTCAAATATCTCAATCAGTGGTTAAACTAAAAGTGTGCTATGATCTCTATGATTATTGATATATATCTTAATCAATGGTTGAACTAAAACCATACTCTAATATCTATGATTATTGCAAAATATCTTAATTGGTGGTTGAACTAAAAATAGTGGTGGGGTTGGTTTCCATTTTTTACCATGCTGCTATAAGTAGGTTAACCTCTATGAACTGTTTGCCATCACTATTGAATCTATCATGCATTAGATCTCACATAAGTAGGTGATCTAGAAACCACATGGATCATACAATGAGTAACCATTGGTTCCTTAAAAGTAACATCTTGGGATAACTCGCTTGTAAAAGAGTGTGATCTAGGAGAGTGTGAATAAGGAGATATCAATGCCCCTATGTGAATTCTATAATTCCTCTATCAACACATTGGTCAATATTATCTCTGAGTGCATAACAATTATTATCCCAATGTCCATTGATTCTATGATAGTTATAATATAGTAAGTTTCTTATTCTATATGATCAATGTGTTAAATTATTGTGACTAGGAGGAAGGGTGATAATTCCTCTATCTAATAATGTAAATAATATATCATGAGGCCTCTCTCTCTAAGAACTATATGGCCCCACTACAGGTGTCCTATGCTCTATCCATTGTAGGAGATGCTATGTAAAGTGGCTCTTTTTCTTTATTGAGTATCTTGATTGGTTATTTTTATTCCACATTTTTCTTACTCATATTTGGATTAGGTGCTTGTACCATATTGGATGACTATGGATATGGGATATTTGAATCTAAATCTGCCTCTGAATCTGTCTCAACTAGTCCTAAATTATTCTCTAATGCCATAGATATATTACATAGATGCTAAAATTATTTGGATGTATCATATAATTTTTTATATTTAAGAGGGAAGATGAGACCCATATACAAGATTATTGTACCTATAAATCTATCAGCTAATATATTAATCATTTCATTCATGATTTAAATCATAGAATGTAATCACTCATTGTTTATGACTTACCCTAGTGTAGTGAAGGTAACCTCTCATATGTGACTCAATATCCTATTGTCACTTAGATTTTCACCCTTTGAGGAGATGTTAAATCTCTCCTCATCTAAGTGACACAATGGAAACAAATCTAGGCTTGTGGGTAGCCTAAGGAAGAGGTGAATCTCTAGATAGGGCTAGTTCCCTTGATGTACCACTTTGGATTGAAAACACACCTAAAATTTAGGGGGTGAAAAGGGAGAGAGATAAATGAAATAAAACTAACCTAAGGGAGGTGATACACCAAAATATATGATGACTTCCAACTAGCAACATGTTACACATGAAATCAAGAGACAAACTGAACATACACTTCTCCAATCTTCACTTCTCACATCAATGTTACATTGTGAGGTTATGGAAAAATGTGAAAAGATAGGAGGAATAGACAAGAGGCCTTGAATATCACTAATTAAAATACTAACTCACTCAATCCTTGACATTTCCTAAAACACTTCACATGCCTTATAAAAAGAAGTTTTCCAACTACAAATAGGATACAAGAATGAGACAACATGCTAATGAATCCATAGTCTTCACTAAGAAAGATCCAACACTAAGGTAAAACACACTAAGAATAGTCATGAAGAGGTAAAAATAATTAGTCTTATTTATCAAATGGTATGAATTTGAGCAGGGCTTCACCATACTCAGGTGGAACATAAAATATAATGGCTAAAATGGCTAGTTCTTATAGAACTTGAGAGAGAGAGGAGAAGAGAGAAGCTCAAGGGTCATAAGGACATTTTTCAAGATGAGAGAAGAAATTAATTATACATGAGAAGAGGATATTAAATGAAACATGTAAATTCAATTATCCCAAGTTTCCATACAATTATCAAACTCTTGCAAAGTGGCATGAAATTCCCTTAACTAACTCAGAAAAATTGCCTTCCTAATTAGCCCTATTTAAACGTCCAATAAATAATTAGGGATAGGTATGATGGTTGGTATGAATGTTAATGTTTTTTTAAATTTCTCTCTATGCATTGGTTTTAGGCTTAGTCCTTTATAATCATCTAGAAAGGAACTATCATCATCTATAGTTGTTATTCCCAAAATTAGCTATCTTATTTTAGGGACAACCCCTATGAAACTTGTCCATTTCATGATCTTCACTCTAAGTTTGTTGTTCAAGAAAAGTTTCTCTTCATCTCGAGGGAGGTTGTCTAAACATCTTGGGATAATTTTCAACACTCCCTTATTGCATTTTCTCAAAAAATGTGAAACTCATTGCAATGTTGATCTAATCAGATGTTGGATTTTGATAGTTTTTAGGGTGTTAGACCATTTTTGGATTTTCCATGCACTAGCAGCATTTTTCACAAATTTTGTATGTCTTCTATCTTTGAGTGCAATAGGGGCAAAAATCACCACTTTTGCAAGTTTTTTTTTCATTTTTATGCAGGAGCGGCAATTTTTGCCGCCCTTGCATTTTCTTTCTTTTTCATGCATGAGCGGTGAAAATTGCCACCCTTGCATCTTTCTTCACCTCCTCATGTATGGGCAGTGAGTTTTGCCACCAATACATGAACTCCTCCATATCATACATGGGCAGAAAAAATTACCACTAATGCATGATCTCAATTTTCACATGCGGCATTTATGACCGTGTATGTTGAGTGGTTGGCACTTGGTTTAGGGCATTTAAATGTTGTCTGATTGCTCATTTTAATTATTTTAAGTTGTCTATTCCTCCTCCCTAAAATCATTCAACTATGAGAGTGAGTGGGATCAAAAATTCACCAACTTTGAGCTTAGGATTTTGAATTGCTAGGTAAGTTTTGTTTTTAGTCTTTTTATTTTGGTTTTCTTAGTTTTCTTTTTCATTGAGATTTTTTTTCTTTTTATTATGGTTTTTGTTGTTCATCCCCCTTTTTTAATTTTTTTACCCTAGTGAGCCTTAGAAACTAAAATAAAATGTCAAAATCCTAGTATATGATAGGTAGGTTTACCTAACCTAGGTTTTCTCGACGTTTGAAAATAACCGCCCTCACTTCTCTGAACAAGTCTACTAGCCAGGGGCCTAAAAAGAAATCAAATTCTATCACACAAGTAAATTTTTGCCTACAAAAATGGTGGATTTTACCACCAGATAATTCTCTACCTGCAAGGTCAGTGATTTTTTCCACCCTTACCTTTTTAAACCTAGTTTTATGCAGAAGTGGCAATTTTTGCTGCCCCTGTATAAACCCAACTTGCAAGGGTGACAAAAATAATTGCCCCTACATAAGAGTGGATTTTACCTACCAACAAGGGTATAAAAAATCAACACTAATGTCAAAAATAATACCCCTGTATGTAAGGGTGGTAATTTTTTCCACCCATGCAAACATTCCTCCAACTTTCCTAACTCTAGGAAATTTTTAGTTTTGCTTTTTTGAACCCACTTTCTTCTAGTTTTTTAGCCTACTCGCACTTAAGCCCCTTCAAGTGCATCCTCATGGTCGTGATCATCGACATGAAATTTTCTAAAATTGCTAGCACTTCCCTTGATTGCATGATCATGACTTTTGTTGCAACTTCTCTTGTGGATCCTTCTTCATTGACATCCTTTTGATAAAAGCTCTTCTAGATGACTAAGGTTTCTCTGAAGAAATTAAAGACAATGAAGTAAAAATATCATAGTGTTTTTCCAATCACCTTGATTAATTTTAATGTCAATGACATTAGAGATATAGATATTGGTCATGTAGATATGGCTATGTTCATAGAAAGAACTAAATCAAGCAATCCCAGCCATGAAATGAAGAAGATAATTGATAGCAATATCCATTTGATATCTTATTTTCCTGTAGTGGCTCACAACATGGAATTTTTTCTTCAGTGCACTTAGTTCTATAATAAAGATACTAGAGATATGTTAGACACTAGTGGTAATGTGGTAATTAGATTGGGTCCTAATTTCATCGATAAAGTGTTCATGTGTCCTCCTGCTACCGAAATAATAAAACTTAATTTTGTCGAAGCACAAAGAGAATATGACAAAGATCCTAAAAAAGCAAAGAAAGTAATCAACAATAAATGGCTTAAGACTCCAAGGGAAAATATGTCAAGGTGGCCACAAAGTTTTCTAAGGAGCAATTTTTAGAAGAGGTTGATGATCTAATCACTCTTCTCAGCAGGGTAAGAGGTTTACCTTCTTCTTCATAGTTTCATGAATGAATGTATCCTTTCATCAAGATAATTCTCCAAGGAAAACAAGTCATCTTCTAGGGAGAACAAGTCAATAATGCTCTACATGAGCAATTGATAAATGTATCCACTACCTTCAAATTCTACATGACTTCCTACCTGATGTATATTACAACTTCGATGAAAACCTTTCTAGGTTTAACATCAGAAGGAGATAAGAGAGTAACTCCAGTATATCAATACTACTCTTAGTTAACATTAAAGGGTTCTATTCATAATTTTAGGAGAGTAAATGATGCTTTTTTGTAGTATTTTTATGTCTTTTTGATCCTCAGTTATAATAAAAAAGAGTGTCAGATGAAGCCTGGACAGTTATGAATAATTTTGGATGTATGTTCTTGCAATTTTATTCTTTTTCATATCTGTGGGTTGGATTTTTCCAAGGTCATCCTTATATGCTTCCAAGATTCCCTTCAGACAAATTAGTCTTGATGGAGATATGCAGGCAAGTAATTGTCATACATAATAAATAGATGGAACTCAAGAAGCCCAATTTTAAGTTCTTAATTGAAATTGGTAGATTTTTAGTGTTAACCACTGGCAAATCTAGAGTTATAAAAACTGAAATGTAGCTCGTAACCATGAAGCAATTAAAAAGAAGACTAAATTTTGATTACAAGGGTGTAAAAGACATAATCAAGAGAAAAACCCAATTTATGAGCCTATGATTGAAGATGTTTGGGTGGACTTGAGGACAATAGAAGATATCAGGAAAATGGACTACAGTAGGTTATCTCTTGAGTAGATAGAATATCTATGACTTGCTGATATCTCTGAGAATTTAGTAGATGATAAGGATTTGATTAATGATAAATACAATGCTAAACAGGTTTCCAATGCCCCTCTTCCACCAATCCAATGGTCACAAAAGGATCTAACTTCCTTAAGGAAAAGATTTAAACCAATATTGGCAAATACCAATAATTGGTTAGCAAATAGAGGAATCGCTTTGAAATAATTCATCACAGGTTCATAAGTTAAATTTTAAGAGAAAAAAATAGGATGAAGAATAAAAGTGATGTTCCTTCTTCTTCCAGGCCACATAAGCTTAAGATCATATTTGTGATGAAGAAGTTAAAAGTTATAGAAAAAGAGCAAAAAATAGCAGATATAAAAGTTGAGAAACAAAGCATTGAAGAACCAACAATTAAATAGATGGATACTAATGATAGACCCATAGATCAATAAGAGAAGGAGACTTTATCTCCTCAAGAGAATGTGTAGCTAGAAATAGGAATTTCTTCTTCCCTATTGGGCATGCCTATTGTAACTCCTTCACCTATTTCCTCAATTAGTGTTCCCTCTTTTGGATCACCCTCTCCTTCCAAAATAATTTTTGACAACCCCTCAAGGTACCTTTGGAGATATTATTCATTCCTCAGGGTTAATTCTCAGTTTGTCATCTCCATCTTTTGATATTGAAGATAGTTTTGCTTTTGATCACTCAGTAGAAGGTGCATTTTTTACTGATACTCCACCTATTATTTCCATTACCAGTGCAAGTGCAACTCCAGTAACGCTAACAATGGAGATTGATCCTAATGTATGTACTTCTGTGCTCCCACTTTGGTTATTATCTTATACACCCAAAAGGAAAAAACAAGCCATCTCTCTGATGACTTTGATTTCAATAAAATGGTTCTAGTAAAAGTCAAGGATCCCAAGAAGCTAAAGGTTCTTTCAAAGATGATTCGGGATAAGGGACACAAATTTCTAGAAATTGTAAGACCTCCATAGGATGTAACCATTAAATTTTTTGATGTAAGTGACTACTCTATCTCTAGAATTGAATTAAGAAAGATAACTCATGAGAGTACCAAGAGTGATATGCAATCAGCTACCGACATCTTGATTTAGAAATTTGATAGAGAGAAAGAGATGAAGGATCATTATAAAGCAATGGTGGAATAATTAACTGTAGTGGTAAGAAGGATTATTTTCACTCCAAAAATAGTAACTCCAGAGGCCATCTCCATAGAAGACCCCATGATTTAGAAAGTAGAAAAGACCTATCTCAAAGGAAAAGTACTTGAAGAGTACTTGGACAAGATGCATACATAAAAAATTTCCTTGCTTATAGAGTTGTCTAAGAAAATAGATAAAATGAGAAAAATTAGAATAGAACTTAATGATCTTATTAATATTATTTCTCAAGATATTGAAAGAATAGAAAAATATCTTGACAAATGGATGGATATGAAGAAGTTAAAAATGAGCACTCTAATATCAATTGGTGTCATTGCTGATAAAGACTCTTACATTGAAACTAAAGAAGCATTGATATATAGGAGTTAAGTGCTTAAAGATTTGATCAGTGACCTCAAATCATCAAAAGACCTCAGTGAACAAAGTGATATCAGTCTTTTGCATAAATTGGAGGAGCTACCTTGCAAGCTTACATCACAAGATAACCAATTCCTTTTAGCAAAAGAAATGATTCAGGAATTTGAAGGTATGTTCTAGAAAGAATTCGAAGCAAAGACATTTTTAGTAGCCTCTATGGATAATATTTTAGATAATTAGTTAACTCTAGATAATCTAAAAACTAGGTAACTAGTTATGCAAAATTAGTTACAGTAGTGAGAGATGCTATAGTCAGAGCTAAGATAATTTTCAAGAACACTGTTACTCTAGATAGTATCGGGATGCAAGCAACTATCACCATGTATGATGCTCACATGAAGAAAAATGGGGATAGAAATTGAAACTATTCTTCTTTGCTTTAATTTCCATTTTTTAAATGCACTTTTGTAGCCACTTTGGACACTTTCACATGTACTTTTTTCATATGTAATTACATGTAAAAATATGAGAGGTTAAAGTCAACAAGGACTCCTATCTTTGACTTGGTCAAAGTATTTAAGTTTTTTTTTTAAATCCTCAAAGCCTCTCCCTATAAATAAAGAGGGCCTCTTTTGTAAATAGATCTTCCTTTAGTGATTGGAAGCAAAAACTCTTCTCAAATTGAAATACCTTTTGAGACTTTGAGCTCAGATTATAAATCATATTTTATTAAGTAAATGAGAAATTAAGTAACTTTTCAAACTTTGTATTGAAATAACTTTTGTTGTGTGGGAAATTGTTCTTACATCTTTTTTCTAATACAATCTTATCTATTTGATTAAATAAGTAGAGTGAGTGGAAATAATTTGGAAGATGTCTTGAAGTTGATTATGGAGACTTTGTTCTCTTATAATTATCTTTAGTTTGTGTTTTATTATTTTTAAAATGAAAGATATTGGAAAGGCTTTGAACTACTTTTATCTTTTGTAATCATATACTCTGTTGTAGTTTTTGATGAAGACTTTGGGTTACACCTCATTCTACTATTATATAAGTTATAAATCAGTAAGAGAAGTAATGATAGGGTTTATACTCTCGTGGGTTTCTTGTGAATTCAATTAATATTAAAGGAAGTTTTCCTTTATTTTGTAAACATCATTTTTGAAAAAAATAAATGGATGGTATGATCTCACACCTGAGTTAATATTTAGTTTAGATTAGTTTATAATAGTTTATAGGGAAACTCCCCTTGCTGAGAGAAGAGATTTATCTCATTATGCTATGGTTGATATGCCCATTTTGCCTTCAGTTAACTGAAGACAAAATATTCACTCAATAGTTTTTAGAGACTCCACTAGGGAAGAACATAAAATTTGAAGCTTCACATTTCAAATTAAAGCATTTCCAATTCTTTTCCATTCTACACTCTAGTAGATTCAAGGTATACGCAAAGCTAGATATCTCAAGGTATTGTTGATCCTATATTTGAGTTGGTGTAACAAAATAATTTTGATCTTTTTCCTCCATGATCTCACCTTCAGTGAACCAGGAGTTTTCCTCCTACCAACGTCAGGTCTCTAATACCAGGCAAAGCTTCTAGTTCTAGTGCTAGCAGAGTTTTGTCCACACATACCCCACAAAGGTTTGTTATCCCTCCTTTTAATCATCACATCATGGCAGCCCAAGGTCCTTAGGGTAACACTTTTGGCCCTCTTAATCTAACCCCACCTTTACATGAACTACTTCATAGTTCAAGAAAGAATTTTTCCAAGTTCTATGGTGATGGGAAAGTTCATCCTCATGAGCATATTACAACTTTTTGCATAGCATGTGGTGTTATAGGCATTGAATATGAAGATATATCAGTAAGACTATTTGTAAAAACATTGCAAGGCATTGCTGTATATTAGTTTTATCATCTTCAAGCTCAGACTATAACTAATTGGAACACTTTCAAGGCCAAGTTTGAGGCTAAGTTCAAACTCACAGAAGATGCACATGCCTTGTTGGCTCAACTTACACAAATGAAGAAGGAGCCTCATGAGTCTATGCGAGACTTCATTTCTAAATTCAATAAGTTGAGGAATAGGATCCCTGCAATTGCTCAGCCAACACCAAAAAATCTTAAGTGTTTCTTCATCAATTCTCAACTTAAGTATCTCAAACAATCCTATACCTTTTACTTCTATTTCTTAGACTAGTACCACATCAAATAAAAACTAGAATGATGGACTTCTTTCCTCTATTTCTAGCTCATTTCAGTTATTCAACATAATTGATTATGCTAGGAAGACCAAGATCCAAATGTCTAAAGTTGAGTACTTACAAGCCAATCCTGAACAGTTTGATAGGTTGACTGAATACATCAAAAACAAAACCCTCCCTACAGGACACAATTTTTCAAAAGTGACTCATGATCCTCCAAAAAATAAATCCACCCAAAATAATCTTGTCTCTACTCCTCTTGTTTACTCCAGAAAAATAGAACTTTTCTATGTTTCTTTATTGATAAATGGTCATAAGTTGAGCAACTGTATAATAGACTCTAGAGCCTTTGATAATGTTATGTCCATTAAGGTAGAAGATTCTCTCATCCTTACTTTAACTAAAACTTTTGGGAGATGTTTCTCTATGGAAAACAAGCAAGTACCACTTTTGGGTCAAATTAAAAATGCCCAATTTGCATTTGCAGCTTTTCTAGATAAGAGGATTAAGATGACAGTCTTAGTGGCCAATGTTCCAACTTCCTATGGCATTCTATTTAGATGTAATTTTTGCAAGGATGTAGGTGGAGAGTTGAACATGGATCTATTTGAAGCAAAGATACATGTTAAAGGCATCATACAAAAGTTGCTTCTTGAGAAAGAGTCAAAATATATTTTTACCCAAATGTCAGACCTCGAAGCTCAAATTTTGTTTAAATCCTTAGGAATGGGTAATTATTTTCTGTCCACTGAAGATGTTTTTAGCTCATTATATGAAGGTTCATTAGGTGAAAATTCAAAAAAAATAGACAAAAAATTAGAAGATTTTTTAGAGCAAAGTTCAAGTAAAAAGGAATCTTCCCTCACTAACGAAGAGAAATCTTTAAGAAGGACAAATTTTAATGATGTTTGGATTTTAGAATTTTATGGCAGCTATTCTTCTAGCAGTTCTAGAGCTAGAATTGTTTTGATATCCCATCAAGGAGATATTTTTCCTTACTCATATAAGTTGTAATTCAATAATACCAACAACACCACCGAATATGAATCTTTGTTGTTTGGATTAAAAGTTGCTCATACTAAAGGCGTTAAAATTTTTTATGCCTGAGGAAATGCTAAATTGGTGGTTTGTCAAGTGAGAAGTCTATACCAAACCAAAAATGAAAGACTACGACATTATCACAATCTTGTATGGGATATCATTGAAAGTTTTGAAGCTTTCAATATTTCTACAATGCCAAGAGAGTTTAATGATCATGTAGATTCTTTAGCTGTCTCTGCAACCCTCATGGTTTCTCATAAAGATTTCAAAGGGAACAAGTACACTATTGAACTAGTCTTTTAACCAAGTGTACCTATTGGTGACAATCAAATCATTTCTTTTCTGAAAAATATGGATAGCTTTGAGAAACTTTATTTTAAAGGTAGTGACTCTCCACCATGGGAATTAGTTCCCAAAATAGATTCAAAAACTGGTGAAGAGTTTCTTCAACTCAAAGGAAATAAAAATTTAAAAGGTTTGGTTTCTTTTGAAAAGTTGTCTGATAAGCATGATAGATATATCAAGTAGCAACAAATAGGTTCAAGCTCCTCTAAGGAGTTTGATCAAGTAAATTTGAGTACGAAAGAAAATCCTAAAATGATCAACATTGGGAAATATTGCACTTCTGATGAAAAGTTTAAATTCATTACTCTTATTCACCATTACATTGATGTTTTGATGTATTCTTATGATGATTTGAAATCTCGTAGGCCTTAAGAAATTCAACATGAAATTCCTCTTAAAGTTGGGTCATTCCCTCACAAATAGAAACAAAGGCAATACAATCTTAAAATATCAAGTACTGTCCTTTCAAAGATTTAGAAGATATTGAATGCAAGAATAATTTTTTCAATTTAGCATTCCACTTGGATTGTGAACATAGTTCCTGTAAGAAAAAAAAATGGAGAGATTCGTATTTGTGTTGATTTCAGGAATCTCAATCAATTTTATCTAAAGGATAACTACTCCCTACCCGTCATGGATCAAATATTGCAAATAGTGACTGGATCAGAAATGTTATCAATGTTAGATAGTTTTTTGGGGTATAATCAAGTGAAAGTCAATAAATAGATCAATATAAAACTACTTTTACTACACCTTGGGGCACACTTACATATCATAGAATGCCTTTTGGTCTGATCAATGCTAATGCTACCTTCCAAAGAGTAATGGATCTTGCCTTCAGAGATGAAATAGGAAAGTTTATTGTGGTATATCTTGATGACTTGACCATTTTTTCAAACATTGTCCTTCATGTGCATCATTTACAATAAGTGTTGGAATGCTGTCAGCAAAATGGTATTTCTCTCAATCCTAAAAAGTCAATTTTTAGGGTTACAAAAGGTAAACTTCTCAATCACATTGTATCCTAAGAAGGCATAAAAACTGACTTAGAAAGAGTCAAATCTATCCAAAATCTTACTCTTCCTACTAGTAAAATTTTAGTTCAATTTTTCTTTAGAAAAGTGAATTTTCTATGAAGGTTCATTCCTAAATTCATAGAGAAAACTCACCACATTATTGACATGATGAAGGGTAAAGCTACTTTTCATTGGAATATAGAAGGCAAAGTAGTATTTGAAGATATCAAGAAGGCTATTGCCCATACCCCATTCCTGGTTTGTCCAAATTATACCAAAGACTTCATAGTATACAACTATGCTTCTGAACATACACTTTTAGCCATTTTGGTTCAGTCAAATGAGGAAGGTGTGGAATCTCTCATATCATTTATGAGTTATCTTTTCAAAGCTCACGAATTAAAATATTCAAACATGGAGAAGCATGCTTATGCTATGGTTAAAGTGGTAAAACATTTACGATTCTATATCCTGAATTTACATACTACTGTTCTGATGCCTGATACCATAGTAAAGTCTATTTTAACTCAACAAGAGTTTGGTACAAAAAGGGGAAATTAGATTACTTAAATTTAAGAGTTTGATCTTGATATCAAACCTACAAAGCTTGTGTAAGGAAGAGGCCTCTATCAGTTAACTGTTGATAACATACCAAAAGAAATAGAACATGAAGAAGTAGGAGTTGAGGACATACCAACAGTTCTTTTTGTCACTCCTACTGATGAGTGGTATTCTAATGTCACTCATTTTCTTACCTATGGTGAGTGTTCTGTCCATCTATCTTATAAAGAAAAAAGAAATGTTAAGTTGAAAGCTGCTAACTATGTTCTATGGGACAATGGTTTGTATAAAAGAAGCCTTGATGGGGTATTTCTTCATTGCATGGATAAAGCACAACAAAGTAAACTTTTGAAGTCATTTCATAAATTGGCTTGTGGAGGATATTTTTTCACACTCATGATGGCTCACAAGATTCTATGTGCTAGATACTATTGGCCTACACTATTTCAAGATGCGTACAAATAGGTACATAGGTGTGCGTTATGTGAATAGTTTGTTGGGAAACCCAAGTTGGTTGTATTACCTCTCAAACCGATGGTGATTGAAGAAATTTTTAAGCAATGGGGTATCAAATTTATTAGAACCATGAACCCTTCCTCAAGTGCTAGACATGACTATGTTCTCACCGTGACAAACTATTTTACCAAGTGGGTGGAAGTCATTCTAGTTAAGCATGCTATTTCAGAAGTGGTATGTAATTTCCTTAAAGAAAATATTATTTCTTGATTTGGGGTCCCAACCAAGATCGTAATAGATAATGTTATGTGTTTCTCTTCTCATGAGGTTACTAAGTTTTGCTACCATTACAGAATTATTCTCTCCCACTCCTCTGACTATTATCCTTAAGATAATGGTCAAGCAGAATCAAGCAATAAGAATCTAGTTACTATTATCAAGAAATTGGTAGATGACAATCAGAGAACTTGGCATAAAGGATTATTTGATGCTTTGTGGGTAGATATAATTACACCTAAGAGGGCAATAGGTATGTCACCATTTCAACTTCTGTATGGTTTGAATGCAAAGATACCAATCACCCTAGAACTACCAGCACTAAAGTTGGCAAAGGTAGTCGAAGATAGAACTTTCAAAAAATTTATTGATAAGAGGATCATGTACTTAACTAAAATAGAAGAGTAATGAACTATGATAGTGGACCATATTATTGTACATCAAAGTCAAGTAAATAAACTCTTTAACAAGAAAATAAGGATTCTTGAGTTTCAGATTAGAGATCAAGTCTTGTTGTGGGACAAGAGGAGAGAACTAAAAGAAATGCATGGAAAATTTGATTCCTTGTGGAGATGTCTATTCACCATTCATCAATTCTATGGGGAAAATAGTTTCTTTCTAAAATATCAAGATGGAACACCATTCTCACTACCTCACAGTGGGCAGCATTCGAAACACTTCAGTCTTTTAAGCATCAAATAAGTTCATTTATACATTTGTATAGTTTTATATTTTTATTTAGTTTTTTGTGTCTTTTTCTTTTTTGGTAGCTTGACTCCATGGCCCAATGGCATGGATGAAGACCCTTAGAGACTAGATTCTACTCCCTTCAATTGTTTCAAAGTTCAATCGATGGAAGTTCCCTAGCTGGAGCTAGCTGTTGTTCCTAAAATTAGCTACGCTTATTTTAGGGACAACCCCTACGAAACTTGTCCATTTCATGATCTTCACTCTAAGTTTCCCTCATTGCATTTTCTCAAAAAACATGAAACTCATTGTAATGTTGATCTGATCAGATGTCAGGTTTTGATAGTTTTTAGGGCGTTAGAATATTTTTTATTCTTCCATGCACTAGCAACATTTTTCATTACTTTTGCATGTCTTCTATCTTTGATTTCAATAATGGCAAAAATTTCCACTCTTGCAATTTTTTTTCATTTTTATGCAGGAGCAACAATTTTCACTACCCTTGCATTTTATTTCTTTTTCATGAATAGGTAGCAAAAATTGCTGCCCTTGCATCTTTCTTCACCTCCTCATGCATGGGCATAAATTTTTTCTGCCAATGCATGAACTCCTCCATATCATGCATGGGTGGCAAAAATCACTGCCAATGCATGATCTCAATTTTCATGTGTGACATTTATGACCACACACGTCGAGTGGTTAGCACTTGGTTTAGGGCATTTAAATTCCATTTGATGCTCATTTTAATTATTTTAAGTTGTTTGCTCTTCCTCCCTATAATCATTTGACCATGAGAGCGAGTGGGATCATGAATTTTCCAACTTCGAGCTTAAGATTTTGAATTGTTGGGTAAGTTTTATTTTTATTCTTTTTATTTTGGTTTTCCTAGTTTTCCTTTCTGTTGAGCTTTTCTTTTCTTTTTATTATGGGTTTTTTTGTATCTCCCCCTTTTTTGTTGTTTTTTACCTTAGTGAGCCTCAGTGGCTAAAATACAATGTCAAAACCCTAGTATATGACAGGTAGGTTTACCCAACCTAGGTTTTCTCGGCATTTGAAAATAGCCACCCTCACTTCTCTGAATAAGCCTACTAGGTAGGGACCTAAAAAGAAATCAAAATTTTCCACACAAGTGAATTTTTTCCTACAAAAACAATGGATTTTACCTTTGGATCATTCCCTACATGCATCTACCTGTAAGGTCAGCAATTTTTGTTGCCCTTACCTTTTTAAACCTAGCTTTATGCAGAAGTAGCAATTTTTTTTGCCCCTACATAAACTCAACCTACAAGGGTGGAAAATAATCACTGCTTTTGCATAAGAGTGGATTTTACCTACTAGCAAAGGCAGCAAAAATAGCAACCGATGTCAAAAATAATACCCTCATATACAAGGGCAGTGATTTTTGTCGCCCATGCAAACATTCCTCCAAATTTCCTAACTCCAAGAAATTTTTAGTTTCACTTTTCCGAACCCACTTTCTTTTAGTTTTTTAGCCTGCTTGCACTTTAGCCCCTTAAAGCATAGCCCCATGGTCGTGATCATCAATATGTAGTTTTCTCAGATTGCTAGTATTTTCCCTGATTGCCTGATCATGACTTTTATTGTAATTTTTCTTATGGATCCTTCTTCATCGACATCCTTTTGACAAAAGCTCTTCTAGATGAATGAGGTTTCTCCAAAGAAGTCAAATATAATAAAGTACAAATATCAAAGTATTTTTCTAATCACCTCGATTACTTCTAATGTCAAAAATATTAGAGATACATAGATTAGTCATGTAGATATGGCCAAGTTCATGGAAAGAACTAAATTAAGCAATTACAGCCATAAAATGAAGAAGATAATTGATAGCAATATTCATTTGGTATCTTATTTTCTTATAGTGGCTCACAACATGGAATGTGTTCTCTAGTGCACTCACTTTTATAATAAGGATACCAGGGTTGTGTTAGACACTAGTGATAATGTGGTAATTAGACTAGATCTTGAGTTCATCAATAAAGTGTTCACGTGTCCTCCTGCTACCGAAGTAATAAATCTTGATTTTGTTAAAGCACAAAGAGAACATGACAAAGATCCTTAAAAAGTGAAGAAAGTAATCGATAATAAATGGCTCAAGACTCCAAGGGAAAATTTGTCAATGTGGCCATGAAGTTTTCCAAGGAGTGACTTTTCAGAAGAAGTCAATGATCTGATCACTCTTCTCAGTAGGGTAAGAGGTTTACCTTCTTCTTCATAGTTTCATAAATTTTTGTATCCCTTCATCAAAATAATTCTCTAAGGAAAATAAGTCATCTTTTGGGGAGAACAAGTTAGCAGTGCTCTACACGAGCAATTGATGAAGGTATTCACTACCTTCAAATTCTACATGACTTCCTACTTGGTGTATATTGCAGCTTTGATGAGAACCTTTCTAGGTTTAATATCAGAAGGAGATAGGAGAGTAACTCCAGTATATCAATACTACTCTCAATTAACATTGAAGGCTTCTATTCATCATTTTAGGAGAGTAAATGATGCTTTTTGTAGTATTTTTGTATCTTTTTTATCTTTAATTAGAACAAAAAAGAGTGTTAGATGAAGCTTGGATAGTTGTGAATGATTTTGGATGTATGTTCTTACAATTTATTTTTTTTCATACTTACAGGTTGGCTTTTTCCAAGGTCATCCTTATATGCTTCCAAGATTCCCTTCGGATAAATTGGTCTTGATGGAGCTATGCAGGCAAATAATTGTCATACATAATAAATAGATGGAACTCAAGAAGCTCAGTTTCAGGTTCTCAATTGAAATTGGAAAGTTTTTAGTGTTAACCACTGGAAAATCTAGAGTTATGGAAACTAAAATACAACTCATAACTATGAAGCAGTTCAAAAGAAGACTAAATTTTGATTACAAGGGTGTAAAAGACATAATCAAGACAAAAACCCAATTTCATGAACCTATGATTGAAGATGTTTGGGTGGACTTAAGGACAACAAAAGATATCAAGAAAATAGACTATAGTAGGTTATCTCTTGAGCGGATAGAATATCTAGGACTTACTGATATCCTTGAGAATTTAGTGGATGATGAGGATTTGATTAATGATAGATACAATGTTGAACAAGTTTCCAATGCCCCTCTTCCACCAATCCAATGGTCACAAAAGGAGTTGACTTCCTTAAAGAAAAGATTTGAACTAATATTGGCAAACACTAATAATTGGTTATCAAATAGAGGAATCACTTTGAAAGAGTTCATCACAGGTTCAGAAGTTGAATTTTAAGAGGAATAAAGAAGAAGAGCAGAAAATAGGAAAAAAGTGATGTTCCTTCTTCTTCCAGGCCACATAAGCCTAAGATCATATTTGTGATGAAGTTAAAAGTTATAGAAAAATATCTAGAAATAATAGATATGGAAGTTGAGAAACAAAGCGTTAAATAACCAATAATGAAATAGATGGAGATTGACGATAGACCCACAAATCAATAAGAGAAGGAGATTTTGTCTCCTTAAGAGAATGTGCATCTAGAAAGAGGAATTTATTCTTCCCTACTAGGCACACCTATTGTAACTCCTTCACCTATTTTCCCAATTGTGTTCCCTCTTCTAGATCACCCTCTCCTTCAAAAATAATTTGTGACAACCCTCAAGGTACCTTTGGAGATATTATTCATTCCTCAGGGTCAATTCCTAATTTGTCATCTCCATATTTTGATATTGAAGATAGTTTTTCTTTCAATCACTCAGTAGAAGGTGTAGTTTTTACTGACACTCCACCTATTATTTCCATTATCAGTGCAAGTACAACTCCAGTAACGCTAACAATGGAGATTGATCCTAATGTATGTACTTCTATGCTCCCACTTTGGTTATTATCTTATACACCCAAAGGGAAAAAATAAGCCATCTCTCTAGATGAATTTGATTTCAATAAAATGGTGCTAGTAAAATTCAAGGATCCCAAGAAGCCAAAGATTCTTTCAAAGATGATTGGGGATAAGGGACACAAATTTTTATAAATTGCAAGACCTCCACAGGATGTAACCATTGAAAATTTTGATGTAAGTGACTACTCCATCTCTAGAGTTGAATTAGGAAAGATAACTCATGAGAGTGCCAAGAGTGATATGCAGTCAGCTATTGATATCTTGATTTAGAAATTTGACAAAGAGAAAGAGATGGAAGATCATTATAAATCAATGGTAGAGCAATTGACTACAGTGGTAAGGAGGATTACTTTCACTCCATAAATAGTAACTCCAGAGGCCATCTCCATAGAAGACCTTGTGATTCAAAAAGTGGAAAAGACCTATCTCAAAGGAAAATTACTTGGACAAGATGCATACACAAGGAATTTCCTTGCTCACAGAGTTGTCTGAGAAAATAGATAAAATGAGAAAAATAAGAATAGAACTTAATGATCTTATTAATATTATTTCTTAAGATATTGAAAGCATAGAAAAGTATCTTGACAAATGGATGGATATGAAGAATTTAAAAATGATCACTCTAATATCAATTAGTGCCATTGGTGATAGAGACTCTTACATTGAAACTAAAGAAGCATTGATATATAAGAGTCAAGTGCTTAAAGAGTTGTTCAGTGACCTCGAATCATCAAAGGACCTCAGTGAACAAAGTGATATCAATCTTTTGCATAAATTAGAGGAGATACCTTGTAAGCTTACATCATAAGAAAACCAATTCCTTTTAGTAGAAGAAATGATTCAAGAATTTGAAGGTATGTTCTGGAAATAATTCAAAGAAAAGACATTTTTAGTAGCCTCTATAGATAATATTCTAGACAATCAGTTAACTCTAGATATTCTAAAAACTAGGTTAACTAGTCATGCAAAATCAATTACATCAGTGAGAGATGACATAGTTAGAGCTAAGATAATTTTAAAGAACACCGTTACTCCAGATAGTATCAAGATGCAAGAAGCTATCACCATGTACGATGCTCACATGAAAAAAAATAGAGATAGAAATTGAAATTGTTCTTCCTTGCTTTAATTTTTATTTTTCAAATGCACTTTTGTAACCACTTTGGACATTTTCACATGTACTTTTGTCATATTTAATTACATGTAAAAATATGGGAGGTCAAATTCAACAAGGACTCTATCTTTGACTTGGTCAAAGTATTTAAGTTTTTTTTTAAAAATCCTCAAGGCCTCTCCCTATAAATAAAGAGAGCCTCTTTTGTAAATGGATCTTCTTTTAGTGATTGGAAGCAAAAACTTTGCTCAAATTGAAATGCCTTTTGAGACTTTGAGCTTAGATTGTAAATCATATTTTATTAAGTAAATGAGAAAGCAAATAACTTTTCAAACTTTGTATTGAAATAAATTGTGTTGTGTGGGAAATTGTTCTTACGTCCTTTTCTTAATACAATCTTATCTATTTGATTAAATAAGTAGAGTGAGTGGAAATAATCTAGAAGATGTCCTGAAGTTGATTATGGAGACTTTGTGCTATTATAATTATCTTTAATTTGTGTTTTATTGTTTTTAAAACAAAAGATATTGGAAAGGCTTTGAACTACTTTTATCTTTTGTAATCATATACTTTGTTGTAGTTTTCAGTGAAGACTTTGGGTTGCACCTTATTCTACTATTATATAAGTTATAAATCAGCAAGAGAAGCAATGATAGGCTTTGTACTCTCATAGGTTTCTTGTGAATTTAGTTAATATCAAAGGAATTTTTCCTTTACTTTGTAAATATAATTTCTAAAAAAAGAGAAATAGATGGTATGACCTCACTCCTGAGTTAATATTTAGTTTAGATTAGTTTATAGGGAAAATCCCCTTACTGAGAGGAGAGATTTATCTCATTACGCTATGGCTGATATGCCCATTTTGCCTTCAGTTAGCTGATGACAAAATATTCACCCAATAGTAGTCCAAAAATTTCTTCCTCCATACACCTTGCACACTTGTCTTCCAAAAAGAGATAAGTTGCTCAATAAAATCCATTTTAGGGAGTGTATGACATATTTAAAGACACTCCATGGACTTAGAGCATAAGGAATACTTTAAAATCAGCTCACATGAAGTTTTCCACCCTTCTTACTAGCTTGTCCACTAGGCCAATTTTGTCTGGTTGAGATGAAACACCTAGTTTGGACACTTACGAGTTTTTACTTGGAATTAAATGACAATATGGAGTTTTAAAAAGTCTAAATATTCCCTCCAAACTTTTTTTCATCTTCATAATCCTCATATAATTTACAAAATTATCAAGAAAAGCTTATTTTTCACTCTTAAACTTAAACTATGTTTCATGTCATAATATGCCATTATATTAGCTATCCAACTCTATTTATCCAAATTGGTCCTTACAAGGGTTTTGAAGCATTTTAGACATGTTTAACCTCTTAAGGTTCGTTGATAAAAACCCGATGTTGAAGTTGCCAACCATTCCCAAAAATTCATATTTTAAGACCTTCATCAACGTCCCTAAACTCATATATCCTCCATGTAAACCGTCCAAAAATATGTGAGCATTTAAACTTGACCTATCAAGCTTCTTTTCTCTTTTTATGCATGTCTAAATTATTTTAAGGTCTAAAAATGGCTGATTTTTGTTTTTTTTCCACTCTGAAAGCATGAAAACATATTATTTGATCCCATAAACTTTTTTCAATATGTTTGAGTTTATATATTATGTTATAAATGTAAATGGTCTCTCATTTAAAATTTAGGCTTCATCCTAGTAAGCTTGATTGCACATTAGAGCTCAAAATGACGTTTTATGGTTGTCCTTATCTCCAAATATCTCAAACACATATAATATTGTCCCAAATACATGTCAAAATAAATTATAAATCTCACTTAGGGCTACAAGTGAAAATGGCCTCACACTTGGTCATTAGGCCTAAAACTGCCATATAGGCATGGCTGAAACTTTAAAGGTTTTGAGAATTATATTTGGTTTCTCCCATAATTTATTGGTTTAAAATATTTTATTAGGTTTACCTCATATTTACAAACCCTTTTTGAGGATCTCCTTAGCTTCTGGCTTACTCCTTTTACCCAATCTACCCAATCTGCCAGTTTACGCCTAAGGGAAAGTACCCTTTATCTGAGATAAAATAGAGGGAAGTTACCCTATTTTTATGGGAAATTTTTTTATTTTAAGGATTATTAAAATTAATTTATATTATTCAAAAAAAATTATCTCTTTTTTATGGCTATATCTTCCAAAAGCATTCAAACCCAAAATAGAACCCTAGTGAAAAGGATTGTGCGCAAGATTTTTCCAATAGACTAGGTTATGAATGATTGGGATCCTTTATTTGAATTAATTTAATTGGATATATAATTATATATATTAAAAAATCACCTTGTATTTGTTTTATAATTTTTTATGATTTAAACTCACCACTTCCCCTAGATACTCCTTACTCATTCAAACTAAGTTTCCACCCTTGACTGTATTTCTTACTTTTGAATGAGAAACCCTACCTATAGGTGTCTTGAAAAAAGAGTTTATGAGTTATTTATATCTTAAAATATTTATTGATACATGTTTTAGACCCATTTTTTACTTTCATATACATTATCAATGCTCCTACAGTCAAGACTATGTGTAAGCTTGTTGACTGTGACAGTGTTTTGCTACCACTTTTGACCCTACCTATAGGTATAAAAGCATGGTTTGGATTCAAGGATAGTGTCCATAACCTCCTCTAATATCAATTTATAGTCATATTTTATTGTTTTAATTCCACTTTTTCCATATCAAACTGTGTTAATCATTATAAATAACATCTCCTACTTACTGCAATAGTCCTCTATAGTGGTTGTAGGTGTGTTTTTCATATTTGAACCTTTGTCATGATGTATGGAGACATTTAATGAGAATTAAATCCATATACAATTCACTTATATATTGGTTTTACCTTTAATTTAATTAAACAAAACACCAAGACACCCTGCTCTTTGATCACTGTTAGCATACTTCATTGTAGGTCAACATTGGCTCAGTGTACTGATTGGAGGTGGGAATAGGGGTCTAAACACAAATTATCATTCCACATAATGATATTTGTGACCATATATGTCACTTGAAACACATGTAACTACTTCACCTTGATATCATGGTTAAATACCAATTTTGACACAAAAGTTGCTCAAACTTAAAATCATGTAGATAACACTACCTGGAAATAGTCATAAATTGACAACTTTGAAGAGATTAACTACTATATTCCCTTAATCCTCTACCCTCTATATTTTTTAAGGTTATTGTACTATGTGATATATATAATGGTAGTTTACTATAATTTATCAAAATTCAATATGACATTGTTATAAGTTTACTCCAAAAGAGCTAGGAACTCTATTTTATACTTTTAGGGAAAAAGTCCCTAAATCTATAGTCATCTCCCTTAAAAGTGATTATCAAATTCATTTTCAAATATTATCCTTTAAAAAGGGTTATTAATTATTTTTTATTCATTCTAGGACCTGAGTGAGAGTTTCAACATCAATTCTAACACTTCATAATGGCTCTTTAACTCTCTACTATCACCTACATGTAGACTATGTTTTGAAGGTATAGGCAATGATGTAGGATAATAGGCAGTGAGAAAGATATTTTCTCTTGTGCTCACTTTAGTCATTTTAAAAGTTTTAATATACATTTATAAGACTCCAAAAGGTTTGTATCAATTTTTCAAGCTCCTCCTCCATCATGATGTTATCAAAGAAAGACCCCAGTAGGTGGAAATGGACTGTATGCAAGCAATGAAACTAAAATGATTCATGTACCAAAGAGATTGGATTCATTTTAAATTCATATTTTCACCAAAATATCATCATAAAACATCATAATGCTTAAAAATCACCTCCATGGACATGCTTAAGAGGCTCCACATGTGTTCCAACATGGATACAAGTGAAATTGAGCAAAGAAATGGTTATGAACTTAGCATGACTAAAAAATTGATCCAAACATGGTATTATAAGATTAAACATGAGGGTAGGATGATCAATATGGCATTAATATATGGTATACATCACATCATGTTTCTATGAAACTTCCTATAAGAACCAAACACTCTACAAACCAAAATCATGACTGAAACCTCATATGGTGACACCTTCCTACAAAGTGAGTTATTTGGACTCTAAAATCAACTTGAAACATGAAAAAAACCATGGGGAGAATTGGATAAATAATTAAAAATCCTTTTGAATAAAAATCAATAATCAGTTCATATGAAATTTCTAAAAATGGAGCAAAACCTACAGGGTACACAAATTTATAAGCAGAAAAACATAGTCAACTTCATGAGGATGGTTCATGAAGTAAATTCCAAAATTATTCAAAATAATTATATGTACATGAATATATCTAAGTTTAATTTAACCTCCCTAAGGTGTTTGAGATGAAACCTCCTGAGTTGTTTATATTAAACACAAACCCGAAGGTCACTTTTGCTTGCCAAGAAGACTGAAAAAGGAACATAATAGTTTTGGGCCAAAATGGCACTTCCAAAGCACTTAAAAAGTGAAACTAAGCTTAGGAAAGTTGAAGAGACACACCATGATCCTATCCTATGTGGCACACTTCCCAAAGAGCTACATAAGTGCCTAACTTCATTTTCTTAAAAAAACTACCCTTTTCTAAGGAACCTACCACTTTTCAATTGGTTTCAGTTACTTAAGACCTTTTAAGACACAAGGGATGTGACATCATCTTTTGGGACCTTCACATTTACCAAGAAATCCATACAAGTCATTAAATGTACCTTTTTTGACCTCAAAATGACTAAAAGGACTAAAATGACTAAAAACCAAGGCTAGTACAACATTAAATGGTATTAATTAACTTATAAAACACCTTATTACATATGTATTAGACACCTAAAATCCTTAAAAATCAATTTTTTACTTAGGGAAGCCCCAATTTGACCTAAAAGTCAAATTTGGTTAACAGGTTCCTTATTCTATATGTAGTGCATGATAAATACTTATTCTAACTCATGGCATGTATGTAGTGAACCACTGGGGAGTGAATCATGAAACCAATTTAATGCCTAACCCTCTAGAGTCTATAGAAATAATTGTAGAAGAATCAAATAGCTAGTGACATGTGCCATATCTTTTCCATAATATTTAAGGTACAAGTATGGGTCTCCATGTCCATTGAACTTTGGTAATATTAGTATATGAAACTACTTTAGTAACTATGTAGTGAAGATTCTATGTGGGATAGGATTACCATGGATTGTATTAGAATCAACCCAAGAGTGGTATGCTTTTCTTTCTAATGTGAGCTGGTGTTCTTGTTGCTGTAAATAACCCATGACATGCATCAAGGATATTACCTCTTGTGAAGGTATATTAACATCATCAAGGGGTTAATTTAATTCTTGAATATTTTTATTAATTTTATCCTTTGGTACACTACATTAGGGACCTTTGGTTTTGCTCACTGTAACCTATGGAGGGATGATAACTTGGACCTAGTGAGAGGGAAATGGGCTATCACCCTTATGGCGGTTAGGATGATAAAATGGTTCTATTATAGTAAGGTGGGCTGAGGGAGATTCATTGGTATCTCTTATTTTGTTAATTTTCAAAGAAGTATCACATGTTAATGGACTAGAAGATACATTATTATCATGTGAATTTAAATTATGTAAACTATTAACATAAGTATAAATTTATTTATGTTTATCTAAAGTCATGTTATCATTTGAACTAGAATTTGATAATCAATTAATTTGAACATGATATATGGGTTAAGTAGGGAGAGAACTAGAAGGACTAGACGCAATGTCTTATTCACCAAAATCATAGTAATCACCGTTATTAAAATGTTCATTAAAATCAAAGTTTAATTCACCTATAGAGGTAAGAGTAGAAGAATTGTCATGCACATGATCACTAAGAGAGAGAGAGTAGACTAAGATTTTAAATTAATACTACTATGCAATATTTCATCCTATGTAGGTGTAATTCATTACATGTCTTAACTAGCTATGAGTAGAATGCATGTATGATCATTATTTTCAATCTTGGAGTAAAGGGTTGAAGAAGTAGCAATCATGTTTTCATTTGGCACGTTATGAAATGTAGGAGTAGAGTTAAAGATATTTGAATTATCAAAAAAATTCAAAGAATCAATGTGTTGAGATTGGAATGTAAAATAAGGTGATAAAATAATCTCATCCATTTTAGTTTATGCATCAGTAAAAGGTGCAATATCATTTGTACATGAATTTTTAAATTGAATGGAGAAGGGTAAAGAAGATGCATTACTATTTTATATATTGTTTGAATCATGCAAAAGTAGATTTCATTTATTGTACTTATATTTTTTTAATTTGAATAAGGAGGTAGAAAAAGTGGTTGAAAATATAGGATCACATTGGAACAAAACACTACCAACAAGAGGTTCTTTTGGAAATATTTTATTAGTTTGATTTTAAGAAGTAGGAGAAGAGAGAGAGGAAAGAGAATAAAATGCATCTAATCTATCATCATCAACACTTTCATTTTCATGCTTATAGTAATCATCATGTACATCATTACAATAATCACCATCATCATAAATGAAATCATTATCATGTGTTAATGTGCAAAATTGAAAATTTGTCTATTCATTATTATAACTATGAGAAAAGGTTAGAAATTGATCAACTAGGTGATGGGTAAGAGGCTTCTTGGATGTCATTTTAAACTTCCCCAAAAAAAGAATGTGAACAATGAATAACAAGCACACAATAGGTAGAATGTAATCTAACATAAGTATATTTGCAAATATACTAAATATGCAACACAATGTATGGAAAAATCATAATTTTATTTGAAACTATAAAGTACAATATTTTGATGTATATGGACCTAGTATGTAAATCTAGGGTTTTGTAGACAAAATTTAAAGTGTGTTAAATTAATGAAACCCTATTATAGGAATTATTTGGATAAGTTAGGTTGTGCAAAAATCAGGAAGAAATCAGAATTTTATAGACCCTAATCTATTACACAAAAATGGAGAAGCTAAACCCTAGGATGGAACTATGGTTTAAAGAAATATTTAGAGTAATTCAAGTTCACCAAATTATTTAACTATTTAGGACTTAGACATGTAAATCCTAGGTTGTTAAAGGGAATATGTACAAAGGGTAAATTTAGACAAATAATATATATATATATATATATATATATATATATATATATATATATATATATATATATATATATATATATATATATATATATATATATATATATATATATATATATATATATATATTGAATTAATTTACTTAAGATGTATGCACAATAAGAAAATTGACTTATCTAGAGTGAAAAAGGCATAATAAAATGTCAGGAAGAGTAGAAAAAGCTTGGAGATTAGTCAAAGTGCTTAATTCTAGAACTGGGGTTGAAAACTACTTTCAAATAGTAGCATGGTTTGGAGGATAGTAGTGCATTAAACTAGTGTCCAAGGTATAATGCTAGTGTCCTTATATGGAAAATATACCTGACTTCCAAGGATGATATGAGAGGATTTCAAATACTTGTAGGTGAGTTTTTAGATTCTAATAATCTGTATGTGTCACATATTTTACTAATTCCTTTCTAAAACCTAATGAACACCTGCACACATGAAACAACAATAAGATCAAATGCAAAAGGAAGGGAAAACATGGGTTGTGGGGTATACAATAATGAAATATATAACCCCTATTTTCATGATTGATTCTTACAATAACCCCAATGAGAGGAGTCTTAGATCACATGTCTCTCTCTCTTAGGGAACATGCATAATCAATGCGCACAGTATGCTAGAATGAATTTTGCTGAGTTCCTTATTTGATGAAGTATGTAAGTCTAAGTGCATTATTGAGTAGTATTCAGTATGTTGAGATATATAATTTATTGATTTTATGTAATTATGTGCTAAAATATTAAGTGCTATATGCAAAATTCCTTGTGAGGCTCTTTATATATAAGTAATTTTGATTTGAATGTAAAACACTTGTTCATTGGATGACAAAAGTCAAAAGAAATATCAAATCATAAGAGAAGGATAAATGAAGGCTTAGGACCCAAAACATGTTTAAAAAGTGACCCTTGGACACTAATGCTAAACTTAGACACTAACGGACTATGCTAGTGTCCAAGACTATACTAGTGTCTTAGGAACACAAAATTGGGTGAATATTGTGAAAAATAGGTTAAGGGTCATATTATTGTAATGGTATAACATAGGACCACTAGGGTTGAAATAAATAGGGAAAACAAGTCATAAATAATATCAAAATACCTAAAATGACCATGCAAATAAGACTCAGATTCATCACTAAGACCTTCCTATGAAAGATCAACAAAAGACATAGTACTTATTGTTACTTGACCAAATTAGGGTATTTACAATTTTCACATAAATGGAGGGCCTCTAAAATTACTTTTTCATGAATTCCAAGTCCTTTGCCTTTATATTTCATGAATTTTCACATCTTTTTGGATATGGGATTTGCTTTGTTTTGGAAAAAAGATGCTAAGTCATCATTGTACAATCAAGATTCATCAAAGCTTTTAATTTTTTCATCTTCAAGAAAATTGATAGCATGAATGAGGTTGTGCCAAACCAATAGGATGTTGGTTATGTTTTCCTACTCGTATTAGGTTTTCCACAACCTTTACGAGAGATGGGGAGTGTAGCTACATAGAAGACATTTTAATTTTGTTGTCTACAAGTACCTTCTTAACTTTAGGTTTAGTGTTGGAGACCTTGATATGTGAGGTAAGATTGTGTAATTGGTAAAATATGGTTTAGTCAAATATGGGTTGGTCAAATATAATTTCATCAAAGATGGTTTGGTAAAATATCACTTCATCAAAGATGACTTCATTAAATATGGGTTCATCAAAGATGGGTTGGTCAAATATGGATTGTCAAATTGAAGATAGATCTCCCACAAGTTCTTGAAATTAAGAGGTTATGTTATGGGGGAAATGATTGGCTTGGGTGTTCTAACCTTGATCTTATTTTATAGGAGCTTAATTATGCTTTGAAAATGGATCTCTGTATATCCTAAGCTATTGATTTCTATATGTGGATGAAATTGGTTCTTTAGTAAATGACATATCTTAGAGTGGTGATGATAAGATATAACTATATTTTTGTAACAATAAGGGCCTCATTGGTGTTAAATTATTTATGGTTTGATTATTGTAGCTTAGGGACATTATTAGTAGGGGATTGATAAAGTTATTATTGATCATGTGATTATTGATTAGGTTATGGTTGATTTTTGGGATTGTCAATTTTATGTTTGTTGCTCATTGAATTTTTTCCAAAGTTTGGAAAAGTATAGTTTTCATATCTTAGGAGATGAACTAGTATGGAATGGTTGATGGTTAGATTATGAAGTGTTGGATCTATTTAATAAGTATATTACATATTAGGTTTTTTACGACTCAGGGGACCAATGGGTATTTTATCTTTAATTGGGTTGATTTTTATGGGATTGATTATGTGATTAATGTCTTGATGTAAAAATATATATATATGGGATGTTAGGGTTGCCAATTGTTGGCTTATATTTTGAATTTGGTGAAATATAATTTTATTTTGGAATTGGTATGCCAAAATTGGTTTCTTTTTGTAGTTATCATGTGAGATACCGTGAATGGTATTATAACTATTAGATGGAATATTTGATTGGAATTGCATATCATTTTCAATGTAATAGGATGGATTCTAATAAAAAGGGTTGTGTTTGTTTAAGTATTCATTTAGTTGGGTTTTAAACCTTGTCTAAAATCCGTTAGTCTATATTGGGCTTGCTTGTGATCTTATTTTGGTTTGGATGGATTTGGTTTTAAAATATTTATTCACAAAGGGGAATGAAATCAAAACATGTACATAAGAACAAACTATACTAGTCAAGTGGGATTACAACTGGATAATGCCATAGAGATAATACATTGATGGTATGTTTTAGGTGATATTTGATAATGTTGTGTTACAAGTACCACTATTTTATTGTAGTTAAATGGATCATATTATAGGTTTGATTGGTTGAATAGGAGAATCCTCGATTTACCTCACATTATATGAGGCCTAAATCCATGTGACAAGTGTATTATCTGGGGCCTTGGTATTGGTGGGTGAAACCACCTCACTTCATAGTGCTAGTAAAATAGGTCAATGCTTAGCCAATAATGATATCTCCTCATTGGAATTTATAGAGTCTACCAAAACATGGACTTTTTACAATGCTTGGTGATGAAATCCAAGTCACAAGATTGTATAAAATAAGAATAAAAAGGTATGATGCATTTATGATTTATAATATAACCTTATGGTGTGAGGAAAGAGCATACATGATCATCCTTAAGAGACACACATGACCTAGACCATTTTTATTACTAAGGTCACCTTGTAGTAGGAGGAAAGAGTATACATAGTCATTAGTTGAACACATACAATAAAATTGAAAAATAATCTCATAAAATATTATTTGGTTATGATTAAGTGATTAAATGTGAGGTTGTTTGATCATGAGTATTTTTTTGAGAATCTACAAGATGACCATTAATAGTTTTATTCGTTTATGTATTTGACATACATGATAACTTGTAAGTTAGAAAACATGGAAACATATATAATGAAACACAATGCATAGATGATATTAATTAGATTATATATACCAAATATCAAGGTACAAATGTTGACCTCCAAAGTCCATACACTGAATTATATGACACAAACATCTAACTATAGAGCACATATATTTAACAACAAATGATGTAGATACTGAAACACAAGGCATAGATGCCAAACTACATGTCATATATGTCAAATGATAGAGGACATAAAAACTAAAACACAAGGTACAAACATTGAACTAAAAGGCACAAATGTTGAACTATAGGGTTTATAGAGGGACACCTTATATAACTATCCACTCCATATATATGAGAGGAGGGATAAAAAACTAAATATTTATGGAGAGTAATTCCATATAGATATCTAGGGCTCAATAAATAGAGGTTGAGACCCAAATAGATATAGTCATCAATTTATTTTAATCTCCCCACACCATATAGATATCTATCTCCTATATATATTGATGTAGTCTATAGGGAAAATGCATCTAGATCCCTCTATGTGGTGTGGTGAACCAACATACCTCGATTGATAACAAAGTGATGTGAGAAAATTCATATCTCATCCTAAATAAATGAGTGTTTTTAATCTCAACAATGAGACCATGAATAGGAGGAAAGCTTAGAACTCATATCCATTAAATCCTTAAAACATATTAGATAAGATATTGACACATGTATATGCTAGAGTTTTCTATGCACACAATGTTCCTGAGGATATAAATGTCACTACATATGTCATAAATGTTAATTTCTATAAAATGGTATTTTGAATCTAAAAATGCCAAATTCTACTCAAATTTGACCCTAATATAACTCCAAAGTATAACCAGCCAAGAAAACACCTCCTAGCAAGCAAAGTAAGCAAAAAAAGTGGGGTTTGTCAAGAATGTAAACATGTAAAAATCATAGCTATATAATATAAATCCAAAGAAATATAAAACCCATACTCTAAATTAAGCACAAATACGTATGATTAAGCTTGAAATGAGAGAAATATTCCTTCATTTAATGTTAAGACCTCGTTGTATTAAGATTTTCTCATTTTAATTGATTGATGATAATTATGAATGCTCAAATAAACTTATGAAATAAATTTTGGAAGCATATCCCTAATATTTATGATGAGATATGTTAGCCGAAATTGGATACCATAGGTGAGGACAATTCCAAACTTTGCTTATAGTCTTGCCTTAGCTTGTTAATGATCTTTTGATAGGTTTTGTCTTAGCCTATATGTCATCCTTTGTCTTAAAAAGATGTCTTATCAAGTTTTTGATCATATTAAAGTCTATTAGAATGTTTATGAAATTTATTTAATATTGTAATCTTGTCATTAATCCCCTTCATGAAGGTCTTGTTTAGGTTTTGGAGAGATTAAGGTATCTTAGCAAAGTTTAAGGTTACTTGGTAAAGGTTAAGATAAGTTGATCCATGGTGGAGTATTGGTGTATTGACCTCCAAGGTGAAATGATATCCTATGGTGAAGGTGAAATTATAGAGACAAGGTATGACAAGATGGAAACATTGTTATTTCATGTTTAACAAAGGTTAAGGTAGTTTTGGAGAAATTAAGTTAATGTTTACCTTTACAAACTAGAAGGATCAAGTGCATTTTAAGGTCTCTAATGTGTTTTAAAGTTATGTCAATGAATTTTACTCCTTACACATGTTCATCAAAGTTATTTTAAATGTGAAATAAGTGGTGGGACCCTCTAAAGATAGATAAAGTGAAATATAACATAGAAATACACTTGACAAGGGCTTATAAAGCAAATTTTGAATGTGGATATGGTCAATACAGGTCAAAAATGAATGATTTTAGTTATCTCAAAGTTTTTAAGGGTTAAATCATGCTTTTGGTAGTGTTTTTAGGTCCAAAAAAGCCAAAAAATGTTTCATCTCCTCCATCGATCTCCTTTCAAGCTAGTGAAAGCCATTTTCAAGTGCTCAGTTCATGAAGAGGAAATATAGTTGGATACAATGCTATCTGGGGTGGATAGGTTTAATTATTCCCTTAAAATTAAAATCATTAGTTTTATGTTTTAATGGTTATGCTTTATGAATAATCATTAACAAAATAAACAGCCCAAAACCCTCATAAAACCCCATAGGTAGGGTTTTTATTGTCTCAGTGAGTTTTCAAGATAATGGATGAAAATTAATGGTTATTTAAGATCCTAAAATGCCTAAATAGTCCTCTCACATCATCCTCTATCACTATTTGTAATGTGTGAGTAACCAATGTAGTAAAACATATTATGTTTTATTGTTCTTAAAGGTGGCAGGTAGGTTTTTTAAAGATGTGACATCCTTGAGCATGGATTAAGTTGGTTCTGGGATGAAAAATTATCAAAAACTTCCCAAAATTTATGTAAATTCTCTAATTAACAATGTTACATCAATGAGGCAATGAGCTTCAATAAAAAAGGATGTTTATGCATGCACATGTGGTTTTGTAAACTTGCAGGTATGGTTGAGATGGTCCTTACCAAAAATGAATGTTATTCAATATTTTATATTATTAAATAGGAAAAAATATCTTCACATGGTCTCCAAAATCACCTTTAAGGAGATATTTCAAGTGACAGACCCTAGGAGCTATTCCCTCTAGTGTTCTCATCAAAGCAAGGCCAAAAAGAGGTTTTGTTGACCTATAGGTTTCAGACTTGTAGGTCAACATTAGTAATTATATGTTTAAAATGGAAGTGTATATGGAATATTAAATTCATGATATAATTTTCTCATTCCCTTTTAAAAAATCTAAATAAGCCTTGAGATCCAAACTTTTAAGACCAATAGTGAAAGGAAGGAGTCTACATGCATACCAAGCAATCAAGCAAGCATAGTTTTGTGTTTATATAAGAGAAAAAAAATAGAGAATCTTGGTTAATTTAAAAATACATTTTTTAGGGATATAAAATTTTCACTAAAAATTTCCAAACACACACTCAGTGCATAAACAATTCAAAGGGTACCTACAATCTTCAAAGACAAGAAAGAAGGTCTGATGAGCAAACACTTTTGAGGTCTTGATTGGTAGTACAGGTGAAATTTGCATTTATATACTTCAGGTAATAGATAATATAAAATCTTAAGAGTATATATCAATATTAAAATCTCTTAATATCATCCTTGATGTGAACTAGTAGGTCACAGACCTAGGAACATCAACTTAGTGTTTACGTACTAAACTAGGTGTCTGGAGGCATTTAAGAGACTTCAATGAGGTTTTTATTCTTGTAAACTAGTATTGGGGTTGAAATATATTATTACATGTCTCAAATTACCAATAATAAAATTATAAATGGTTTAAATTGAGAGGAATGTAGTTCTACATGGCTACAAACTTATACGTCCATATTCTCAAGAGAAGAAAAACCTTGCATGAAACATGATGACCTAAGAGATAAATGAAATGTGAGATACATTAAGATATGTTAATAAGTTATATTTAGGGTATGGAAATTAGTATCATTAAATAAAATATCCTTTATTTGATCCTACAAGCATCAAACCTAAAGAAGACAAACAAGACTACCAAAGAGCTCCTTTTGCAACCATGTTTTCAAGAATCCAAGAGAATATGTAATAGATTGTATTGGGATTATATTTTTGATTGATAAAATAAGTGTGGGAGAGTCATTATTTAAATTTAAATGTGTTTATAGTTTTTATATATTTATAAAAAAGGACAAGAACCCTTACAACCATGACACAGTCCTCTTTCATTCACAAAATTATACTTTTTTGCTTGGTGGGAACTCATTGGGGTTGACCATGCATAACCAAAAATTGGAGAAGATGAATAAATTTAGGTTATACCTTAAAAATTATTGGATTGGTTTTAATTTCCATATAACTCTCACTATGCATTTTTATTTGCTCTTGGCCTACTCAAGCCTGTGTATTTCCAACCTAGAGCTAGAAAATTTAAAACTTACATAACTTGAGTTCCAACCCTTGAAACTACATAAAATTTTTCAATATATCCTTATTTAATATTAAAAATAATATTTTAGGTGTTTTTGAGTACTAATGTATGGTTTTTTATGGTCTTTATTACTATAGGTTTGTTTTAGGCCTAATTAAGCCTAATTAGGAAAGATGGGCATTTGGTTAGTATGTTTATATTGAGATTTAGGCTATGAAATTTTGGGTAAAAATGAAGAAAGATAAAGGGTACTCAAATATACCATTAATTTTCCTAAAATACTTATATATATTTCAAACCTTGGATCTTTATGTCAAAATAAGGCTACAAGGAATAGGCCTCAAGGAGAGCAAATATGAAAACTATGAAGGAAATTATAAAACAAAGGTGGAAATATGATGGGATATGGATCTAAATAGGTTTACAATGCAAGAACAAGTAGTTAGACTCTAAGAATATGACTTGTCACTTTATAATCACTCTTAGAGGGTAGTTTAAAGAGCTCAAAGATGAGTCATCAAGCCGAACCAAAATCCTACGTGTTAGAGGTACAATCATTGAGAGGGGGGGTAAATTAGTGAGCATAAAAATCCAAATTTAATTTCATTTAAAGTTCTTAAATAATTACCTTAAGCATTCATGAAGCATACACATCATTCATATCAATGAGCAAGACAGATAATGCATGATCAATCACATAACACATGACATATGTGGGTAACCCTCTTAGAGGAGAAAACCCACTGGGACCTGAAATTGGACTATTGTCCTATAAAACCAAGAACTAATTTAGACCAGCTGCAACTAATCAAGGAACTACCATCCCTATTCAGGGAGACTACAATCCCACAAGGTGTTACCAAACCTATCTAGCTAAGTTGCAACAACAACTAAACCTTTAATAAGTTTCACCTTGAAAGGAGGCTACAACCCCCTTAGATGTTGAGGTACCATAATAACACCTATAAACACATCCACCTTTGAACTAATGTCTTCAAAACTAGATGATGGACCTCTGATTATCACTCTTCACTTTTGCTCATACTCAAACAACAAGAGCACTATTCTACCAACAAAATTATATCCTAAAGGTCATATAGATAGTTCTCAATCTATTCTACTCTTCAAATCATCCACAAGTCACCCAAAATTTCCTTCACTTCACAACACTCTACTCTCAAATGTAAATCCCACACACAAGTCTCTCACAGAGTTTAAAAACCAACACATTTAATTTCACCATTTATATAGCTATCATGATTATCAACATCTTGGTCAGCCATTAGGCATGCATTAACCCTTAAGGCATCTATCATATGAAGACACATCTCAATACAATCTTCATAGGTTGGCCATATCATCTATGGGTCACCCTTAAGTAGCTACACCTTTTAATTAAGCCCTTGTAGCTCTTATAGGTCTCATGAAGACCAATTCACCCATTTATCACTTCATCAAACAAAAAAATAACATAGGACCACTTAAAAATGCATGGACCCATTCCATATGATATATAGGTCCCCCTTAAGTGCCAAAAACTAACATAATACCCTTTTACTTAAGCACAATTTGCTCAAACAACATTATGTGTACATAGTCACCATGAACGAATACACAATCAACTTCTAAACCTTTATTCATATTTTATATGATTGATCACACCTAAAAATCCACATATAGAATCATTGTGGAGTCTACAACACTCTCTAATAGATAAGTCATCATGAAACATCGAAACACCATCAATACAAGCTCAATTACCCTTCTTGGTTTACTTGCAGAGCATACACAAACACAGTCAAATGTTAACCTTCATAACTTTGATTGTACACACTTTCATATATTTAAATTTATATTTATATATGTGCCTTGGAGTCCTCTACAACTTTAATTTTTATAGAACCTTTGAATTCATCCTAGATCAAAAGTTTTGGATAAAATACAAATCACTAGTTTTTCCTTTACAAATTCAAATATTCAAATATGAATGGTCACAATTAAACTTTAGACAGTATGATCGCATCTCATGCTTTCATGTATTTAGATTGATCATGCACCATTAATCATATTCAAACTTTAATGCATAGTATGCCAATGCCTAAATTTTAATCTTTGAATAGTTGACCTCATCTCATACAATCTATAAAATTTGACTCAATGCACTCTGTCAATCTTCTATATGTAGCTCACTCTTATAAAATGCTAAAAAAATATCACTTGGACCTCTTGAATTTAATGCACACTATTTATCTCTATATATATGATCACCCATTCACTATTCATCCTTGGAAGAAGCTTGATCTTTATCTCTACCCAACATTAAACATTGAACACTTGACACTATATTGTTACTTCCTAACTTCTTGGAGCAATAAAATCCATTGATGTTGCTCAAAATTCAACTTGTGAAAAAATGACTAAGTATGGGAATATTTGCAATCTATTTATAAGGTTAACTTTCCACCTCCATATATTTTTTTCACTCAAGTACATATTCTCAAACTTAGACCATATGATATCCTCACATAGTAGAATCCAACCATGTGTCAATATAATACTAGGAGCCTCACATGTGTGAGATATAATGGCATTAAAAATCCTCCTCTTATTTATCTAACATAGATCCAACAATTTTAAGAATTTTTTGGAAGACCAACTTTGCACATGCATATATTTTGATGCTCTTCAGTGCATGATCTAAAATTTAGCACAAATCAACTAGGAAAAAAACTAAACAAACATATATGATTAAATTATCTTGAAACGCCCACATGTGTGAGATATTCCATCACCAAACTTCTTACTCAACTCTTTCTTGTCTCATGCAAATTTGGCTAGGTATGGGAAAACACTGTCAAACTGCTTAGGAGCCCAAATTTACACATGAATATCTTTTAATGTGCTTCAATGAATGATATAAAATTTAGTATATATCAACTAGGGACTAATTTTATTACAACTATATGACCAACTCCCCATGAATCATTCATATATGGCAATGGTGATGCCAATAAACTACCTACTCAAATTTTTTGCCATTAAACCCAAAATGTCTAGATGAAAAATATGGACTTTCAAATGAATTACAACTATTCACACAAGCAATCAAGGATTAAAAAACATCTTAGGGAAATATTACACATCCTAAAATCACCATACTCATATTTGAACATCTCAAACCATGCAAACTCTAAAGATCAAACATGCCTTCTTCAAAGATACTAGGACAAACATATTGCACACTTTGTCATTATCACTTAGATTATCAGGGCACTTCATTTACTCACCTGGATACCTCCATGACATCATTGAAAATGATCCAATAATATCCCCCTTTTTCATTGATGTCAACAACCATCATATAGCAATATATAACTCACCTTTCTTCTCTCTTTTTAAGCACTCTTACAACAAGAACATTCTCCCCCTTTGACATAATGATAAAGTGGGAACCAATTGATTATGAGGACCTAAAAAGACCAAAAAATAGGAGAGGACAACCTTATAAAGATGATACAAACTCCCCCTTACCTTTAACCTACCTTTTCTTGCCTTGGCAACTTCCTCTTGCTCCATGCCAACACTCTTCTTCAACCAAGCACTGCAACCAATAAAGAAGGAACACACAAAAATAATAAAATATGATCTAACTCACCAAGAAAAATATAAGAGGGACTCCCCCTAAGATTTTTGAGTTATTTGACCTCTTGAGCATCTTCAAATCTCCATACACCATGAGAAACCACCATACACGGTTACTAGCCTTTTCTCTTAAGCCATCTCAAGGATCATCAACAAAACTTCATGACACTCACCAACCAGTAAAACATGCTCAAAAACAACTTGAGAAATCTCCTTAAAATACATATACCTTTATATTTTGGAGAAATAGAACAAAAATCACTCATCTTCTCATAAGGCCTACCAAGTCTCCTTATAGCCCTACCTGGAACTTGCAGAGCCCACAACTTTCAATAGACACACTATCAAGTCCTAAAAATCCATATATAAAGTACTCTCAGATTCCCCCTAAATCAAAACAATTTACATCATCTAGATCATCCTATACAACATACTTCCTTCACAAACCTACTAGCCAATTAGGCCTCCATCTTGACAAAAACATGAATAACTTGAAAAAAAAAAACCTTGAGATCTTTGTGAAGCTTGATTTGAAAACCCATATGGCCCATTCAACTTATTAATAAGACTTAGACCTCAGCTCATAAGGCATACCACTTTTCTAGAAAATCCCAAAACCCTAGAATCTTAAAATAAATAAAGTCAACAAACCTTATTCTAGTCAAAGTCCACCTTTGAAACTTATTAAACACTTGGAGATAACCATTACACACTTCTAGACCAAGTTTTGAGATTCCACATCTTTGGGAACCCATACATCCTATAACCCAACACTCTTCTTCAACCAAGCACTGCAACCAATGAAGAAGGAACACACAAAAATAATAAAATATGATATAACTCACCAAGAATCATCTAAGAGGTACTCCCCCTAATATTTCTGAGTTATTTTACCTCTTGAGCATCTTCAAATCTCCATACACCATGAGAAACCACCAAACAGGCTTACTAGCCTTTTCTCTTAAGCCATCTCAAGGATCATCAACAAAACTTCATGCCACTCACCAAATAGTAAAACATGCTAAAAAATAACCTGATAAATCTCCTTAAAACACATATACCTTTATATTTTGGAGAAATAGAACAAAAATCACTCATCTTCTCACAAGGCATGTTAACATTCCTTATAGCCCTACCTGAAACTTGCAAATCCCACAACTTTCAATAGACACACTATCAAGTCCTAAAAACTCATATCTAGAGCACTCTCATATTCCCCCTAAATCATAATAATTTACATCATCTAGATCATCCTATAAAACATACTTCCTTCACAAATCTACTAGCCAATTAGGCCTCCATCTTGACAAAAACATGAATAACTTGAAAAACACAAACCTTGAGATCTCTGTGAAGATTGATTTGAAAACCCATTTGGCCCATTCAACTTATTAATAAGACTTAGACCTTAGCTCATAAGGCATACCACTTTTCTAGAAAATCCCAAAACCCTAGAATCTTAAAATAAACAAAATCAACAAACCTTATTCTAGTCAATGTCCACCTTTGAAACTTCTTAAACACTTGGAGACAACCATTACACACTTCTCGACCAAGTTTTGAGCTTCCACATCTTTGGGAACCCATACATCCTATAACCCAACACTCTTCTTCAACCAAGCACTGCAACCAATGAAGAAGGAACACACAAAAATAATAAAATATGATATAACTCACCAAGAAGCATCTAAGAAGGACTCCCCCTAATATTTTTGAGTTATTTTACCTCTTGAGAATCTTCAAATCTCCAAACACCATGAGAAACCACCATACAAGCTTACTAGCCTTTTCTCTTAAGCCATCTCAAGGATCATCAACAAAGCTTCATGCCACTCACCAACCAGTAAAACATGCTCAAAAACAACTTGAGAAATCTCCTTACAATAATTATACCTTTATATTTTGGATAAATAGTACAAAAATCACTCATCTTCTCACAAGGCCTATCAAGTCTCCTTATAACCCTACCTAGAACTTGTAGAGCCCACAACTTTCAATAGACACACTATCAAGTCCTAAAAATTCATATATAGAGAACTCTCATATTCCCCCTAAATCACACCAATTTACATCATCTAGATCATCCTATACAACATACTTCCTTCACAAACCTATTGGCAAATTACGCCTCCATCTTAACAAAAACATGAATAACTTGAAAAACACAAACCTTGAGATCTCTATGAAGCTTGATTTGAAAACCCATTTGGCCCATTCAACTTATTAATAAGACTTAGACATCAGCTCATAAAGCATACCACTTTTCTAGCAAATCCCAAAACCCTAGAATATTAAAATAAACAAAGTCAACAAACCTTATTCTAGTCAACGTCCACCTTTGAAACTTCTTAAACACTTGGAGACAACCATTACACACTTTTAGACCATGTTTTGAGCTTCCACATCTTTGGCAACCCATACATCCTATAACCCATTTTAAGACTTGCATACTCTTAAGCACAAACTAGGAAACCTGAGAGCAAACAAAAAACTCCAATTTGACTTCAACAACCCTTCTGACCACAAAACCACCTAAAGAATGTTATAATAAGATCAACAGATATTTCTATGCAAAAATATCATCTTGACAAAACATAAATCATATTTTACTACTTGAAAACCTTCAATCTGACCCTACAAAATGATCAAATACATCTATGACATCACTCTGACATCAACACAACATATCTTTCATCTAGACATACCTAATACAACTAAAAACACTCATTTATATCCATATATAACCATGTGAAAAACATCATAGGATGACTTGCTTCTTCATAAGAAAGATGTCTCCTAAGAAGCATAGGCAAAGACACCCTACTTCATAGTTCCCTAGAATAATTTAAAACTAGGACTTGCCCACAACTCCTCATATTCAATCTCCTCCTTGGTCATTTGATACTTTTAGTTATTCTTCTTTTTAGGCTTGAGAGAATCAACATGCTCAAACACTAAAACATTCTCGTGCTCTTCTATAATTAGACTAACAATACATGGAGACAACATAGATTCATGACATACCTTTTCATTTGTAAAAACTTTCTTATAACTTGGAACCTCATCATTAGGTACTGAAAATTGATATTATTTGAATGATGCTTACTAAAAAATAATAGGATGTTTACTTGGATCCATACACACTTCAGAACAAGCCTCAACCAACACCTTGATCTTCTCCTTGAGTTTGGTCTATTCATTCTCAACATGAGCAAATAATGACACCCCTTGGCATTTTTCAACTTCTCTATCATTCTCCATCATAAAAAATAGATTACTTGGACCTAAAGACTCATCATGACTACACGTATCACCTTTGGATTACATTATTTAACTTGCCTTCTTTCTTTCACTCTAGAAACTTGGTTAAACCTATTATGTCTTGTAGACCTTTGCTTGCAGAATTTAGAAATGTGAGCTCTCTATTGACACTTGAAGCACACTATACCTTTTACAAGAAACATATCTTGCCTTACCTTATTTGGAAATTGTTTATAAAAATGTCCCTCATTAATATAGTTGAAGCACTTAACTTTGTTCACACATTTTGACTTATGACCCCCATCATAGTTCCATGCAAACTCATTTTTAATACCTCTCTTGCATTATCTAGCCCTATGACCAAATTGATTACATGTGTAATAGTAACCATTTAATCCTACATATCTCATGGCATTTGGCTGTCTAATCTAATTTGTCTTCAAAGTATGATTGTCCTAATTCATATTAGTCTTCATCTTCTCTTGAGTTACATTCTTTTGTTCTTCTTCATATCCAAGACTAATTCTATCACTAGCATGATTTTAACCACTCAAAATATTGTCTAGATCACATGAGCTATTTTAAAATCTCACAAATGACTTCACCTTACTAGATGTCTTCTCTAACTCAAATTTTAAAGACTCATTTTCAGAAACATACCTTGAACATTCATCTTCTTTAGATTTTAGGCCTATAAATAGGATTTTCAATTGACAACTGAGATTCTTGACCATATCTTCATGCTTCTTGGTACCTTAATTCATTCTTAATTTATACACACTGAATTTATCCGCATAGTATTTGAGTTAAGACTTCATCTTCTTATTGATATTCTCAATCTTCAGTTCTATAAGAGCATTTGTCAATGCAATCTCATAGTTGATCTCATCTTTATCATCATCTGAATCACTCCAAGTAGACTCCTTTTGATGTGAGTAACTTACTTCCTCAACCATGAACATAGATTCATATTCAATAGAACCATCATCTTCACTCTCATCTGATGAATTATAATCTTCTTTAGTGTAGAGACTCTTCTTGTTCTTGAAAGATTTCTTCTTATTATTATACTTTCTAAATCCTTTTGTCATGTATGTCTTCTTGTCATCATCTTAGACTTCACCATACTCTTCATCACCATTCTTCTCATACTTATGAGCAAAATCTCATATCTCTCCACAATTGAAACATTTTAAGGGTAGTTTACCCTTATACTTCCCTGAGCCTGTGTTCAATTTCCTAGAAATCAAATAGATTAGTTTATCCTCACTAATATCATATATGTCATCCTCTTTGCATTTATTAATTTGGAACTTCTTCTTAGGCTTCATCTCTATCTTGAATGTTACTTCCTTCTTTGGTGGTATATTATCATTTACTCTCATCTCACAAGTAGTAAGAGTGCCATGTAATTGATCCATCTTCAACTGAGTAAGATAATGAATTTCTTCTATAGCAGATAATTTTGGATCAAACTTGAGAGATAGATACCTTAATACCTTTTGAACCATAGTAGCCTCCATAAGGTTATCTCTAAGACCTCTGATGATGTTCATAGTCTCATCAACTCTCTGTAGGATGCCATAGAATTTTCTTCCTTCATCTTGAGATTTTCAAATTACCTTCTATGAGTCTAGGACTTAACAAGTTTTACCTTTGAATATCCTTCATAAATGATCTACATTTTGTCCCATATCTTTTTAGCATATTTACAATGGATTACCTTGGTGAACTCAATCTCTGTAAGACCATAATTGATGGCATTCATTGCCTTAAAATTATTCTCAAACTTCTTATCTACAACACTAAATGGAAGAGTAGTAGGAGTAACATAACCATCCAAAATAGATTGCCATACATCAAACCCTAGGAACATAATGTATGTCCTCATCCTTAAACTCTAAAAATCATAATTGGATCCATTAAACATCAATGCTTGGTTATTAGAGAAACCTCCTTGATGATTACCCATATTGTATCTTGGATCACCTTCAAGCTATCAAGCCTTTACCAAAAGACCTAATCTGATACCAAAAATTAGAGGTACAATCACTGAGGGGGGTGAATAAATGAGCCTATAAAATCCAACTTTAATTTTAATCCTTTCAAGTTCTTAAACAATTACCATAAGTATTCATCAAACATACACATCATTCATAGAAATGAGCAAGAGAGACAATACAAGATCAATCACATAACACATGACACATGTGGAAAACCCTCTTGGGGGAGAAAACCCATTGGAACCTAAAATTGGACTATTATCTTATATAAACAAGAACCAATTTAGACCAACTATAATTGATCAAGGAACTACCATCCCTATTTAGTGAGACTACAATCCCATAAGGTGACACCACACCTGTCTAGCTGAGTTGCAACAATAAATAGACCTTTAGCAAGTTTCACCTTGTAAGGAGGCTATAACCCCCTGAGATTTTGATTTACCATAACAACACCTATAAACACATCCATATTTAAACTAATTTCCTCAACACTTGATAATGGACCTCTGATTACCACTTTTCACCTTTTCTCATACTCAAACATCAAGAGCACTATTATACCAATAGAATTATGACCTATAGGTCATAAAAATAGTTATATATTTATTTTTATCTTCAACTCATCCATAGGGCACCCAAATTTTCCTTCTCTTCATAACACTCTATTCTCAAATGCAAATCCCACACACAAGTCTCTCACAAAGTCTATAAAATAACACATTTGGTTTCACCATTTATAGATCTCTCACAAAGTCTATAAAATAACACATTTGGTTTCACCATTTATAGATCTCTCACAAAGTCTATAAAATAACACATTTGGTTTCACCATTTATAGATCTATCATGATTATCAACATCTTAGTCAGCCATTAAGCATGTCTTAACCCTTAAGGAATATACCATAATAATATATAACTCAATATAATCTTAATAGGTTAGCCATAGCATCTATGGGTCACCTTTAAGCAACTACACCTTTCAATTAGGCCCTTGTAGCTCTTATAGGTCTCATAGAGACCTATTCACCCATTTAGCACTTCATAAAACAAAACAAGAACATAGTAACACTTCTAAATACATGTAACCATTATATATGATCTATAGGTCTCCATTAAGTACCAATAACCAACATAATACCCTTCTACTTAAGCATAATTTTCTCAAATAATATTCTATGCACATAGTCACTATGAATGAATACACAGTCAACTTCTAACCTTTATTCATACTACATACAATTTATCACACCCCAAAAAATCCACATAGAGTATCCTTATGGAGTCTATAACACTATAATATCTAATACATCATGAAACATCAATACAAGCTCAATTACCCTTCTTAAGTTACTTGTAAAGTATACACAAATGCATATTCAACTTTTAACCTTAATAAATTTGACTTTACACACTTTCAAATATTAAAATTTATATTTCCAAATGCACCTTATATTCCTCTACAACTTTTATTTTTATATCACCTTCGAATTCATCTTGGATCAAAAGTTATGGATAAAATATAGAGCACTAGTTTTTCCTTCACAAATTCAAATATTAAAATGTAAATGGTCAAAGATAAACTTTAGATAATATGTTCACATCTCATTCTATCATGTCTTTATATTTATCATTCATCATCAATCTTCTTTGAAATTTAATGCATAGTGCACCAATTCCTAGATGTTAATCTTCAAACAATTGACCTCATCTTGAGTAATCTAGAAACTTTGACTCAATGTGCTCTATCAATATTTTATATCTAGATCAATCTTTAACAATACTAAATATCTATCACTAAGCTCTTAAATTTAATGCACACCATTGATCTCTATTTATATGATCACCTGCTCACCATTGATCCTTGGAAGAAGCTTGATCTTTATCTTTGCATAACATTAAACATTGAACACTTCGCACCATATCATTTCTTCCTAATTTCTTGGATAAATGCACTCCATTGATGTTTCTCAGACTTTAACTTGTGAAAAAATGACTGTGGGAACCTTTTCAATCTATTTTTAAGGTCAAATTTTCACCTCCATTTATTTTGTTTCATTCAAGTGCATGTACTCAAAATTAGACCATATGATCTCCTCACTTAGGAGAATCTAACCATGTGTCAATCTATTTCTATAACTCTCACATGTGTGTGATATAATGACATTAAAATGCCTACTTAGATATATCTAACATAGATCCAATAATGGCAAGAATTTCCTGGAAGGCCAACTTTTCACATGCATATCTTTTGACACACTTCAATGCATCATTTAAAATTTATCATAAATCAACTAAGCACAAAACTAAACAAACCCATATGATCAACTTCTTCTAAAATTTCCACACATGTGAGATATTCCATCATCAAAATGCTTACTCAACTCTTTTTTGCCTCATGCAAATTTGGCTAAGTATGGGAAAACACTATCAAATTACCTAGGAACCCAACTTTGCACATGCATATCTTTTTATGCACTTTGGTGCATGATCTAAATTTAGTAAAAATCAACTAAGGACTAATGTGATCACAACCATATGACTAACTCCTCTTGAGTCATCCATACTTGGTAATGGTGATGTCATCAAACTACCTATTCAAATTTTCTGCCATTGGACCCAAAATGTCTAGATGAAAACTATGGACTATCAGATGAATTACACTTATGTACACAAACACTCAAAGCTTATAAAACATCTTAGGGACCTATTTCACATCCTCAAATCACCATACTCATATCTAAACATATCAAACCATGAAAACTCTAAAGATTAACTATGCCTTCTTCAATCATACTAGGATAAACACATTGCACACTTAAATATTGTCACTTAGACTATTAGGTCACTTAATCCACTCACCTAGACACCTCCATGACATCATCATAACATCATTGAAAATTCTTGAACACTACACCACCTTGATAGGACTATCATTGAATCAAGTCCAAACATGTTGAAGAGGGAGTTCATGATTGTTTCTTGGTAGGCTTTCTTATTTTTAACTTATTTCATCATGAGATGACACTTGTCATGGGCTTATCCAACACCTATATTCTCTCTCATTTTCATTCTCTTCTATATGTATTCTTGATTTGGGAATTATAAGGGATCTTTTTATTGGATATGGTGTATCCCTATCTAAATGAACACTTGTACTTTACCTTTGAAATGAATAAAATTGAGTTTTATCCTTCTCTTATGATTGTAACTACTATATGCTTTATGTTAGTTGATGAACTATAGTGATGGTGTATGGAACTTTCTCTCATTTTCCCTATCTTATTACCTACTTAGAGGTGTTAGTCATCCTTTCAAGTTACATAGAGTGATTCCAAATATCCTTGCATGGATTAAAATTGGAAACATTCATTAGTGTCTTATATGCCTCTTGAGCAACCCCTTAGTCTATGCATCATGTTATAGATTTTATGTTAAATATTTGTGTTTGGAGATCCCATTCGAGTTGTGCATCTAGATTTAATAATATTTCATGTTCTTAGTGAATTATAGGTAGGTGGAGGAGATAAATTTGGTGCATCACCTCCTTGGTTAGGTTATTTTCATTTCTTACTATCCCTTTTCCTTGCAAATAATAGGTTTATTAGTAGTTCTAAGTGATGCATCAAGAGATCTATCCATATCTAAAGGTTCTCTTCAGCTATAAGGTCACCCACAAGCTTTGAATATTTCCCATGCTATCACTTAAGTGAGGAGGCTTGAATACCATCCTCAAGGGTGCAAATTTTGTTGATAGTAATTGTGGCATGCCTAGTCAAACAAGGATTTCATCTATTGAAGAGTTTTTGGTGCTGATATTCAATACATTAGAATTTGGAGGCATGAACACAAACATCAATGGAAACTCTAAGTGAGCCAAAACTAATATAAGCAGCCCAAGTGTTCAAAAATTAGAAATTGGTATGTATTCTCATCATTATTTTGGTCAAGATACATACTCTATGCCTTCACATTATTCACATTATATTGATAACATTCATGGATTCACCCCAAGTGTGTCTCAAACAACAACATTCCAGCCTCACCAAGTTTATCAATATATGTATATGTCCTCTCCTACTCCAACTTAGCCTCTTTAGCATCCTACTTGCCCCTCTAGTAAACCTTGTCAAAGTTATATTGCTCCTACTTCATCCTTCTTAGAATTTTAAAAAACCCTTGTAGACATTGAAATAAAAATGAGTGAGATTTATAAATAAATGGAGATTGGTTTGATTATATATAACCCTTATATTTAGAGTGAAATAATTCAATTGATGAGAGGTTTAGTGTATTTTACTAAGTCTAGGTGGACAGACATTGAGAGAGAAAATTAACATATACCAATAGATGATGTGATAGAATAAGAGGGTTGATTCAATGCATGGAGAACATATTAACACTTTAAGAGAGAAAAAAAATCAATACATTCAACATTATATGCCTTCTCCTATTTCAAATCAACCTTATTTTACTCCAAATCCAGCCCAAATTACAATATACCATCAAAAAAGGTCCATGCCTATGCAAGATTTATCCACTCTTCCTCAAGAGCCTAAAACCACTCCATCATGGAGATATTCTTGGACTATGACCCCTAATTATATAATTCTAACTCCTTAGAAAGAACCTCCTCCCATGCCTATCTAAATTCAAGAAAAAGAGAAGTATATGGAGGTTAAGTTAGGAGAGTTATCAAGTCCTTGAAGTCCTTCACCTTCCTTCAAATTGAAGCTATCCACAAAGTTCAAAACACATCAAAGTTTGATAGAGTTATTGAATAGTGAAAGAAGAATAATTCAAGATTCTCAACACAATTACCTTTTCCATCTCTCCAAGAATACTAAAATCAACCCAACCCCCTTAAATTCCGAATTTAGGACACTATATCAAGTTTCAATTAAGAAAATGAGTTATCTTTCACTCCCACCCCTTCTTTTTGTAAAGGAGAACATGTTTAATTGAGGGAAGAAGATGAACATTCAATTGGAAAAGAGAGCTTATCAAGAAAGGAAGGTGAAGTGGTAATCCTTGAAAGGCTTGATGAAGTTGTAGTTATAATTGGATATTAATAAGGTAATGATGAAGATGTGGTGAGTGAGTATGATGAAGATATCATCATTGGCAACCCCCTTGGTGGAGAAGAAAGCAAATCAACTCTCAAAGATGATCAAAAGTCTTTACCTACCAAAAAATAGTTGGAAAACCCTTAAAGTATCATGAATGACCATGAAGATCATTCAAATTAGCATGGTTTTGAGCTATAATAATGAGCTAATTATGATATAATATTATTATAATCACATGATACACTCCCATGCTTCATGAAAGAAAAAAATCAGATGAAAGAGGTTGATGAAAGTATGAATGAGGTTAAGACAACTAGTCTATCATAAGGAAATCTTAAAAGAAACTCACATGATCTTCTTTTTGAAGTTGTAGATACCCCTAATATCTTGATGATGCTTGGTAGTAATTATACATTGAATTCCTTGAAGATATAAACATTATTGGCATGGAAGCATTGAATGCTTAAGAGGAGGCTATAATTGATAATGAACATGAGATCATAGTGGCAAGTAAAGATCAAGAAGGTAACCCTAATGTTTTAAGACTTAAATAAGATAAATGAGGTTTGAAGAAAGAAAATCATGATGAATTAGACCTTGAGTGGGTAGATGAACTTCCATTCATCATGGAGGAAGAAGAATACAAATCTAGTTGTCATGGATTGAGTCTTGATAAAGGAAAAGATGATCATACATTAGTTGATCAAGTTACAACTGAACATGAGAGAGAACTTCATGAAGACACCTTGATCATTAACCTTGTTGAGCCTCATGAGAAATATATAGAGTTTGGAGAATCAAACTTTCAACTATTTCATGATTCTATTGAATAATTATAAGCATTGGATAAGTCTGATGTCCCTAAAAAATGGTAATAATGAGATTGAAGTTGGTATGCTTTCAAGGATCAAGAAGAATCTTCCTTTTGGGAGGAACTCAAAAATATTTTCTCGAGTTTGGATAGTAGACATACAACCCATGAGGATAATGATAAGATGGTTGTCTTGGCCAATGAACATGGTGAAGACATGAGTGATAAAGATCTTGAATACAACATCATGATTGTTGGTCTTGTTTAATCACATGAACAAGTTCAATTAGGTCTTAATAACATGTGGCAGTCCTACTTGGACATGTTAAAGGAATTTGAAGAGTTTGTTAGGTTATTACCTCTAAAATAATAGAATGATGTTGTTGATGAGAACTTGAAAGCTCTTATCAATCCAACATGTCTTAAAACCATCATCAATAAGTTTAAGTGCATGATGTAGTAAGCCATAAAGGAGATGATACTCTTCAAGGTGAGAAAAAATTAGAGCTTGAGGATCTAATAGAAGCTAAGGTTGTTGATGCCTTCTTGAATCAAAATATGGTCACATTCAAGGTCTCTCTCATTGGCAAAGATCAACATGAGGTAAAGTATGAACTTCAAAATGAATTTATTTCTATTGAAGACATGTTTGCTAATGTTGCTCCACTTGAGGTCAAGCCAAATATGGTGGTGGTCAAGAAAGGAGATAATAAATCAAAAAATAATTATGAAAAATAGTTTTTACACCATTCTTGTTCATCACATGAAGATGACTTAAATAGTTTTCTTTTTGATTTAGGAAGATTAGTTATTAAAGGTTAGTTGCATATAGTAGTTTCTTGTTTTGTCTTCCCTAAAATATTTTTATCATAGTGTTCATCTTATTTGTTTTTATATCTTGATTTGGTGTGTTTAATTCTTATCTTTTTGTGTGTGTTGAAGTTAGTTAAGTATTTCATTCTTCTCAAGAGGTTTGTAGGTTAGTTATAAAGGTCTATTTCAATTTGTGTTAAGCTGAGATGACTCCATACCCCAATGGAGACAATAATATAAATGGTCTAGGTGCATAGAAAACATGCAATCCCAAGAGGTTACCAAATATCTTAGCCAAAATTGGCTACCATAGGTGAGGACAATTCAAAACTTTGCTTCTAGTCTTGCCCAACATTATTAATGATCTTTTGATAGGTTTTATTTTAGCATATATTTCATCATTTGTCATAAAATGATGTCTTTTAAAGTTTTTGATCATATTAAAGTCTCTTACAAGGTTTATGAAAGTGAGTCAAGAGCCTAATATTGTCATTAATCCCCTTCATGAAGGTCTTGTTTGCATTTTGGAGAGATTAAGGTATCTTAGCAAAGTTTAAGGTTACTTGGAAAAGGTTAAGATATGTTGATCTAGGGTGGAGTATTGGTTTATTGATCTCCAAGGTGACATGATGTCCTATGGTGAGGGTGAGATTATAGATACAAGGTATAACAAGATGGAAACATTGTTATTTTATGTTTAGCAAATGTTAAGGTAGTTTTGGAGAAATTAAGGTAATGTTTACCTTTTCAAACTAGAAGGATCAAGTGAATTTTGAGGTCTATAATGTGTTTTAAAGTTATGTAAATGTGTTTTATTCCTTAAACATGTTCATCCAGGTCAGTTTCAACATGTAATAAGTGGTGGGACCCTCCAAAGATCAAGAAAGTGAAATATAATGTAGAAATACACTTGCCAAGGGATTATAAAACAACTCTTAAATGTGGAGATGGTTATTTTAGGTAATAAATGAATGGTTTTAGGTCTCTAATATGTTTTATGGTCAAATCATACTTTTGGTAGTGTTTTTAGGTCTAAAGAAGCTAAAAAATGTTTCATCACCTCCATTGACCTCCTTGCAAGCTAGTGAAGGCCATTTTCAAGTGCTCACTTCATGAAGAGGAAAGAGAGTTGGATAAAATTATCTTGGGGGTGGATAGGGGACCTTAATACATTTAAATTTTGTGTATTATTTTTGGGTTTAAAGGCCTGTGTTTTATGAATAATCATTAATAAAATAAGCATCTCAAAACCCTCCTAAAACCTAATAAATAGTGTTTTTCTTGTATCAAAACGTTTGTAGGATAATGAATGAAAATTAATGGTTATTTGAGATATTTAATTGATTTAATAATCCTATAAAACTATCCTCCATCACCATTATTCATGTGTGAGCAACCAATGTAGAAAAAAGTGAAGTGTTTTATTATTTTTAAAGGTGGCAAGCAAGTTTTTTGAAGCTATAACATCCTTGAGCATGAAATAAGTTGTGTTTGGGATTATAAAATTATAATAACATTCCCTTAATTCATTTAAACTCTCCAATTATCACTCTTACATCAATGAAGCAATGAGCTTCAATAAAAAAGGATGTTTATGCATGCACAAGTGGCTATGTGAACTTGCAGGTATGGTTGAAATGGTTCTTGCCAAGGATGAATGTTATTAAATATTATATATTATAAAATATGAAACAATATCTTAAAATTTTCTCCAAAATCACCCTTAAGGATGTATTTCAAGTGGTAGACCCTAGGATTTATTAGCTGTAGTGTCCTCATCAAAGCTAGGCTCAAAAGAGGTTTTGTTATCCTACATGTTTCAAACCTAGAGGTCAACATCCATACTCATATGATTGAAATTAAATTTTATATGTAATCTTAAATCCATGATCTAATTTTCTCATTACCTTTTATAAAATCTCAAGAATCTTTGTGATCCAAATTTCAAAGACTAACTATGGAAGGAAGGAGTCTAGATGCATATCAAGCAGTCAAACAAGCATAATTTTGTGTTTATATAAGAGAAAAAATTATAAAATCTTGGTGAATTTAAAAATAAATTTATTAGGGCTCTAAAATGGTCACTAAAAATTTCTAAACACACATTTAGTGCATATACAATCCAAAGAGCATCTACAGTCTTCAAAGATAAGAAAGAAGGTCTGATGAGCAAACACTTTTGAGGTCATGATTGGTAGTACAAGTGAAATTTGAATTGATATAATTTATGTAATATATAATAAAACCTCATAATATTATCTATAAATATAAAATTCTCCTAATATCATCCTTGAGGTGAACTAGCAGGTTACATACCTAGGAACATCAACCTAGTGTTTGCAAACAAAACTAGGTATTTGGAGGCATTTGAGAGACTTCAATGAGGTTTTTGTATTTTAAACTAGTATTTAGGTTTAAATATATTACTAAATTTATTAATTTACCAATAATAACATTATAAATTGTTTAAATTGAGAGTAATGAATACCTACAAGTTTGCAAACTTGTAGGTCCACGTTCTCAAGCAAGAGAATAAAAACCTTGCATAAAACATGATGGCCTAACAAAAAAATTAAATTTGAGATCAATAAAGAGATGTTAATAAGGTATATGTAGGGTATAAAAATTATTATCATTGAATAAATATACCTTATTTAATCCTACAAGCATCAAACCCAAAGAAGATAAACACGCCTGCTAAAGAACTCCTTTTGCAACCCTATTTTTAAGAATCCAAGAGAATATCAATAAGTTATTTTGGGATTATAGTTTTTATGGATAAAATAAGTTTTGGAGAGTCATGAATTAAATTTAAAGGTTTTTATAGTGTTTACATATTGATAAAAAAGGACAAGAACACCTATAGCCATGACATAGTCTTTCTTTCATTCACAAAATTCTACTTTTTTGCTTGGTGGGAACTGATTGGGGTTGACCATGCATAAAATACATTTAGTGGAGATGAATAAAGTTATTTAATACATTAAATAGGTATTTTATTGAATTTAATTTCCATATAAATCTCCATATTCATTTTTATTTTCTCTCAACCTACTCAGGCCTGTGTTTTTCCAACTTAGGGCTAGAAAACTTGTAACTTGCATAACTTGAGTTCCAACCCTTGAAAATACATAAAAGGTTTCCATATGACCTTATTTAATATTAAAAACAACATTTTATTGGTTTTATATCATTATTATATGGCTATGTATGGTCTATAATACTATAGGCTTGCTTTAGGCCTAATTAGGCCTAATTGGGAAAGATGGGTGTTGGGTTAGTACGTCTATCTTGAGAGTTGGGATATGAAATTTTGGGTGAATATAAATAAATATAAAGTGTAATAAAATATACATTTGTTTTTCCTATAATATGTGTAACTATTTCAAACCTTGGATCTTTGTGTTAAAATAGGGCTATAAGGAATATGCCTCAAGGAGAAAAATATGAGAACTATGAAGAAAATTACAGAATAGAGGTGGAAAGATGATGGGATATGGATCCTAAATAGGCATATAAGGTAAAAAATAGTATTTATACTCTAATAATATGACTTGTCACTTCATAATCACTCATAAAGGGTAATTTCAAGAGCTCAAAGATGAGTCATCAAGCCAAACAAAACTCCTATACCACTTTGAGAGGACTGTCATAAAATTAAGTGTACACATGTTGAAGAGGGAGTTCAAGACTATTTATTGGTAGGATTTATTGTTTTTAACTTGATTCATCATGATATGACACTTGTCATGGGCTTCTCTAATTCCCATCTTATTTCTTATCATTCTCTTCTATATGTATGCCTGATTTGGGCATTGTAAGGGATATTTTTTTTGGATATGGCATAGTCCTATCCAAATGAACACTTGAAATTTACCTTTGAAATTAATAAAATTGATTTATAACCTTCTCTTATGCTTGTAACTAGTGTATTATTTATGTTAGTTAATGAATGTTAGTGATGGTGTATGTAACCTCTTCTCATTTGTCCTATCTTCTTACCTACTTGCAGGTGTTAGTCATCCTTGTAGGTTACATAGAGTGATTCCAAATATCCTTATATGGAATAAAATTGGAATAATTCATTAGTGTCTTTTAGGCCTCTTGTTCATCCCCTTAGTCTATGCATATTGTTATAGTATTTATGTGAAATATTCATGTTTGGAGATCCCATTTGAGTTGTGCAAATAAATCCAATCATAGTTCATGTTCTTAGTACATTATAGGTAGGTGGAGGAGAAAAATTTAGTGCATCATCTCCTTAGGTTTTTTTTAGTTCTTCCTATCCATTTTCCTTCCAAATAATAGGTTTAGTATTAGTTTTAAGTGATGCATCAAAAGAGCTATCCCTATTTAGAGATTCTCTTCAACTATAAAGTCATCCAAAAACTTTGAAGCATTCCCATGACACTTAGGTGAGGAGGCTTGAAAACCCTCCTCAAGGGTGCAACTTTTGTCTATAACAAGATGCTAAGATGATTTTGATGGGTTGTTATCACAATGGGCATGATATCCTTAGGCTATCCAAGTTTTTTTTAATGAAAGAGAAGGGATCAATTTATAAATTATATATGTAGAAATGGATGGTCAAGATTGATTAGAAATAGATGGATGAGATTGAACAAGCATTCTAATTAAATAAGGGAGTTGGGATATTTGAGAATTAAATGAGGTTGGATGAGGAGGTTGGATTTTCTTTGATGAGAGATGGGTTTGATTGATTTAATTTTTGACTTGGGATTTGGTGATGTTAATTGAGATTGATGATTTGATTTATTTTAATTTTATTTAATTTGAGGCATGTATTTTATTATTAGGGCTAATCAACTAACTTATAATGATTAATTTTTTAGATAATGTTAGTTGGATTGGGTAAGTTCATGATAGGATTAAGACAAGGTGATTAATTGATTGGGGGTTATCTAAGGATGTGTTTATGATAGGATTAATGGTGATTAATGATGATTTAGTTTGGATTAGGGATGAATATGGATGATTATAGATAATTAGGGCACCAAAAGTGTATAAAATGGGGTGTTAAAAGTGGGCTAACAAAAATATAGTGTCTACACATATTTATACCAATCATAATATTTTTATCATCTCAAAATATACCATCTCAAATGATACAGTCATATTCAACTTAGATTTTCCCCACTATATTGATCTGGTCAATATAATTTAGTTAAAATAACCTAATTATATCAATTAGCATTTTTTTGTTTCTACCAACTCTATCAGCTCAGTTGATATAGTTAAAATCAATTCGTTTCATCCAAAATGTATCATTCATCCTAATATATTTTAGCCAAATTATGTTGAAACAATCTCTATCATACTGGCTAATAACATACAACATAATTTACTAACACCTCCCAAAGATCCTGACATTTCCCTAAATTCTATATTTCCTATTGTAACACAAATTTACATCAAATTTGGCATCATTAGTGGGCCCTTTTTATATTGAGGTTAAATATAATCCACCTACATCCCATAATTTGGGTCATATTTTGAATCATATCCTTTTCTTATATCACCTGTTTGAGAATCTTATGATGCCCATCCTTTTGTTGCTAAAAATGTTGGGAAATCGAATAATGCTTGCACTTTTCCTATTTCAGCATTTGAGGCATCTTTCAATGCCCACATTTACCCTTATGTGAAATTTAGGGTCATATTGTGATTCCCATACTTATTTTATAGCCCCTTGATACCTCATCCTTATAATGAGGAAAAATTCAATAACCTTTCATGCCTTACACATAAATAAATTTAACTTCAAGAAACCTTCAAATATAAATATTCTTGCATTTCAATTGTTTTTCTTTGATGTTACTTTATATTTAGAATATATTTTTCTTAATATTTTGTTTCATGTTATTTAATTTTTTTCCACACTTTTTTACTTAACATAGTTTTTATATTTTGATGATCACCTTTATAGTCAGCCATTGTTGTCTTTGTGGCTCTTTGATAATCTTTTTTTCCTCATCTTTTGGGATGTTTTATTTCATTTTTGGTCAACCATAGTTTCCCGTGTGGATTTTTGGTAGTATTGGGTTTTCATTTTTATAATTTTATTTTTACTTATAGTTGGCCTTAATTTCCTATTTGGGTCTTTGGTAGAACCTTCAAGTTTTATTTTTCATCTTTTATTTTTCAATTATTGTCATCCCCATTTTCCATTATGGATTTTTGGTAGCACTTTTGGGTTTTATTTTTAGGCATTTATTTTTCACTTGTAGTCAGCCTTCGTTCCCTTTACGGTCCTTTCATATATTTTTTCACTCTGCTTCTTTTGGGATGTTTCTCATATCAATGTTTATTCTAGAATCTATGTACATTTCTATGGCTTTCCTAGTGACTTGATTACCATATTTCATACCATTTCCATTCTTAGGGTCTCCATTTCTATGATTTGAACTATATTTTAATGTACTTTTAGATCTTATCTTTTTTTTATTCACTTATAAAGAAAAACACTCCCTTATTGTGTTTAGCTACAAATAAAATTATCATTATACCATTTATTTTATGCATGGCAAGATATTCCACAATCCCCATATTTCCATTTGCTTTCACATGATTAAGACTTGGGTAAGTTTTGACATTGTACTCTTTCCTATGGTGAAAGTCTAGGAGTCTTTAGGTGTCATGGTATCTACGTTCTCCATTTTAGCAGCTAGGTATATGCTCTCTTACATTAGTCATCTTTAACACACATGATTGGTTTTTTAAAAACCATATGGAGGAAGAACATATACAAATACAAAAGATTCAAAAAATATTCCTTAAAAAAATTAATGGAAAACGGAAAAATATATCTTAAAAGTGAGATCACACCAAAATATGTTACCTTATTTTTTAGCACACCTCTTATTCTAGTCAAAGCTCAAACTACACATTTGGACTCATCATAGAGCCAAGGTTAGTTGGGTTTCAATAGGCAAGTTGATTGAGTTAGGAAGTTTCTCATCTAATTTAAATATTAGTTCCACCTACTTTATCACATCAATACCTAATATTCATAGTAGAGTGATGCCTCTGTAAGGGGTCCTGAGGAGTGGTGAACACATTCTAGGATGGTAGGATACTCTAACTTTTCATGCATTTATCTTTCATATGATGACCTTTATATTTCACTTTTTATCCCAAGCCTATGATTTTTAGGTTGGATTTCATAGGTCCTTGATAATGATAGTTTGTAGCCTTTCCCACTTGATTAGAGTCTCTTATTTCTACTAAGAATTTATAAATCACCCTTGTGGTGCCTTTTTTCATTATGTCTCCATTTCATCTTTACCAATAATCCTTTGACAAATATTGTTATTATATGATCACATCAATCTTATTTATATTCCAATTTTATATCTATTTGCTTAATATTTGACTCTTTTATTTCATTTTATGATGCCTTTTGTATTTTTAATTATGAGTTACATTGTAAGATGGTAGGGAATATAGTCTAGCTTTCCTCACAAATGCCCATCACATTTCATAACAACACCATCTCTATCATCATAGTTGTGTTTGTATATGTTTATGCCTTTCTACATTAGGCTTTAACACAAGCATTGATTTTGAGTTTTCACTCATTACAGTCATGTCCTCTTTTGATTTAAGCTTTCACTTATATTACATTGAATATTTTTATAGTTTTTTAAAAATATTTTGATCCCATTTATTTGAATCAAGTATTCACTTATCTTTTATTGGATAGATTTACAATCATTTTTTACACATTTTATTTATCAATTTTTTAATCTACTTACTTAATATATCATTTTTTTACACTTAGTTTTTTATTATTTTAATCATACATATACTCACATTTTATAGAAAAGAATGAAACACACACCATATGTTACGTCATCACATTCTAGTGATCCAACATTGAAAATTTCTAAATTTTTCTATTTGTGTCTTCTATATTCCATATTTTCTCATATATTATATTTTTTAGGTACCTCTTATGAACCAAAATAAGGCTTAAGATCCCATCAAAGTAAGGAAATTTTATGTGGTAACATAAATTATTTATATAAATTTGGATTTTTCTCTTATTTTTTCAAGTCTTCTTAAATTGGCACCTTCCACCAGCTACAACACATGCAAATTCATCTCTACCATTTTTAATTTCATCTTAATTTTATTTATTTTAACATCTACTACTATGATTTTATGTTTCTATGTATATTTCCTGAAGCCCCATCTCCTATTACACTAATATGAGACGTGATAAGATTTGGGTGAGGAATATGTATAGACCAAATATTTTTCAATTCTATTAATTAACTAATGGCTTATTTTATAGGGGTTTATTCATGCATCAATCTCCATGAGTGCATGCCTTAAGGATTGCACCAATAATGGAGTTGGTTTCAATTGAGGTAATTTATGAAAGATGTTTGAATATTATTATGTCATACCTTCATTTCTATCATTTTGAGCTCCTGAGTATTTATCCATCTTACCTATTTGTCTATTTAAATTCAATATTTCACACCACCTTATATTCCTATTGTATTAGCTAGGTTGATATAGTTTATTTCACTACTATCTTTATGTACTATATCTTATTATATGATATAGTTTTGAGACTTATATCCATCAATTGTAATGTTTTTCCATAACTAATACATTTTTTAGTCTTATCTCTATCATTTTTATGTATTGGCCTAGTTGATATAGTGATATGTCAGGTGAAATCCTTTCCAACTATATCAACCTAGTTGATATCACCAGCGTAAAGTTCAAGATTAATTTATGTTTGGTTTTATAGATGCATGTTTTTGTGTCCTTTCTTATGATCCTCCTTATACCGAATAAGATGGTATAGCTAAAGGGTTGCTTAGGATTTCCATTATCACTTTAGGTTGCATAGATCACCCATTGGATGACCATTTCACCAATTAATTTATTATTAGTTTAGTATTTTGTCACTATCTTAGATTTAGGTTACCCTTATTTTTCATTCCTTGCATTTGGTATCCTTACTATGTCATTGATACACCTATTTGTTGACATTATTATATCATTTTATCAACTTTGAGATCTAGTTAGATTTGTACCTCATATCTTAGGCATAGGATTTAGATCCCTATACCCTTACTTTTGACTATGGATTTCCCTCTACTAGATATATAACCATCCCAACACTACCATTGTATCTTCCAAGTATATGTATGCTCTAATATTTTTACCTTTGTTTTTATCCTATTCTATAAATAGAAATAGGATTGTTATAGGTCATCCTAGCCCGCATACATTCTTTTAAACTTGACATGAATCATATCGCACTATTGGTTAGATAGTATTCACATTTTTCATTTATTATTATTATAGTTATCTTCAATTTAGATTCATCATCATCATCATAAAATTTGGTGAACTCAATGTGAATCCTATCTCACCACTATATAGATTGTCTTCATATTTCCCTATTTGTTTTTTAACTCTATCTTTACTTTGGATTCATCATCATCATACATTTTGGTGAACCTAACATGAACCTATCCCACCACTATTTGGATTGTATTCATGTTTCCATTAACTTATTAGTGTTTTATACACTTTATCTTTACCATAATAATATATTTTGGTGAATTTGACATGAATATTATCCCATCACTAGTTTGATTTTATTCATGTTTCAGTCTTGTTCTAATTTTTCAAACATACCTTATTTTCTAAAAATCTAAATCCTTTATAAAATTTCCATCATTTTTCAATGATGTCTCCTCTTAGGATTTTTCTAAAAAGCCTCAACCTTTCCCTCTTTAATACGTTCCATGACCACCAATGATGACAACTCTTCATGGTGTTATTATTCTACTCCATTTCTCATGGTCAAAGATCCCCATGACAATATTCCATTTTATGACTATCCCTATGAGGATCATAATTATGACACCTATAATAGGACTTAATATCCCTTATAGAGTCTTCCCATATATGATGACCTTTAAGAGGATCCTTTGAACATGGCCAAAGATCACAACATAGTAACATATCTTCCCATTTGTGATTAATCCATCTTCAACACTTCTAACATGGTTGAAACTAAATATTATGATTTTATTATCAATGATGATGATTCTTATGGTAGAGGTGAATACCCTAAAAAGATATAATATCTTCCCATTTATGATGACCCTCCCACTTATGATGATCCTAACATGAAAGAGGATCCATTTTATTATACTTATAACATGTTCAAACATAAATATAATCATTTTACCATCTACGATAATGATTATTATGGCAAAGATGAATACCCTCACATTATAGTGGATATTTCCACTTATAATACTTATAGCACTAATAAAAATACCCATGACAATATTACCATTTCTCACATGATTTATATCGATTCTCCTCCATATCATCCTGATGATCCTTATACCTAGTGTGAAAAATAATATATTAATCCAAAACTCAGGAGCTTTGGATGAAAGATAATTCAAGAAACAAGAATAACACAATTGTAATAATGATATCTCTAAGAAAAGATGTCTTATTAATCAAATTTTCAGATCCAAACATATGCCTATCTTTGAGAAGAGATGTTTAATTTCCTTTTTGGGTTATGTATTCATTTATACACATTTTTAAGGTAGGATAATGATATGAAAGGTCACCAATCTCAAGGGAGATTAAGTTGTTTGACTTCCATGATTCATAACAATATAGAATTCGAGGAATTACTATTTTTAGAAACTTATTATTTTTAGACTACACTACTAAAATTGAAATTTGGGGAACTTACACTTGGTTCTATAGTTTAAAACTCAACAAGAAGAGATACATGAAATCTCATGGTGTTACCCTCATTATTAGCTTTCCAATGGTTCAAACGAGGAGTCAAATGAAGTTATGGTAAAAAATTTATGGCTCCCAAAAGTTCTGCCACCAATTAGGGTAGAACCGTCACCCTAATTATTGCTTGAAATGTTGCTCAGATAATTCCTCCCTCCTTGAGAATAAATGGTCCCCATTGCATCAAGATTTTTCATCAAGTGTGGTAGTTTTGTTTTGATTTGATTCTTGATGCATACTTGGAATGTACTATGCTTTATGGAGCTATACTGGGCCTGATTATTCACTATTTATGTCTAACCATCAGTCTATAGATGGAAGGCCATGAACTTCGTCAACTGGGTATCTATTTGATTCTATTTTTGTGTTGTTTGTGTACTCAGGTTGCAACATCAACCCTTTTGGATTTTTGTGGCTTGGCCACCATGAGAATGAATTTCTTGGCACTAATCAGGGAGACAAATGTAGAAGGTGGTACCTTTGGTACCCTATAGTGTTGTGTTCAAGAGTGAGGGTGATCCTTCAAGTTATTTATTCATAGATGCCATGTTGATCATACATGAATGGCTAACCAAGGAGTACATCGTAAACATCTAGATTGACCACATCACATAAGACCTCATCTTGGAAAGGTTTTATTGCATATAAGAGAATACATTGGTGGGTGACATGGAGGTTTCTCCCTAGACTCAACCATCCAATATTGTATGGCATTGGGTGAGGCTTCATGGATAGATTTAGGCTTTTCACAACGTTAGTAGAGATTAAATTCTTTTGAATCTCACTATCAAGAATGAAATGTAGAGGCTTACCTTTCACCCATTAATTACAGTGAAACAACCTTTCCTTATCATTTTGCCTCTCCTCATGGTTCTATGATGAAGTAACGATGGCATCAGGCTCAACATCTATAATCTCTTCTTCATACTCTTTGACTTTAGGGTGTGTATGATGTATAACAGTAGATGTTGAGGATTGTGACATAGAAAGCATGGACGTGATGGCTCAACATTCTTCTCTTTGTATTCATTATTCCATGATTTTGCTCAATATTCATCATGAACTTGTATACCTCACCAAGGGTTTCCAAATTGAAGAGTTCTATTTTCCCCCATATATACCATTGTAGTACACCATGATATTTGATAACCTTATGTTTATCACTTTCTTAGATGCCTAATCTTGTAGATAGAGATTGAAAAATGTCAGTGTAATCTAAAACAGACTATTCCTTACCTTGGTGAAGTTGTTACCACTCTATATACAGATCATCATATGCTCTAATGGTGTAGTATTCTTCCTTTACAACTTCTATGAAATCATCCCAGGTAGGTTCCACCTCAAAGTTAATATCATCTGTACTAAATATCTTCTTGTACACCTCCCACTAATTTTTGACAGGCAATGATGCTTTCAAAAGAGAAAAAGTGATCTTCTCTTTATCAGTGAATTTATTTATAGAAAAATAGGAAGATAATTGATCTACCCAATTTTCTACTACATCAGCATTGATTTTTCCTTCAAATGTAGGGATATAAAAATTCACTTGAACCTTGAAGGGTGTTGGGGGTGCACATGAGGATCTAGAATTTCCCATCAATATTTGTTGGAGAATTTGGGTGAATTGTTGTAGCATCTACGCTTGTTACTGTTGGAGGGATTCATTCACCATTTCCTTAAAATAATTAGATGTCTCAATGTTTTTTTCCATTTGAGGTCATTTGGAGTGAAAAGGTGGATAGTCTGCTGGATCTTGTATTTTCTACCCAAGATTCCTATAGTCTAACCTCATCCTTGAGATCATACACTCTTAAGACAAACTGCTCTGATACCATTAATCCAAAACTCAAGATCTTTAGATGATAAATAATTCAAGAAACAAGAATAAAATAATTAAAAGAATGTTATCTCTGAGAAGAGATGTCTTATTGAATAAATTTTTAGATCCAAATCATATGTCTTATTGAATAAATTTGTAGATCCAAACATATGCCTATCTCTGAGAAGAGATGTTTGATTTTCTTTTTAGGTTACATATTCATTTATACACATTTTTAAGGTAGGAAGAGGATGTGGAAGGTCACCAATATTGAGGGAGATTAAGTGGTTCAACTTCCATGATTCACAATAATATATAATTTGAGGAATTCTTATTTTTAAAAACTTAACTATTTTTAGACTACACTACTAAAATTAAAATTTGGGGCACTTCTATTTAGTTTTCAAGGGTTAAACCCATTGATAAAATATCCATACCATCTCATGATTTTCCCCTCATTCTTATCTTTCCAACAGTTCAAATGGGGAGTTAAACAGAGCTATGGTGCAAAAGTTATGGCTCCTGGAAGTTCTACCACCAATTGGGGTAGAACCGTCGCCTGAATTGTCACCTAAAATGTTTCTCAGATCATATAATTCTATTGATTACTATTATAACATGGACATAAATACTTCTTAAAATTATCCCATTTATATAAACCCTCAATCTTATTCAATAAATAGTGAAGACGATTTCATTGATTCACAAAAACCCTCTCTCCCACCCTTATAATATTTTAGGTGGATGAATCATAAAAATTCAGATCACAATCAAGCTTATCCTATACAACCAAATTTTATTAACCCCTCAGCTTTTGAATAACATCTAGTTTAAATGCCTATTCAAAAATGTATTATAGGTCATGTTTATGCTTATCATATAACTTATAGGACTACTTGCACCTATCTTAAGGTTCAATTTTAGTTTCAAAATCATCTAAATCTACACAGTCACTTATTTCCAATTGTATAGGCTATGAAGATATTGTTATATTACACTCAACTAAATTTGACTATATAAAATAACTTAATACGATTTAGTTATAACTAGTTATAAAAAATTGCATCATCCATGACATAAAATCTACTAATACATATCTAAATCACATTTATGTTTTATCCAACTATGTTTTCCATGGCCCAAAGTGTGCCAATATAATTATTCCTATTTTATATAAATAAATTGGTCATGACCCAAAATGTGTCGATACAACTCTTCATGGTTTATCTAATAACACCAACCATGACCCTATATGAGTTAATACATTTCTTCCTACTTTATCCAACTACACTTGCTATGACCCAAAAAGTACTAGTATAGTATCTCATGTCCCACTCAACTATAATATCTAGAACACTGACTATCTAAATACAATATTAACACCTCTTTATACCAATTATAATAATTTTTTCATATCAAAATGTATCAACATGGTTGATACAATCATATTTAGATCAATTTTTCTACATTGTATTGATCTAGATGATATAGTTTAGTTATAACAATCTAATTGTATCAATCAACATGCCTTTTTTAACTATTTGTATCAACTTGGTCCATGCAATCAAAATCAATTCAATACATTCTAACTATATCGATCAACCTAATAAAATTCAACTAGATCAATCCAAATAGACTATATCATATTGATTGATACTATAAAACACAAATTAATAACACCTCCCAAAGATCCTAGAATTTCCCTAAATGCCACATTCAATTTTGTATAAAAATTTACTTATAAATTGACATCATGATTATGCCTATCAAGATTGAGGTTAACTTTTACTTCCCATAGGTTGGGGCATCTTGTGATTCCCATCCTTTTCTTATCTTGGATGTTGGGTTTTTTTTATATGCCCTTATTTTACTTACTACACATGTTAGGACATATCTTGTTGCCTACCCTTTTCATATTTCAGCCTTTAGGGCATCTTTAGATGCCCATCCTTACCCTTATGTGCACTTTGTGGGCATGTTAAAATTCCTCATTCTCTCATATTTTTGATATCTCAACCTTATAATGTGGAAATAATTAACAATATTTCATGACCTAAAAATAAACAAATTCAACTTTAATAAACAATCTGAGATAAATATTTTTGCATTTCAACTATTTTTCTTCGATGTTACATTATCTCTAACATATACATTACTTTTTTTTTTGTTTCATTTTATTTACTTTTTTCTACAATTTTATTACTTAGCATAGTTTTTACATTTTGATGATCACATTTAATATCATCCATTGTTTTTCTATGACTCTTTTTTATCTTCTCCCCCTCTTTTTGGATGTTTTATTTCATTTATGGTTAGCCTTAGTTTCCCTTGTGGATATTTGGTATCAACTTTGAGTTTTATTTTTAGCATTTTGCTTTTACTTACAATAAATCTTAGCTTCCTTTGTGTATATTTGGTATCATATTAAGGTTATATTTTTCACTTATAGTGGCTTTAGTTTCCCTTGTGGATCTTTGGTATCACGTGCAGGTTTTATTTTTCACTTATAGTTGGCCTTAATTTTCTTGGCGGTCCTTTGGTATATTTTTATGCTCTCCCTCTTTTAGAATGATTTATCCTATTAATGTTTTTTATAGAACCTATGTAGGTTTGTATGGCTTCCCTAGGAACGTGATTACCATTTATCATAATGTTTCTCTTTTTAGGGTTTCCATTTCTATGATTTGACCTACATTTTCATTTAGTTTTAGATCCCTTATTTTGCCTAGTCATTTTAAAGAATAATGCCCCTTCTTCTAGTTATCTACAATCATATCCTTATTGTATCACATCTTATTCACATGGATATATCTTACACAAAACCTATCTTTCCCTTTCCTTTCACTTGAGGCCACTTGGGTCAGTTTCAAGATTACACTCTTTTATATGGTGTAATTCTAAGATTATTTAGGTGTCATGGTCTCTATATTATCCTATTTAGTGGTTGGGTATAGGATCTCATGTTTTGGTCATTTTTATCACCCATGATTGGTTTTTAAAAATCTATGTGGAGGAGGAAAATAAGATTCTATATTAATAAAAATCAATGTTAAAATGCAAAATATGTTTTAAAAGTCAGATCACACTAAAATACATGATCTTATTTTTTGGCAAACACTCTATTCTAGTATAATATCAAACTCAATTATTATCCTCATGATAGAGCCAAGTTCCATTGGTTTCAATAGGCCAGTAGACTAGGTAGGATGTCTTTCATCTACATTATGTTCTAATCCCAGTTAACTTTTCACACTAGTACCCAATCTTCATAGTAGAGTAACAAATTTGTGAGGGGTTCAAGGGAGTGAGGAACACATTGTGGGAAGGTATTATCCTTTTAATTTTCATATGTTTATCCTTAGTGGAATGATATTTATTATTATCCCAATATTATGTTTGCTAGGTGGGGTTATAGCAGTCTTTAATGTTGATAGTTCTTAGCCATGACCATTGGATTAGAGTGTCTTGATTCCACTAAGGATTTATACATCATCCTTTTGGGAACTTGTTTCATTATATATCCATTTGATATTTCTTGATATCCCCTTGATTAATATTGGTATTATCTGATTATGCCCCTCTTATTTATATTCATATTTTCTATCTATTTTCTTTAAATTTGACTCTTAGCTTTCATTTTATGATGCATTTTATATTTTTAGGTTGTGAGTTTCATTGTAAGACCTTAAAGAATACAACCAAGTTTTCCTCATAAATACCCATCAAATTTCATATATGCACCATATTTATCATTATAGTTATGTCTCTAGACGGTTTTGCCTTTCTAAATTAGCCTTTAACACAAACATTGATTTTGAGTTTTCACTCATTACAGTTTTTACTTTCTTTTGTTACATATCCTTATCTATTTTAAATTTTCACTAGTCTTACATTGGATATTTTCACAGTGATTTTACAATATTTTGGTACCTTTTTTTGACTTTATTTTTCACTTATCTTACATTGGATGGGTTTAAAATCATTTCCTACATATATTGTTTTTATATTTACTTACTTAAGATGACATTTTTTACACTTATTTTTTGTTCTTTTTGACCATAAATGTAGTTATATTTTCTACAAAAGAATGAAACATACATCATACATTACATCATCATATTTTGGTGACCCAGCTTTGAAAATTTCCATAAATTTTATGTTTTTGTCCCCTACAGTTTATATTTTCTCATATATTATATTTTATAGGTCCCTATAACAAACCAAAATAAACATTAGTATCCTTGTAAAGCGTGTAAATTTTAGGTGCTAACATATTTTTATCTCAAAGTGTAGATTTTTCTCTTATTTTTTCATTTTAGCCAATCAAGTTTTTAGATTGTCACTTTCCATTAGTTATAACACACTCAACATCATATTTATAGTAATAAAGATAAGTAAAAATAGGTATATATCTTTATTTATTTAATTTCATCTTAATTTTAGCTCTTTCAAAATTTCCTATTATCTTTTTTGTGTTACTAGGTATCTTTCATGAAGCACCATCTGTGTTACATTATTATGACATGTGACGAGCTTTGGGTTAGGCATATGTATACACCATATATTTTCCACTTTTATCACTTTAATAACAATTTATATTACATGGGATTATCCATACATTAATATCCTTGAGTACATGTCCTAAGAAGTGCACCAAAAGTGGTGTGGGATTAGCTCATGGCACTTTTCAAGAGATTGTTCATACTATTTTATCATACCTTCATTATTATCAATTTGACCTCCTCTAATTCTCTATCCATCTCACCTCTTCATATAATTTCCATTTATTCTTTATAGTAACCTTATATTCCTATATTATCAATTAGGCCAATAGAATATGTTTCATGTCTTTCTTTCCCTTGTACTGCATCATCATAGTCAATATATTTTTGATTATTATTTTTGTTTGTTGTACTTTATCAAACTAGATGATATAGTTTTGTGTTAGCTATCATCCTTTCTGACTATATCACCCTAATATATACCATATATTTAGATTGTATAGTTAATTATAGGTTTAGAGCCACATATAATGGTCATATAATCATTCCAAACATATCATAACACTCATATGCACTTCTTACACTCACATTTTGAATCTTAAGTAGTAAAAGGAGTAAAAGGTTAACATATTATTATTAGAGATTTTGTATTGATTAAATGTATTTGAGGCTCAATATGATGAGTCATGTCGAGCAAGTGTCTCAATTTTTGTATTCCCCAACTAAGTATATCTACATCTTATTTGTCCATTTGATTTATTCATCCTACAACATCTATTATAAATTACCACTTGAGCTAAAGAGGAAAATTGATGCTCAAATGAGTCACCCCAAAGGTAAGTACTTTAATCCCTATTTTATTTCATTTATTAACTTGATAGATAGATTTACTTTACTTATTGTTATAGTATAAACATGTATGTGTGTCATTTCTTATGCTCTTTCTTATACCAAATAAGTTGGTATAGCTATTGGGTTTCTTAGGGTTACCATTATCACCTTAGTATACATAGAATGTGCATTAGTTTACCATTACACCACTTACTTTCTTATTATTTTAGAATGTTACATCTATCTTGGATCTAGGTTACCCTTATTTTTTAGTTCTTTGCATATGGTATTCTTATTGTATCCTTGATACACCCATTTGTTAACATTGCTATATCATTTTATTTATTTTTAGATCTAGTTAGATCTATACCTCATATCTTGTGCATAGGATTCTGAACACTATACCCTTGCTATTGGGTGTGGATTTACCTTTTTTGGATCTATGACCACCTTGATCACCGTTGATGTACCATATAAGTATTTATAGGCTCTATTGTTATGAGCTTTATTTGTATTATTGTCTATAGAGATAAGTATGATTGGTATTGGTCATTTTAACCTATGCATACACTTAGTAACTATCTAACTTTTGGATCTAGTATGACCTTGTATTTTTAAAAAATAAGAGGTGTGGTTTTTATTGTATTAGATTCATTAAGTATCAATATAATGTCACAATATCCATGATTATAGATAGTTTTTAGGGCAATTACAAAACTTGATATACATATTTATTTTCCTATGGCAACATTGTCTTCATGCATTTGAATGAGGTTGATAATTACATTAAGATTAACTTTCATTTTTCCCTTTGTATCTATCAATTAAGCTCGTAACAATTATTTGTAGTGTTTATATTTAAATGACACATACATATCCTTATAATATAGTTCCTTATTTATGGTTACTAAGGCCATCAATTGATGTCAAGGAATAATAGGTTGTTGTTTTCCTACAAATAAATATGAGATAAATGTTAGTATGTTTAAAGTAATATGAAGTATAAAAAACTATAATTTCATTTATGGTACCTTTTTTCTTCACTCTCAACTATTTCATCATCTTGTATGTTTTGTATTGTCCTTTTCATATTTCCTACAATGATGTAATGAATTTAAAAATAAGAGCAAACTAATATGATGTTTGATTACATTAAATACTATTTTAATATAGAAAGCATAAATATAAAATTAGTAAAAGAAAGAGTTGTCAAATTTCTACATGTATAACTTATAATAGGCATTTGTATTAGAGAAATGTTGCATTTTTATTTTTTTGGTTTTTTCAATTGATTTAGTTTGTTATAGTGGTATTTTGTATTTTTATATATGTTTTATTTTAGAAGGTGATTGTGTTTAGAATGGATGTTGCCTTATTTTTGGTGTGGTGGAATATTTAATATGGCCAAGAAGATAATATCATGATCACTCTAATAATAAACAAATTTGTATATATTATGTTCTTGCCCCTATGTGTTTGGATATATGTGGTTGACAATAGATGTTGACATTACATTATAATTTTCCATTAATACATGCATATTTTGGGCTTATATATGATGTTATAATATTTGTGCATTATGTTTTCCATGTCAATTTTAAAATCACATAGTATATAATATGTGTTGCATATTTGTTTGCATCAACTAATGTATCATTAATAATAGACATGATGTTTGAAATAATATCATTTGGTGATACATATTAATTTATAATTGACATTTATTGGTTATGGCTGATTATAATTGTTAATATGGATTCTACATTATTTATCTTATATTACATTGTTCTACAAATTAAGAATTGTTTTTTGTTACAGATTATGATTCCATGAACATGAACCACTGTTATGCAATTGGATTTTTATAATAAGTTATTTGTTGAAATATGTTCAATATGCTTCTCTTAGAAACATAATACATCACAATGCATTATGTCATGACCATTGAGTATGTCTTTCATGCGTGATTTTAATTTTATTATATTTAATGATGAAATAAGAGTATAACATTTCTTGTATATGTTAATTACATCTTATTCTAGTTTCCATTTGGTGCTTGTTTCTAGGTGCAACATTTTTTTCATTGTAGTTTGCTTCACTTTGAAATTATTCATTGTTAATGGATCCTAAAAGCATAATGACTCAATATGTCATACATGAGAGAGTGTTGGATATGCTAAGTCATGATGCATTACTCCATAAGGGTCAAATGTAAGACTGTCCATTATGATGCCTTATGATTTATGTATTATTTGTGCACATGCAAGTTTTATTGTAAATTATTTTAAAATTATTCGAGAATATTTTATGGATGTATTTTGTATAGGATTATCAACATAGAAGATAGGTATACAATCATGTTCAATGGATTTATCATACAAGTGAGCTAGTTTTTTATTGTATGTGTCCAATATGTGAGTCAATGAATTTGATCCACATTATATCTATATCATTTTAAATCATGTATGCTTTGAATGTTCCATTTGAGCCATAAACTAATCCATCTTGAATGTCATAATCGCTATCTTGGATTTCAACTAGCTCTTTAGGCTTCCATATAATAGTAAGAGGTAGCATTGATGAATGATGATAAGATTGTGTTGTGTTATACACATATTCTTCTTTGTCAATTGCATGTATGATAATATTATTTCCATGAAAAATGGACAATATCCTAACATTATGTGTGTTAGCATCATCATTTTCTTAAAAGAGATATGGGGATGTTAGTTCATTAGGTGCAAGTTGTAAATAATTTTCATTAATATAAGTTATGACATAATTTCTAGAGATCTTTCATAGAAATTATTAAGAATTGCTATAATTTTATTTTTATCTTGATGCATTGTTGTTTGAAATTGGTAAATTTGAACATTATTTTTCAAAAAATCATATGGAATAAATTCATTGTTTATTCTTAAACGTTCAAATATTATATAATCATTTAAAGGTGGCAATTGGTAGAAGTCTCTACAAAAAATCATGTATACATTTAAGGAGTACTTTGTAGGAAAATGCATTATACCTCATAGTCAATTATCTATTGAATAAAAAAGTTGGGCACCCACTAATTATGTTTTGTCTATAAAAATGACCCATAATTTTTCATAGTGATTTGACAATGTATCAAGCATTTTGGAACTAAGTGGAATTAGCTATGATTTGTCAAAAATCAAGAGAAATGTAGAGTGCAATGTTTCTCCACCAACACTGTATATTGATTTATAGTGTATCTAGGACCATCCCTTTTGTCTTGAATGGATTGATATCAATAAATTTGTTATATAAAACAAACTAGAATCTCATTTATGACTTTTGTAGTAGATGTTTTTCCTATTCCACCACCACCTGTTAAGAATAGGTGTAGTGATTTTGATGGGTTAATGCATTTTTTCATTGTTGTATCTTTTACAATTATGTGTTGCTCCTTTTTCAATGTTTTCCCAATGTTGTAATAGTCAGTGTTATCAAATATAAATGGGTGATTTCCTATTTCAAAGGATTTTACATTATTTTTATTTCTATTTGAGTCTTGTAGGAAGTGTAAATCGTAGTTCACATTATAACATTCATCTAAAATTTCATTATTTTATAATTTTGAGTTCATTATGTCAATGACGTTATTGTCAAATTCATCCTTATTTAAAACTCTATCTACACCCCCCTAAGTATAGTTTAGATAATAAGTGAATTACACCCCATTGTAACAATTTTAATGGAATGTATATGCTCAAGTCCATGTTAGGAAACCATATTTTAGGCTATTTTCCTTTCCTACAATAGGAATGTATAATATTAGCCTTTTTATGTGATAGTTATAAATGTCAATATGTTTATTGTATTTTATAAATTGAATAACATGGGTTTTTCTAGTTTCTTTTTGTTTTTATGGTATTATGAAACAAATTTAGTAAGGCAAATGTGTCTTAGTACTTGTGGTCTCTGAACATAGTAGTCTATTACATATTTACACATCACATCCTCTAATTATTTAGTTTTTTGGCTTAAGAGTGTTGAATGTTTAAGAATAAATTTGTGTTTTTTTATGGGTTCATGTTTAATAATATTCATTTCCTTGAGCAAGTATTCAATGACAATGATAAGACTATGTGTACAACTTGTTGAGTAGACATTTGTTGTCTATTGAGAAATGTATTTCATAGGTTGTATATCATTTGAATAACATTTATATTTATTTTTTGATGTTTATTATTGATTATTTAGAATCATCTTTTCATTAACTTATCATTTTTTTCGTATGGGAACTATAATAAGAAGCCATAATGTAAGTAACTATTACAAATTATGTATATGTATTTGCCTCCCATAGTTGTGGCATTGTTTTGAGAAATAATTGGTCCAATTTTTTTATGGTTTTAGTTTAAAAAAAATTATTTGTTGTCTAAATGTGCTTTCTATTACTTGTATTTATTTAGTTTAATTTATTTTTAATTCTTCCAAATGTCATAGAATTTTCATAGTGCTTACATTCTAAAATTTTAAAAATAATTCTTGAATATGTGATTGCTAATTAATTTTTCTCATCAAATGGATATGATGTATATACTCATTATAACTAAAGAGACATTGTATTTATAATGTAATTTTTTACTTTTTATCACAACTATTTATATGGTGATATATTGGGTAGTTTATCTATACTTAAATTAAGGATTCCTATGTCATTATATGCATGCAAATTAGCACATGCTAATCTATGAACTCAACTCCATGAGGTAACTAATATAATGGATTTATATGTCTTTGGTTGATTTTTGAGTGGAATGGGATTTGGAATAGGTGGTGGAAATGGGTTCTCATGATGAAACCAAAAGATCTCAACAGTGCCCTGATGCTCATTGAGACCATCAAGCTATATGGAAATAGAACTCTAAGGACCTTTGGTATTTGATATCATAACAAGGTAGAGTTTTTGGTCAATGATAAGATTAGGCAAGTGAGGGAAATTGGGTTTAATGACTCTTGGGAGAAGATCCACTCTATTAGGTTGACTCTACTTGGCCAATGTCATCCACTAAGTCTGAATGATATAAGATGAGGCTAGACCTAAGCAAAAAAGAGGGGAAGGATGGGTGAATAAACTTGAATGAATATATATTAAAGTCTATTTTATGGGAGAATAATTATAGGTGGATCAAAAATGTGTTATTGTTCTTCTAAAGTGACTAAGGACTCTATGATGAGGTGGGGAATTGGAATGGATTTAAAGACCTCACATCTTAAATTAGTGATAATGCTAGACTATGTGATAATTTTGGGACTAGATGATCTAGATATAAGGAATAGACCATGTTAGACAAGACCTAGTGTCTCAGGAAGGGTCATCTAAAAGAAACTAGGTCAAAGCTAGGGAAAAGCATATGAGCTTGTTCAGACAATGGCTTGTAAAGTATGCTTGTTGGAATGTTGAAGAAAGGCTAGGTATATGATGCTTATGTAGGTGCATAAGGATTACTTGAGATTGGATTCATTTCATGAATTGGAAAGGATTTTAGTATGGCTTGAGTGTAATAGCAAGGCTTTTGATGCTATTTTTTTGTTTTGTTTATTCAATTACTTTGGGTTTTTTTTTGGTTTTTGAGAAATGAATGTTTGATTATTGAAAATAAAGTGATAAAAGTGAAATAAAAGAAAAGATGAAATCAAATGAAAGAAAAAATATTTTTTTATCCTTTCTCCAATTATAATGCATGCGGGGAAGGAGAGAAACTATGTTATCATGTGAAATGCAAAATTTTCCTAGCTCTACTTGCATGTAAACTAGATGTTAAAAAGAGGGGATGGATGGGTGAATAAGCTTGAATGAATATATATTAAAGTATATTTTATGGGAGAATAATTATAGGTGGATCAAAAATGTGTTATTGTTCTTCTAAAGTGACTAAGGACTCTATGATGAGGTGGGGAATTGGAATGGATTTAAAGACCTCACATCTTAAATTAGTGATAATGTTAGACTATGTGATAATTTTGGGACTAGATGATCTAAATATAAGGAATAGACCATGTTAGACAAGACCTAGTGTCTCAGGAAGGGCCATCTAAAAGAAACTAGGTCAAAGCTAGGGAAAAGCATATGAGCTTGTTCAGACAATGGCTTGTAAAGTGTGCTTGTTGGAATGTTGAAGAAAGGCTAGGTATATGATGCTTATGTAGGTGGATAAGGCTTACTTGATATTGGATTCATTTCATGAATTGGAAAGGATTTTAGTATGGCTTGAGTGTAATAGCAAGGCTTTTGATGCTATTTTTTTGTTTTGTTTATTCAATTACTTTGGGTTTTTTTGGTTTTTGAGAAATGAATGTTTGATTATTGAAAATAAAGTGATAAAAGTGAAATAAAATAAAAGATGAAATCAAATGAAAGAAAAAATATTTTTTTATCATTTCTCCAATGATAATGCATGCGGGGAAGGAGAGAAACTATGTTATCATGTGAAATGCAAAATTTTCCTAGCTCTACTTGCATGTAAACTAGATGTTAAAAATGAAATATACTGAGAGGGGGGGGGGGTGTGAATCAGTATATTATGTATCTTTTTAATTAATCTGGATTTCTTTTATTTAACCACTTAATCACACATTCAAGATATGCAATAAAACTGAAACAATAATTTTCACCACATCACACACACACACACACACACACATCACACACACACGAGCAGAGAGAGAGAGATGAGAGAGAGAGAGAGAGAGAGAAGAGAGATGAGAGGAGAGAGAAGAGAGAGAGTGAAGAGAGACGAGAGAGAGAGATGAGAGAGAAGAGAGATGAGAGAGAGAGAGAGAGAGAGAGAGAGAGAGACCCCAAATTTTTACATGGAAACCTAAAGTGGGAAAAACCATAAATAATAATTTTCAAGTATATGGAATGAGCACCAACTCAAAAATACAAAGTTAGCAAACACCACACACTTGTAGGACGCACAAAACCCCTTTACTGAGCACCAACACAACAACTATTTGTGAGCACCAACCCCTTTTGTGTATAAAACACAACTATCTCTCAATGTTACTTGCTCAACAAATGATAGAACTCTACAATATCTCCTACTTTTCTCTCTTAGAAAACAAATACAAACCATGAACTCTCTTGCTTATTCAAATGGCTTCTCAAGCCTTTATTTATAAGCTTTCCAAATGAACTTTGGCATTCACCCTTTGTGACCCCTATCAATCCTAATGGAAAATGGTGCCAAACTTGCGATGACCCTTCATATCCTTGCATTTTGAAAAGTCATATGGTGACCCCATTCATAAGCAAATGCATCCTTTCCTTTTTTGTCTTTATCTTGGTGACTTTTTGTATTCCTCAAAGTGTCCCTTCATGGAAAAATGCACCATACATCTTTTATCTTTACATGGTGACTCTTGGAATTTCTCAAGATGACTCTTCATGAGAATATGCATTCCCATTCTTCTTTCATCTTTTACCCCCATGACTCGTTGACTTCTCCATGGGCCCTATTTTGAATTATATGCAACCAAAAGTATATTCATTAATATTAAATAAATATTAACACACATTAGCATAGATATGAATATTAAAAACACCATTAAATACAATGGGGCCTTTATCACCAATAATACTAGACCTTTTACATCAATGACAATATTTCCAACACTAGATGACTATGTTTTTATTTGTTTTGATTTTTTTTGTGTGAAATTAGATAAATGTATAAATTGGATCTAATTATTCAAGTAATGTGAGAATAAATCTGATCTAGAACAACTAATAAAAGCACTTTCTATATGTAATAAGAATTACATGATGCACATGAATCAATCATGGATCAAATAAGATAGATCCCACCTACACTTTTGATTGGGGCACACACTTATTAAGAAAGAGCATGACCAATATGAGGATTTGATAGACCTGATTAGGGTATCACTTGTATCATCTATCACAACACATCATGCTATACAAGGTTTCAAAGCCTACAGTCTAACACAATCATGCAATAACCCTAAAAGAGTCCTATGGTTTCTATATTCACTTATGATAATAAATAAGAAAGTAAACTAATCTAATAACAAGAAAATTAAACTAATCTAGTGCTCACCAAAGCTTATGGCACAAAGTAGGGGTTAGAACAAAACAATTAGATAACAACTAAACTAAACATGTATAGGAGACATATAATCATGTCAATGTATATGAAATCTTAATACATGGAAGAGAAAAAATACATATTGCATTATCTATCTACTCTTACAAAGGAGAAATAAAGTTAGGAATACTTACCTTTAAATATGAACCTGTCGAGTCTCAACTTCTCCCTTAGCCAATGGTGCTTCGTAAGAGATTGTTGTGGCTTGTAAGGACAACCAAGATAAATCAACTCTATGCTACATGACCTACCTAAGCATCCAAAAGAATTATCCATAAGGTAATATCAAAGCTCCAAAAGAAAGTATTAAACCCTAAAGCTTTATTCCTCAACTAGAATGGTCAATAAGAAGACATTCATTCACACTTATTCACTAAATTTAACTCTCTTATGAAATGGTAAGGAATGAACTTGTATATATAATAGTATCTCACCCTAAAGACTTTTAGACATGCTGACTATGCTAATTCGATTGGGTTGACCTAGCACATTATCAAGCTAATGCCTAAAGTTTATGTTAGGTTGATCAGGATGTAAAATAACAAGGAAAGGAAAAGTGTACCCATAATAAACTAGGTCAACTAGGTTGACCTAGCTTATTGAATAGGTCAAAAGGGAAACAAAGTAAGAAATGAGGGATAAAGCATGAAAAATGGTGGGAATAGATAGGAAAGAGAGAAATAAGCTTAGGGTTCAAGTTTTTTAGGAGGCAAGAGTGTAGATAACAAGTGGTAAAAAGAAAAATAATCTTACGAAGCACCAATGGTCTACCCACCCCTTTCCCAGTGCACCCCTTAAGGCATGCACTCAGAGAGATTGAGACTTGGTAGGTTATTGTAAGATACAAAGTGTCAATAATCAATAAAAGTGTGAAAATATTATGTGTATACATATGACTGAGCTGAAGCTCATCACGTGTCACTTAAGTGCAACACATGATGGTGTTGCAAGATAGAACATGATGACACATCACGTTGATGCTAAGTAAATTGTAGTAAGAAGAAAATAATATAAATGAAATGATAGAATTTAAAGACACATACCTTTAACTTACCTTAGTGCTAAAAAATAAGATTGGAAGAAAGTGAAGGTGTCCAATATAAAGCACACTAGGTGAAACTATAGAAGTTATTGCAAAAATAGCCAAAAATAAAAAAAAAAAATGGAAGATAGGCATATAATAGTGGAAACGAATCACTATGTCATCATGAATCTAACACATTTTATGGTTTCCAAAATGGATGAATAGAAGCAAAGATATTAGAAAAATAAGTAATTTAAAGGAAAGTAAATGAAGAATTTGAATGGCTAAAAAGTAGTTTTTCAAATATGAAAAAGAGAATTCATTTTGTTATTTTGCATTATAAGAGAAGAGAAAAAGAACTCTAGAAAGAAAACAAGCTAGAATGGTGAGGGAATGACATGCTAGATGAGAGGGGCTCTAGGAGTGAGAGCGGGTGAACTATAGGTATGCATCTAATAATCTCAAACCAGATTTTGAAATTTGAAATGAATTATGTGAATTTTGATAAAATTTAATTTTAAGAATTTATATATGATAAAAATGAACAAAATTAGATTCCAAGGGAGGGAAATAAGAAGATGGGAAATGGTTTGGAAGGAATTAGGGGAAAAGCCAAAAAAAGGCAAGTTTTTGGCAAAATGTGCTAGGTCAACACACTAAACCTACTAGGTCAACCAAGTCGACCTAGTAGAGTAAATCAAGGTAAAATCCATGTGGTTGACCTAGAGGTTATAGGTTGACTTAGCACATTCTAGAACTAGAAACATAGTGTGGGGTATCCAGTTAGTCCATAAGGGTCAAAATGGAAAATTAGCACTAGATAAAGGAGGATAAGAATGAAAATAAGAAATGTGGAGAAAAATAGGAAATTTTTTGGTCAAACTAGGTTGACCAAGGAACCATAGAAAGCATAGAAAAGCATGTAGAAAGTTGAAAGAGACTAGAATGGTCCAAAATGAATAAATTATACTTGTTTATGATTAAAAATAGAATGTATAAAGAATTTATTATGATTATACATGACATGGAGGAACTAATCCATCCTTTATTATTTCTTGATTATAGAGATGAGGATAGTTATAAAGATTACTGGATGTCTTTTGGCTACCATACTTACTAGAGAGATTGATAGATGGAGATAGGGATAGACTAATATCCATAGATCTAAGAGGGATAATAGATATATGTAAGATACCCCTGAGCACAGACCTATTAGTCATGTTCCTTGGTTGTTGGGAATGACTGACTAACACCTTTAGATGGGAGGTGGATGGGGATGTGATAGAGGTGGCTATCACACTAGAGGATGTCCATGCCATCCTCAAGCTACCTATGGTAGGAGAACTAGTGACCACAGGGATACAAAATAGTAGAGAGGAGAAGAGAGCCTTAGACATATGGGTTATAGGCTCAGAGATGATATTACTAAGGTGGATAATGAACATGGATGATGTCTATATATCATATATTATGGATCTCTAAAAGGTGGTGATAGGCCTTGTGACACAACAGGTGATTTGTCATAAGTAAGATGGCAAGGTACTACTATACGTGGTAGCCTTAAGCAAGATGATGTTGGAGGAGTGAGTGTTATATGATCTAGGCTCTACCATCTAGTTCTAACTCTTACATGATCTATATGAGATGCTAGTCAAAGGGCAAAAGACTATGGGACTGATCATACTATTAAAAACATAGATATATGAGAGATTTCCTATGTATTGACTAGCTAGGTTACCCCATGCAGTTGATGATAGGTCACCTCAAGTGAAGATATGGAGAGAGTGTCACGTAGTATGAGTCATTCCACATGTGCCAACACTATAGATGATGAGACACACTGACATAGTATGGTGACCATATGAGTAGTTAGTGACCACTTGGGAGAGATGGCACATAGTTAGACCAGTGTTAGAGAGGAAAGAGGTGATAAGATACTATAGACGGTGGAGAGAGCCACATATAATGGCATGGGTGCCAAGATAAATGGGTTTACCTCATCTAATGACACTGATACTCATGCTCAAGTAGTGGACTTAGCATTTGAGGGAGCCATGAGGGAAGAGTGGATTCAAACCATTAATACTGAGGCTGACACTATGGCCACACCAAGAGTGATCATGGACTAGTCAAGCATGATGAGGGGTAGAGTAGGAGGAGGCATAGGTAGTGATACCAGTTATACCACCACTAAATCCATAGAAAGATGAGCTATAGCCATCAATGACATGACATCAATAGAGGTAAGAGGAGAGAGTGAAGACCATCATCATCCTTAGTGAGTTAATAGAGGATCTAGAGGAGACACATATGAGTGAGAGACCACTCAGGCATAGGCTAAGATGGACATGAGCCATGATAGCCAAGGTTGAGTTGAGGAGGTGACCTATAGAGGAGGTAATAGTAGGTCACATTGATAATGAAATTATGCTAAGTGGTCATGTAGATGGTGAGACCATAGTAGTCAAGACATAGATAGGTAAGAAAAATATTATTGATTTATTATTTAAGCTTTTAATCAAAAGATAGATAGATATTTTGATATATGGCAGTGATCTAATATCCATCTAGTGTGATTTTGAAGGCATACCTAAGGATGAGGAGGAGAAATGGGGGTCCCTAGTTAGGGGATCACTTCATGACATCGTAGATGAGACTTTACAGCCATATGACCCCATGACACTGGAGGATCTGAGTGTACTATCTACCCTAACTTAGGTAAGCTGGTTTAGACTAGTGACAGAGGCTGTAAGGTAGATATAAATATAGAGAGAGGGCATATATACTAGTAGAGATGGGTGTAGGAGAGAGGAAAGCTTTTTAGTCCCTATTCAATGAGAGATCTACACATCTAAAGATAGTGACATAGATGATGCAGACATATATAATGATGTAGAACTAGCTGACACAAGCACATGCAATGACCTAGACTAATTTGGTATAGGCACAAGTGTAGATAACACATCTGTAGGGATAGGTAGAGGGATTAATATCTTAGACAAACTCATTAGATCATACCATTTGGAGGAGTCAGATTGAGGCCTCAATAGGTAGCATGGCTAGGCCACAAGATAGATAGGATGGAGCCCAACCTTAGAGCTAGAGAATTGCTTATGGTTGTATATGTTGTATCAAATTCTTGAGATATATATATATATATATATATATATATATATATATATATATATATATATCATTTTGGCTTACTGATGTGATTGTGTATGTGGTCACTATGTTTTTTATTATCCTTATGTTGGTTGTGTATGTGGATGATTTGGATATATTTATTTCTAGCACATGTATTTAGCTTTGTTGTATATGCTATAGGAAATATATGTGATGTGATTTATTTTCTATCATTATGAGAAACGCATTCATGGTTAAAAAATAAACATGCAAAAAGACTTGGAAACATATAATCAACCAAAAATGCACTACACACTAATTCAAGTTGGGAAATGTGTAATAACATGAAAAATGACTGAGTATAAAGAACCAAGAAATGACAAACAAGATGGTAAAATGGGGATTTATTTTCAAACCAAAGATGAAATATTTTTGCACCAAATTAAAACAAGTAAAATCATACTATATCACATTGGGAAGTATGAAAAATAAAGTAATAAAATGGAAGGTATGTAGAAGGTCACACAAGGTAAGAAAAACAAATGAAAAGTTAATGAAAATTTGGTCTTAAATTTATCACACTAATTCAAGTTGGGAAGTATGATAAAATTCAAGAAATGGTTGAAATCTTAAGTGCACTCAAAAAATAAGAAAATAAGAGGAAAAATAAAAATAAAGTAAGCATAAAACATACTATTTCATGATGGGAAACATGTCAAATGATGTGTAACTTCATAATCAATCAAATCTTATCTCAAAATTAACACATGTAATTTGATGGTGACTTGATTGTTGGAAAACTTTGTGAGGGATGGGTCGTATCCACGGTCTTACACTACAACCCAACAAAGGGAACACCACATGGGGTGGAATAGCATGAACAACTAAGTACATGGGGAATAAGGGTAATAGGATAAAAAACTCATAAATGAAGAACCCAAAAGCATTCCAAAATAACACTGGAAAGAAGAATAATAATATTGTATTGAAATGCAGAAGGGATGGTAATTTTGTGAGGAATTATCGGGTCCTATTCATATTCTTATGCTTTAACTCACAAAATAAAAACCCAAAGGGTGTGATCAGAAAGCAAGACAATATTTCTCAAGAGGAAATATGAGGAAAGGGAATGAAAAATGGAGTATAAAAATCAAAGACTCAGGCATCTTAAGAGAATACTTTAGGAGATAAGAGGCATACTAAGAACATGAGAAGACACTAAGTGACTAGTGGTCATCTATGTACAAAGGAAACCTATTCCCTATAGACACAAAGCTTTATAGGTAGACAAGTGTGATACTGAGATCAAATAATGAAGGTATATTAGTACAATGAAAAGTAAAATGGACCTACCTCCCCATGCCATGTTCCTCATTCCTTAGGACCCCTTATAGAGCCATCAGTCTACTAAGAAGATTGGTTACATGAGAAAATAGGTAACACTAGAAGATTTTTTTGAATTCCCCTATTCCAATCTACTGGCCTACTGCACCCCAAAGGAATTTAGCTCTATGTGAAGCTAACTATAGAGTTTGAGCTTCAATTGGAGATAGGAGATGTGCTTGTATCACATCTTTTAGTGTGATTAGACTTTTAAGAATATTTCATATGTTTGAATTTTGATATCATTTCTTTTTTTTAAATGATTTGTCTTTTAAATTTATTTTTTAAATCTCTTGTTTTTAGATTCCTCCTCCATATGTATTTATAGTGACCAAGCATGAGAGAGAAAGTGATACACATGAATGAGTTATAGGCTAAGGCTAAAGGAAGCTAAGTAACCAAAGATAAAGGACTGCATAGGACACTTAGGCTTGACAATGAACAAATATTTGATCTCAATTCTCAATTGTGTGTATGCTTAGTTTGTGAAAAAAGGAAGAAAGGAAAAAGGAGATCTAAAGGTGGAATGGTAAAAGAAATAGTAATTAGAAAAACTGTTTGCTAACTGATCACATGGTAAAAGGAAATAATAACAAAAGGGAACAGGGTAAATATAACCAAGTCACCATGACAATTATCTACAAAAATTAAGGATATAAAAATAAAAAATCATGAAGATACAAGGCAAAAACAAGCTAAATATGGTGATTTTGTGAGGATCTACCTAGTCCTATCTATAGTCTTACAAAGCCACTCACAAAAGAAATATCCAAGGGTTGAAATAAGAATAAAAGAGAAATATAAAGCAATGATAAGGAAGAAAAAACATATGTGAAAAAGATATACTATAAAATTAATAATAAATATAGTACAACAAAGAAGATAATGATATAAGATAAGCAAGAATTTGACACAGTGTCAAATGATATAATCAGATATAGAAAAAGAAACAAAAATGGAGTACACATCTAATCCAAATATAAATGTAAAAGTACCATGTATGTGCTCATAAGTATTGTTAAATTTATCCACACACATTATCCAAGACATCGGATAAATATCTATGAAGCTAGATACAAATTGTTGCTAATGTGTCATCAATCTTTGCAGAATACTAAGAAAATACTTATTTTCTAATCTCCTCAACTGAAAAAGTGAATACTCATTTAATCATGTTGAGGGAAATTAGGCAAATTATTATTATAAGAATTTGTGGAAATGAGATCTATGGGAGAAGGAGGAATCACCAGTGGAGAAGGATCCATAGGTGATGAAGGATCCTATGGGTGGAGAAGGAACCACAGGTGAAGGCACAGAAGGAACCATAAGAGGTGTAACTATGAGAGAAGAAGGGGGAAAATTCTTATGAGAATGACCTATGGGAGGAATATTAGTTGGTCTAGGGATATCTATAATATTATCCTTAAGATGTTGTTGAAGGATATGATAATGATCAATATGATATGTGTCACATTGGTGCCACATACAATACCTCTCACCATAATTAGGTATATATTCAGGAAGAATATTGGGAGGAGGTATGGTAGTGTCTATGGATGGGTAATAAGTATGAAAGGTATTAATATATTATCTCAACTTATGACAATGGGTAGAAGAATGAGTATCTTTCCCATGAAAGTAATAGTTATGTTTGTGAGTGTGTTTAGAAGGAACACTCACAGGAGAAGGTGTAACAAGTGTGGAAGAAGAGGGAGATGACTCATCACCCCATTTGATATGTAAAGGATACATCTTAGGGAAAAGAAGCAAACTATCACCAAAAAGAGGTGATGATGGAGAAGGAATAGAGCTAGTCTTAACGGGAAGAGAACTAGTGAAATAAATAAGAGTAGGCTCATCAATAGGGGAAGAATAAATAATAACTATTTATGACACAAGTTCCACTATGGGAGGAGTATTATTAACATAAGGTTTAATAATGGTATCACTAACCTGAAGAATAAACCAATTATAGGAATCAAGGAATCTAAAAAAATGGTAAGGGTCGGTCATAACATGATCCATGAGCATAGTCCTATGGGGTTTCTCAGAAACTTGAGGTGTGGGTGCCATCTCTATTCTATGATAAAGAGGAAAAGTACAAGAATTAGGAACTACAAAAGTCAGAACATGAGAGTATGCACAAAAAGAATCAAGTAAAGAAGAATGATAATGCACAATCTTGGCATCATGAGCTTGGAAAAGACTGCCTAATAAAGGATCATCTAAAGAATAGCCATCATCATAATCAGGCAAATAAAAATTGATGACACAAGTTAGAATAACTTTATCATCAGAATAATCATGGTGAATATAATGATGATTCTTGGATAAGACTATAATAATGTCATCTTAAAGAGGTTTATGAGAATGGGGTTGTAAGGAATAAGGAATTTGTGAGATAAGATGAGGCATGAGATCAAAAATTTTGATCTTGAGATTAATCTCATCAAGCTCATCATCATCAAAGTCTAAAATGTTGGGAGGAATATTACCAATAAGCTTAAGATGCCCATTGTATCCTCTAGTTGAGTTGAGAGAAAAATTTAGACGTTGTAACTCATGAAATTGAATGCTAAGTAAAGGCTCAAGAGTAGGAATCTTAAAGACACCATGATCTTGGAATTATTCAAAATTATAAGGGTTAGTATCTCCTTGAATCCTATAAATGGCTCCATTATGAGGGAATTTAATGCATTAGTAGGTAGAATAAGTGGTCGCTCACATACGATGAGTCCATGGTCTACCAAGCAAGATGTTATAAGAAAGAGAAAAGTTAAAGATCATCACCTTCACATAAACAATGATAGGTGGGACAATAATGGGAAGCCACACACACCCAAGGTGAGGCATTTTCCTTCTATCATATCCTTAGTAGGTGCTACGTGTGGACTTAAGATTTCATTCAGAATATTTAAGGGTTTTAATGAAATCAAGAGAAGTAACACAAGTGCCAGAACCCTCATCAATCAAAGCATGCTTAACTTGGATATCACTAATTTGGATACTAACAAATAGGGGATGATCATCTACATGAAAAAAAATCTCATTATAAATCATAGATGCAATGGTAAATTTTAATGAAAGAGAAGTGTCAAGTTTCATCAACATTGATGGACATATCTTCACATTGTTGTAAGATACAATCCTTGGAACTGGATAAGGCTACCTCTCATCCCACTAAGGGAGGATGAGGGACATTCATCTCAAATAATAGTTTCATAAGATGGTTTTGATGACAAGGAGATGTACTCATGAGTTAAATAAATGGAATTTGAGAAGGGAGATTAGTGAGCTCTGCAATGGGATCCCACTCATCATAACCCATGAGAAAATTGTTAGATATAGGTGTGTAATGGTTAAAGAGGTATTCAGAGGGAGGAGCCAAAGATCATTGAAATTTGTTTGATAAGAATTAGAAGGTTTAGAATAATATTGTACATCATGTTGAGATGATGAACTATTAGGTTCAACTTGATTTTGAGAAGTAGAAGAGGTGTTAACAGAAGGTTGATTAACATTAAAAGGAGAAGATGATGGAAGAGTGGTAGAAATATCATGGGATGTGTTATCCAAAGTAGAATCATAAGTTGGATATTTATCAAAGGTTATAATATCTTCTTTCCCTAACTCATTTAAATGAGTTGGAGAATAATCTTGGATAACACAGTATGGTTGAGAAGGAGGCAAGGTGTAGATAGGTTGAGAATCAATGAAATCCACTACTCTTCACATATTAGTCATGATAACCACATCTTCTTTGGAAATTAGTTCCACAAGACTTTCTACATTATTTGTGGAAGAGATGGGCTTGCCTTGGTTTTCTTGAAAATGTTAATGATTAGGTAAAGGATCCTTATAAATAGTTAAATGAGCATTTGCTTAATTCAAAACTTAAGATTTATTATGAGTTTTGTATTCTTTGAATGCATGCTCATAATTTTTTTGATGTTTTTGCATGATAAAATCATAGTAAAAATTAGGTCCAAGAAGAAATTCCATAGCTAAATTATGAAGTTGTCTACAGGTCTCATGAGAATGACCATAACTAGCATGAAACTAACAAAACTTGCTAGGATCATACCAGGTTTTTATAAGATGAGTAGGGTCAATTTAATGAGGAAGAGGCCTAGTAAGATGTTTAAGAAATTCATTTAAAGAAAGAGGTTTATGAAAATTAATGTTATTTGTTGAGAAATGAGGATTAGTAAATTGTTGAGATGAGGAAGTTGGTTCTGAAGAAGGGGTAGGAACAACAGCTTGAACATGGTGAATGGTATCATATGAATCAAAAACACCATCACTGATAACATTATGATTTTTATTTTTAATTAAGATATGAGAACCCATGGAAGGTTGGGGTGGTTTGAATTGATTCATAAGGTACTTCTATCATTTAGCTTGATCAACAACCTCTTCCAAAGTGCATAGAGAAAAGGTATGAACTTGATATTGTAATTTGGGATAAAGAGCATTTGTAAAAAGATGAAAAATATTATCATTGTCCATGTTGTGTTCACATTTGTTTGATAAAGTCTTACATTATTTAAAAAATTATTGGGTGGTTTCATTTTTACTTTGATTGCAATTGATGAAATGGGCCAAAGTGTTTTCAGGAAGATCACTAGTTTGGAATTCTTTAACTAAAGCATTCACTAAATTCTCTAAACTAGTAATGGAATGAGGTCTAATTTGATTTTACCAATCCAAGGCCTCTATTGTGAGGGTCTTAGCAAGGATCTTGGTATAAAAAAATGTGTTTAATTTAACCCAATATTTATAAATATTCCCAAATGTTTTAAGATGAAGAGAAGGATCAGTTGATCCATTATAAGAGATTGTAGGTGTTATACCTCCTATATCAATGTTAGAAATTTGAGTACTAAGAGGTTAATTTTGTATATGTTTGATATTTTTATTTTTTAAAGGAGGTTGACGAATAAGATTGCCTTGAGAATCATGAAGAGGAGGGGGAGGAACATTTTGGTTATGTGTGCCCCAAGCCATTGGTTGCAATTACGTTTGAAGATGAAGAAGGTAATTTTGCATTCTCATCATTTGTTTTGTGTTTTGGGATTGGAAAGCATTCATTTGATTGAGAGTTTGTAATAGAAGTTGGTGAGTTTGACTAACATTATTATAAGATTTGATGTTGGTATTAGTGGCTTGAGTACCACTATTAACATTTTTGAGAGCTTGAAATGAATGATGAGGAGAGGCACTAGTGGAAAAGATTTATTATGTAGCAAAAGATGGATTAGTGAATGGAATAGAAGAAAAATAACTAGAAACATGAGTGCCTTGGGTAGCAAACAATGAAATAGTGGAAGGATTAGGATAGTATATCTTAATAGAGGTCCACTAGATGTAGAACTAGCCATGGTAGTTGAGATCTAGGTATGGAAGTAGAAGAAAGGAAAGAAGAAGAAGAAGAAGCATGAAAATAGGTCATGATCAAAGGGAAAGGTTATGAAGCAAATAAATTAGAAATACCAAATCCATTTGAGAATGTAAAATGTGGTGAGTGAGGTTCATTATCTTGACCAATAATCATGAAATTGTAAATGGTAGATGGATCTTTCCCTTTATGTTGGGGAAATTGGTTAATAAAGAAAAGCATTTTAGGAGTATACTCTAACTTAGGTTGGTTTTCAAAGAGAAAATAAGGATCATGTTTCAAATAGGTATCATGAAGGAACCCATAGTCCATTGTGAGAGTTGTAATATGGACATTACTAGCATTTGTAAAATTAACTCTACTTTATCTATGGGAAACCCTATGAGGTTGGTGAATTCCATCATGCTTATTGTTTAAGATTCAGTGTTACCACCCAATAATAAATCCATGATGAAAGAGGAAGGAAAGAAAGATGAGAAAAAAAATGATTTAGAAAGTGACAAAAACAAAGCTAGGTCAACCTGATCAACCTAGTGCAAAATAGGGATAATAAAGCTGGACAAGGTCCATAAATTGACCCAATATTTTGAGAAAAAGTAGACAAAAAAAGGGAAAAGGGCATAAAAATTGTGTTAGGTCAACCTATTCAACTTGGTATAGTGCACATGAACTATAAAAACTACTAGGTCAACCAAGTTGACCTAGTGCAGTTGACAAAGGTAGAAAACATGGCTTGGGATAGTGCAGAGTTGAGCTGGTCGATGTAGCACAACAAATAAAAAAATAGAAAGGATTGATAAAAAGATGAAAAATGAATAATGAAATGAGATATGCCTTTAGCTAGTCTATAAAAGTAGATAATAAAATAAAATACACAATCAATTGAATTGACGTTGGCCAATCCAATTGGTACACATACACATTGCAATTTTGAAATAAAAGTACAGAGTAGAGTAGAAACAAAGAAATAGAAATAGACCTTGGTGTTTTGGAGATGAAAATAGAACATGTAATTGAACTATAACCTTGGAGAAAACTAACCCAATCTAAAAAACTATGTTGAACTGGTCAAATAAGTGAGACAAGAACCTATTGCAAAAGCTAAAAAAGTGTGCTAAGTCACCTTGGTCAACCTAGTAGACTAAACTAGATGTCTAGAAATGTGCTAAGTTGAGTTGGTCGACCTAGTTGACTAGACTACAAATCTAGAAGTCTAGAATTTGGAACCTATATTATGAATCTTAAATAGGAACCTACTACAAAGTGGTTGGAAATGTGCTAGGTTGACTGGATCAACCTAATAGGCAAAATAAAAAGTTTAAAATTTTTTAGAAACCTATGTTGGGTTGAGCTATTTGATCTAGTTGCCTATTCGTACACATAAATAAAAATATTTGGGTCGACAAAATAAATCTAGCAAGTCAAAATATATGATAGAAAATATGACAAAAAGAATAAAATAAGTGAAAGAAACCCTATAAGGGTTTGATTCACATTGGGTTCCCTAGAATGTATATAGTCAAAATTACATGGTGTGCATGAATCAATCCTAGATTGGATAAGATAGATCACACCTACACTTTAAATTGGGGTACACACTTGTTAATTGGGAGCATGACCAATATGAGGAGTTTCTAGACCCGATTAGGAGATCACTTGTATCATCTATCACAACACATCATGCTAGGTAGGGTTCCAAAGCATATAGTCTAACATAATCACACAACAACCCTAAAAGAGTCCTATGGTTTTTATTATCACTTATGATAATAAATAAAAAATTAAACTACTCTAATAACAATAAAAGTAAACTAATCTAGTGCTCACCAAATTTTGTGGCACAAAGTAGGGGTTAGAACAAAACAACTAAATAATAACCAAATTAAACATGTATAAGAGACATATACTCACTTCAACGTATATGGAATCCTAATACATGGGAGACAAGAATACATAATGCATTATCTATCTACTCTTACAAAGGAGAAATAAAGTTAGGTATACTTACCTATCGATTCTCAACCTCTCCCTTGGCCAATGGTGCTTTGCAAGAGATTGTTGTGGCTTGTAAGGACAACCAAAAAAATCAGCTCTAGGTTACATGACCTACCTAAGCATCTAAAATACTTCTCCATAAGACAAGATCAGAGCTCCAAAAGAAATTATTGAACCCTAAATATTTATTCCTCAAGTAGAATGGTCAATAATTAGATGTTCATTATCACTTCTTCACTTAATTCAAATCTCTTATGAAATAATAAGGAATGGCCTTATATATATAGTAGTATCTCACCCTAAAGACTTTTGAACATGTTGTTGTGCTAGGTTGATTGAGCTGACCTAGAACATTATCGAGATAATACCTAAACTTTATGCTAGGTCAGCTAGGATGTAAAGCAACAAGGAAAGGCAAAGTATCCTCAGAATAAGTTAGGTCAACCAGGTTGACCTAGCTTACTGAATAGGTCAAAAGGGAAACAAGGTAAGAAATGAGGGATAAAACATGAAAAATGGTGGGAATAGATAGGAAAGAGATAAATAAGCTTAGGGTTCAAGTTTTTAGGAGGTAAGAGTGTAGATAGCAAGTGGGAAAAGCAATGACAATCTTATGAAGCACCAATGGTCTGCCCACCCCTTTCCCGGTGCACCCCTTAAGGGATACACTTAGAGATATTGAGACTTGGTAGGTTATTGCAAGATATGAAGTGTCAGTAATCAATAAAAGTGTTAAAATATTATGTGTATACACTTTCTACAAATTTTCTTATTTATAAACAAACTAGGCTAGCTTTTTAACCTTTCCAATTTTCCAAAGACAAACTTTTTGAATGGATTTATAAGATAGGAATAAGAGATAATTTTTTTTTCTTTAATAGAGGAAAATAACAATGCTTTTTAACTCTTTAAAAAAATAGGACCAAAAACTAACTACCCTTGAGTGTGCCCCTATGGTTATCTACTTTTCCTATGTTTACCTAGATGGTTATTTAGAATGCAAAAGACTTGTTTAGATCTTAAAAGAAAAGTTATGTTGGATGGAAATGGAGATTTGATAATGTCCTTTTTTGGATGATTCAATAGGTATATTTTTTTTTTGAAAGGAAATTAATCATTTAAATGCAAGCATAAACCAAAACTAACTATTATTTTGTAGCAAAGACAAATGAAAAGAAATAGATCTACTTCACTATCAAATTTGCTTCTTTTCTCTTTTATGAAAAACTAATCCAATCAAAATAATGAACTATAATAAATATAATCTAATAAAAAATAATGGAAATTAAAGAAAAAACTCAAACTTGATTATGGAATACATTAGCTAAAGTTCATGTAGTGTGTTGAAAGGATAATCCTCAACATGATATCCACATATTCTCTTGAATAAATTATGGAAACTCTCTAGCTGGAGGATATACAAACTCTAGGACAAGATGAAAAGGAGGGAGACATAATCCACAAATGGAAAGTAGATGAATTGAGACTATCTAGTGTCTTGGCTTGCAAAGTATGAGTTGATTTTACCAAGAACACTTCACCTATGACTGTGTAACTGACTAAAAAATAATATAGAATAAACCTTATAGAAATTCTAGCAAGGCTGTGGCTACAAAAGCTTCTCAATAACATCTTCTAATGGCCATTTTTAGATAAATAACTTGGCCAAAATTGACCTTATTATAGGAAGAGAATGGAATTTACATGGAGAAGTTCCACTAAGTATGATGGTGAGTTCAAATTGAGAGGAACTAAATAAGACTAAAATGAAGAGAGTAAGTGAGTTGGTCTTTATTTCAGGTGAACACAAGGTGATAAAAATAAGAAATGTAAATTGAGTTGTGTAAAACATCTGAAAACTACAGTTATGGGAGTTAATTTTGAAAGGCATTTCCACTGTGATGGAACCATTGCTTTATGTAGGGGATGTTTCAAAACCTCAACTCACTATGACAAAACTACATCTAGGATTTACATAACCACCACTAATTTAATTCAAAACTACTCTATAGTTTCAAAACTTCCTCCTATATTTCATAACCACTATGATGGTTATGGAACATAAGGAGCGATTTCATAAGATGGCAGGGCAATTACATCACTTGGGGCAATGGTTTCATCACCCATGGTTTATTTTTGAGATAAGTTATAAATGAAATGGGAGGGTAAAAATTGAGGGGACCGAAAGGGGTCAAGATAGGAATAAGGAATCATGTGGAAGGGATAGATCTAGAGAGTTCCCTATGGAGCACAAAATAAGAGCTCATTACATCATCATTAGATTTATATTAGCAGTGTCACACTATGTAAATTTTGGGTGCATAATTTTTTCCCCCTTAGGAGGGAACCTTGTCATGAATTGACAAGGTGTAGTCTTGAGTAAGGTGTGTAAAAAGGAAATAATAGGTTAAAAATAATTACCTTACTTACCTAAATGGTGAAGCTAAGCCTACTAAGACTCCACACAACCTACATACATAAGATGAGATTCAAGTGTGATATTGAAAGAAAATAAAAAATGGGATACATTATTGAAACATGTAAATAATATGTACCATATGTGTGGGGAAGATCATACTACTTGGGTTATCTCGTTAAAGGATTGAATCTAGTGTCAAGTTATGTGTACATATAACACTATAAAATGTGTAACAAAAGATAGAAATGTTGTTAAAATGTTAGTAATAAAAAATTAATTTGAGATATCTAGGAAGGATAAAATATATACACATATATACATATATATACATACACATGAGAATAAACAATAATACAAGAGATTATGCCAAAAATGGATTTTTTAAAATCAAAATAGCTAGTTTGGGGCAAAATATATTCAAAAACTTGGCAAAAACAATTCATTTGCTTTAAGGGAGAAATTTGAACTTTGGCTTAAAGGTGAGCACTTTGACTCTAGAATTAGTCATTGAAAAGAGAGTGATGAGAAGATGGAAAATGTACCAATGTTTGGCATAAATAGGCACAATCATGTAGGTTTTTTGCTAACTTTTTAATTTCCCCAAAATTTAAAATTTGTTCAAAATGTAGTTAAAAGTTAGCCAAATTCAATTTTTTTGCTTTGTGTTCATTGTTAAGGGGGTAAGTTAAATATTATTAGATTTTTTTAGAATTTAGGTGAATTTTTATGGGTTTAGGGGGCTTTGGGAGAAGACATGGATGGATGGTAGAACCGTTGCTTGGGTTATAAAACCACCTCCCTTTACAAGGTGGCAGTTTCATAACCATCATGATGGTTTTTCCACTATTACAAGGTGTTTGTGGTATCACTACCTGAAGGTGGTTATGTAACCACTTAATGTGGATACATTATTTCCTTAGGCTGGTTTCAAAACCACCACCTATGAATAGGGTTAGTTTTAAAAACTTAGAATAATGTTAATGTTTTGATTTATTTAGACTATAAGATTGATTTCCTTAACTGACTGACTGATGTAGGGTTTTTTTACTTGTTTTAGGATGTCTATTTCTGATGGAATAAAAACTAAGATTAGGAGTAGATCCCTTGAGTCTTGATACTTTTTATAGTTGATGAGTTGGCCTTAATCGACCAAGTATGGATACTTGGTATTGCACAAACAAGGATTACCCCTTCTTCTAATCAATTATTATGTGTCTTACTAACCTATTGGGTAACTGAGAGATATTAAGGTGATTATATGGGCATATATCTCACCCTTTCATGCTTTAACCTAGATCATGGGGTCCTTGACAATGGTATATTTGATTTCCCTACCCTACTAAGACATGATAGGGTAATGGGCTAATGAGGCACTCTATCTTATGGTAGTTTTTAGGTCTACATAAGTTTAGGACAAGTTGCTACAGTCAAGGCACACATAGTGGATCAAGTGCCTCAATAGTTTGGTATGCCCTATGTAGGAAACCTTATCATACCTAGAGTTGTGTAAAGGGGGAATCATGAGATGAGGACCATGAGACTAGGGTGATTGGCATAACATCCACTAGTGATAGGGGTACCTATCACCCAACCAACACAAGTACTTGGAGGAGGAGGACATGTAGACTATGACTCTGATGTTGAGTGGTAGGAGGTAGATCCAGGTAAATTGTTGATTTTGTTCATTCATGATTATATCTCACATTTTGATTTCTTCTAGTTATTTATTTATTTTCTCACATGCATTATATTTTCTTATGCCAATCAGATCTGATTTTGTCTTGTGTACCTTATGATTACATACATAGTGGGTGCATGGAGGAGGATGATCAAGCACACTCTAATCAACCTATTCTAGTTGATTACTAGTCATATGTGAGATTGATTATTGGTAGGTCCTAGGCTTCCTATGGAGATTAAATCCCATAAATATGTGTTTTCCCTAGCATACCATGCTTTGGTGATGATAATAGATTTGAGGACAAAGAATAATACTCTATTGGTTAGGGCAAGGAAAGCATAGGCCCTAGTAGATACCATGGTGGTAGGAGGAGGTGACCAAACCTCTAGTCATAGGACATGGAGGACTGTATTAAAAGGAAGTTTAGGTAAGGACCATCCTACTAAACACCACCCTGTAGACATTGAGGCAACATCAAATGGAGCATGAATAGGAGATATCATCATAATTTGAGCACTAAACACTCTTCTACCTCAGCTCCATATCAGAGGAGGAGGAGAGACCCTTGAGTATTTTTATTGTAGATGTTTTGGATATATTGATGTATATACTAGTTCTTTTTTAGATGCTTTGAGGCACATTGGCCCTCTATTAAGGTTTTTGTATCAAAAGAATTTATTGTATAAACTTGATAACTCACATGATTTATATATATAAAATGATCAATGAGATTTATGCCAAAACATCCACACACACACACATACATGTGTGTGTGTGTGTGTGTGTGTGTTTTGGCATATCTCTCATTGATCATTATGTGATGTAATTCTTTTGTTTTCATAACTTCTTATGCTATGCACTCTAAAGGATTAGATATGTTATGATGTATGTATATGTATATGTATATGTGCGTCTCTTTTTTTTTTTTTAATTTTTTTTGATATGTTCTAGATGTGCTTCTATGGTAAAAATGCTTATTTATATGTGGAAACATAATGTATGTTGTGTGTGTGTGTGTGTGTGTGTGTGTGTGGATGTTTTGGCATATATCTCATTGATCATTATGTGATGTAATTTTTTTGTTTTTGTACCAACTTCTTATTTTATTCACTCTAAAGGATTAGATACGTGATGATGTATGCATATGTATCTCTTTTGTTTTTCTTATTTTTGATATGTTTTAGATGTGTTGCTATGGTAAAAATGCTTATTTATATGTGGATGTATATGACATACTATGATGGATGTACGCATGTGACTACAACTATGATAAAATTTGTCTTGTAGATGGTTATTTAATTTATTTGTTCACACAATATATAAATCTCAATTTGTAGTAAGGGATGAAAGGGGAAACAATATAGACATGAAATGAATCATAACTCAAAATTTCACAAGAAAAAAGAAGATGAACTAATCCTTATGAGCAAATGTGAATATGTACTTCTTGATAAACTCATAAAACACTAACTTTATTGGCTTCATCTAGAGAGAAATTGCCCTGCATAATCGATAAATGGTAAAATGTTACATTCTTTAAACATAAACACATGGACAAGCCTCTTTTGAAGAATTTTTTCTTGGACACTTTTTGATTTAATAATTCTTCTGCATTGAGATTTTACTTCTCTTTATGACCCCCTAAACTTAGTGTCATGTGACTAGGAATGCACATGAGCTCATCACCAAAGGCTAGATGTAGGCTAATAAGGGCACCTCTCCTAAATGCTAACCCCAGATAATTAGTAATATGTAAGGGCTCAATACCAAAGGTTAGGAAAGGTGTGAGATATGGGATTTTGACTATGGTATTTTCATAACCATTTTTTTTCATAGGAGTGTCTCTTTCTCTTTTTATTTTTTTAAGGCCTTCATCCCTAAACCTTGGCACCGTGCAACCAATAAGATGGGAGGGTTCATCACTGAGGACCAATGTAGGCAGGTAAAGTTATTTTATTTCAAGTGTGATGATGTTTTTATTTTTTAAAGGCACTATAAAGGGGGAATCTATCATGGATAGGTTTTTAGAATCCACTATAGTCCATCATTTTTCTAAGTTGTGCTAGAAGATGTATGGAATAAATGCACTCTACTTGTAATGAATAAGGAAAAAACTAATGTGACATGATGATTTTTAGAATGCCTATTACATAGAGTGATAAGGGTATGTGAGAATAGGTAAATATGATGTGTTGCATTTTAAAATTTTCTATATTGTGCCAACTAACTATCTAAATAATCATAAAACAACACCTCTACTATGCTAGTGAATATACATCATATGAAAATTCAATACATGTGGAAATGGGGTGATTGTGGGAACTAAATATATAAGAATTTTAGATGTGAAGAGTTCACAAACACACCAAAATCTTCACCCTCTAAAGTGCATAATCGATAAGCTCCATTATTGAGATCTTATGTTACTATGTAGGGGCCCAATCAATTGGGTATAAATTTATAACCCTCTCATTCCTTTTTTTGAATCTGAATATTAAGTCTAAGAATAAGTTCCCCAACATAAATCACATACTTGTGGAATAGTTATGGAACTCATAATATCATCGGTGAGGCATAACTAATTCTTGTGCTTAACCATGATATTCTGTTATGTACATACATGCACTTTTATGAATTCAAACACCTATTCACTATGAGTCTCTCCTAGTATAGGGAACATTCTAAAATAATGTTTCAATTTATAGAACCAATGGTAAGATAAGGTCATTTTAGCATTTTCTAACATTAGGTTATAACATGGCTATGATAGCTTATCAAGATATGGTCTAAAGCTGATTGTTTATGTGAGAGGGGGAGGATGCTTAAGTTTGAGAAAACTTGGGTAATCACATGGATAAATATTGACTTTAATTGTACCAATCATTATAGTGTGACCCCCTTCCTTAGGCACAAGCATGATCAGGGTAAGGAAAATGTCTCAGGCAAGTGACCTAGAATCAATGCGAAAGCTTGAAGTATTACTTGTCTTTGAGTGATTAAGTGTCAAGTGGTCATGATGGTAGTGGCATAATGATTAAATTAATACCCCATCATATTTTGATATTTATATCATATGAATGTTTAAGGTGTTGGGTAATCCCTCTCTAGTTTTATGGTGTTGAGGCTCGAGCAAGCAATGAGCATCATGCAAAACAAATGGGAGGGTTTATGAAGGTGCAACAAGTTTGGCCTTATGTTGTGAATAGAGGAAGGGAATAACATATAGGAACTCTAAAGGAAATATTTTAATCTTTGCATCGAGGTAGGTGATTACTTATATAAATGTGAAAGATTTCTTGTTTGGCTTTTTCTTGGATTGGAAGAATATCATCATAGCTAGGGTCTCATTTAGGTGTGGGGAGCGACCCTACATAATTAATATCTTTTTTAGGTGGAAGATGTGTTAGGTAATAGTCATTTATCTTTATGTACTATGGATAGGAAATGGGTATCACTATTTAACCCATAATTATGTGGGGAAAATATTGTAGTAATTTGGTGAGTGATTTTTTGGGAGCCTTTTCCTACATAATGGAAGAGAGGGGCCCCTCCTTGGGAATATAAGAGTAATTGTGAGTTTTAATGTTTATTTCAATCCTAATTATTATCACAGTAGGAATCCTCTCTTTCGGTGTTGAGGTGATTGAGGGAGGGGATGTAGTATGATTAGTTATCAATGGATTCAAAAAATGATGACAAATGTAACTGGGTGTGGGCCAATGTAAGATGGTTGACATCTCTAGAGGGATTAATCTTGATGGATTAAGGATTAATAAATAACTAGTATGGTCTCATCATAGCATGATTAGAAAGCATACTATGAAGGTGTTTAGAAGTGACAAGGGTAGAATTTAGACCATGACCTACCTCTATGTGGTTGAACGTTGGGTGGCCACATTGAAAGCTGCTTGGATGATTGTTATTAAGGGAGGCCTTCTTGTCTATGGATACCTATACCATACAAAGGTTGGGTAGGCAATCTAACCCCTCATGTGGTTTTTGGCCTTTAAATCTAATGAATCTATAGGTTTCTACCCCTTATGGATCAAATGGAATAACTAGGGGAGTATCTTTATCTATGAAATTGATGATTTCTATGGTAGATAGGGTGGAGATTGTGTTACCATCGACTAGTTTCAAGTCAAGGATATTATTAGCTATTGCTATGTCATTTTCATCTATTTTAATTTTTAGTAGGGTCTAGGGAGATTCCTTCCCTTTATTTAGGATGACTACCTTAGGCTTTAGAGACTTAGTGACATTAACCAATTACAAGGTTTTGTAACCCCATTGGTAGGTAGGTGGTAGTCAATGTGTAACCCTAGTTTATTGTGCATGGTATCTTGTAACATATTAAAAGGCTTAGTATCCCCTTGGGATATGAAAACTTTTTCCAAGTTTAAGAACCAAATCTGTTAGAATAGGGTGGAAGAAATAGCTTTCATTCAATGTATCCAAGGGCATCTCAAGATCATGTTGTAATTAGTGTCCTTATCTATAATATAGAAATTGGTTAGGACCATCTTAGGGCCCAAAGTTATTGAGATTAAAATGGTTCCTATAGAATTGGACTTGAGGCTATCTTAGCTACAAATAGTATTACACATTATGGAATAATTATTTTCCCCATAACCAAGATTTTGTAAGAAAGAGAAGGGGATAATGTTGACTATTGCTCCATCATAAACCATGGCTCTTTTCACATGGTTTTTGTAGATCCATACTTGTAAAAATGAGGTCATATCTCCCCTCCTAGCTAACTCATAGTCAGAAGGGAGGATACATAAGTCAAAAAATTAGTGAGAGGTACATAATTCTTGACTAGGGGAACATGTCCAAATCAATGTTTACCAAGGGTCACGTAATATGAGTCTTGCCTTAAACTCCCAACTGAGGAGCCACATCGGTGTTTACCACCTAAGAAGTGGATGCTTCAATATCATGATTGCTTGTTGCCATGGATTAGCTATATTGAATGAGGTTGCCTTATAGGTTACTCTATTATTGGCCTTGAGTAATGTGTGTTTAGTGGTTGGGAAAAGGGTCATGATAGATTTAAAGGTTCTGGTTCTAGGGATAAAGAAGATCTTTTGGAAGGTTTTGGGTGTTTTCAAGTGTGCTTCCTAAAAACATATCCACAAATGTTTGCCTTTGATCCTCTAGAAGTATTTGTATGAATTTATTATATTATCTGTAGCTTTGAGTGTCATGGCCTATGACTCTATGGAAGAAGCAATAGCCATTGGGGTCATAATCCCTATATTGTATATTTTTCCCTTATTATATGAACCCATCTTGATTTTTCTATTCATAGTAACCTTGGTTATGGAATTGTGGGTACCATTTGCCTTGTTGGTATTGGTTTTGGTTATGGTTTTGATATTGTATGTTACAATGTGATGGTAGGTTGAAATCAATCACATGAATGGCATAAAGGGGATTTAATTCCTGACCTAATTTTATTAGCATTATTGATGTTATTTGTAGGTGGATATTGATAATTATTTATGGCATTTTGTTTCTTGGCTTGACCAGTGACACCATCTTAGTAGCATTCCTATTGCAGTTTAGTATATTAGGACTTGGTTATTCATGTTGTTTGGGTTTGGGTTTTTATTTTGAGATCCCCCATTGTTTTGTCTAGGAAGGATGATGCACCCATTGGTCCCATAGGTCTATTGGCCACTATCAATGGCTACCTAGTCAATGTGCAATGCACTCTCAAGTGCCTATTCATATGATTAGTACAAAAAAAATTGGATGTATTCCCTTATTTCCTTGTTGAGGGATTGGAGGAAAGTATTACATAATTTTCATTGGTCCATGTAAGGTGTGTTGGTAGAGGAATACAGGACCTGCCACCATCTCATGATACTTGAAGGAGTTAGTTTGGGGTGGGAAACACAGAAGTAGTGTCAGTAGTGGACATTGGTGGGTTAGATGTATCTTGATTCCTACCAGGAAGATGTGTAACAACTTGCATGCGATTGACCTCATCATCTAAGTGATGGATCTTCCCTAAGTAGTGATATTATTTTGAAATGTTTTATATGTTTAGGATTTTAAATTTGATAGATGGCCTTATGGCCATACGAGGAATAGTCATGCCTACATATATAAGGGTAATGGTGTTAGAGTCAGGATGGTTGATTGCACTTTTAGATATGTCATGTATCTCTTAGATAACAACCTTGCTCTTTGTTTGGGTGTTGAGAATGGAGTAGCCATAGGATTGGTATTCTATTTTGGTGTCAAAGGTTGAGTTATTTTAACTCACAATGAAGGTTCACTAGTGTTAATCTAGCTTCTCCTATATCCCTTTAGGCCAAGAGATCCACTGATATCTTGTCCAAGCATATTATAGGGGTATATGGATACTCATAGAATAAATGGAAGGAAGCAAGGTAGAGAAGAGAATAAAGATGAAATGAAGAAAGGGGTATGCAAAGGATAAAGTTCTTTAAGTCAGGTTCACTAATTTATATGCATGTAAATTATCACACACTAATCTGTGTACTTGAATCCTTAAGGCCTAGCCATGGTAGCCAATGTAATGGATGGATAGGGTTTGGTTATTTGTTGAGTGGAATGGGATTTTGGATAGGTGGTGGCAATGGCTTGTCCTGATGAAACCAAAATATCTTAGAAACATCTTGATGCTTATTGAGAGTATTGGGCTATGTGTAAATAAAGATCTAAGGACCTTCAGTCTCTAATATCACAAAAAGGTGGAGTTATTAGTCAATGCTAGGCTCAAGGAAATGAGGGAAATTAAGATGAATGACTTTTGGGAGAATATCTACTCTATCAATTTGACCCTGGCTGACCAATGTCATCCACTAAGTGTGAATGATATAAGATGAGGCTACACCTGAGGGAAAAAGAGGGGATGGATGGGCGACTAATATTTGATGATATTATATTGATGTTTCCTATTTAATGGGAGAATAATGATAGGTGGATTAGGGATGTGTTCTTGTTCTTCTAAGGCAGCTAAGGACTCTACGATGAGGTAGGGAATTAGAGTGGACAAAAATACATCACATATCAACTCAGTGCAAATGTTATACTATGTGATGATGGTGGGACTAGGTGCTCTAACTCTATTAAATAGACCATTCTAGACAACACTTGGTGTCTTAGTAAGGGCCATCTAAAAGAGACTAGGTGGAAGTTAGGGAAAAGCGTATGAGCTTGTTCATACAATGTATTGTAAAGTGTGTGCACTAGAATTTTGAAATAAGGCCTGGTATATGATGTTTGTGCATGTGGACAAGGATTATGTGATATGGGGTTGATTGCATAAATTGGCAAGGCTTTTGTTATAGCTTGTGTGTAATAGCAAGGATTTTGACACTCTTTCATCTGTTTTGTTGTTTTGGGCTTTTCTAGTTTTTGACAAATGAATGATTGATTTATAAAAATAAAGAGCTGAAAGTGAAATAAAAGCAAAACTAGAAGTAAATAAAATCAAAAATCTTTTTTTAAATCCTTTTTCCAATTTATAATGCATTTGAGGAGGGAGATAGAAACTATGCTATCATGCGAAATGTATCATTTTCCTTGCCCTACTTGTATGCAAACTAGATGACTATGATGTTTTTTGTTTTGATTGTTTCATGTGCAGTGAGATAAATGTATTAATTGGATCTATGTATACAAGAAAATATAAATGGGTTATTTCCTTTTTCAAAGGATTTTACATTATTTTTGTTTCGATTTGAGTCTTGTAAGAAGTGCAAATCATATTTCACATTATAGCATTCATCTAAACTTTCATTATTTTATAATTTTGAGTTCACTATGTCAATGATGTTATTGTTAAATGCATCCTTATTTAAAACTTTATCTACGTCCCCCTAATTATAGTTTAAATAATAAGTGAATTATGCCTCATTATAACATTTTTTAATGGAATGTATATGCTCAAGTCCATGTTGGGAAACCATATCTTAGGCTATTTTCCTTTCCTACAACAGGAATGTATAATATCAACCTTTTAATGTGATAGTTCTAAATGTCAATATGTTTATTGTATTTTATACATTGAATAACATGGTTTTTTTTTGAGTTTTTTTCTGTTTTTATGGTATTATGAAACAAATTTAGTAAGGCAAATGTGTCTTAGTTCTTTTGGTCTATCAACATAGTAGTATATTATATATTTTCACATCACATTCTCTAATTAATTAGGTTTGTGGATTAAGAGTGTTGAATGTTTAAGAATAAATTTGTGTTTCTTTATGGGATTGTGTTTAATAATATGTATTTCCTTGAGCAAGTATTTAATGACAATGATAATACTATGTGTACAATTTTTTGAGTAGACATTTGTTGTCTATTGAGAAATGTATTTCGTAGGTTGTCTATCATTTGAATAACATTTATATTTGTTGTTTTATTTTATTTATTGATTATTTAGAATTATCTTTTCATTAACTTATCATTTTTTTCATATGGGAACTACAATAAAAAGCCATAGCATAAGCAACTAGTATAAATTATGTATATGTATTTGCTTCCCATAATTGTGGCATTGTTTTGAGAAATTATTGGCCAATTTTTTATGGTTTTAGTTTTTAAAAAAATTATTGGTTGTCTAAATGTGCTTTATATTACTTGTATTTATTTGGTTTAATTCATTTTTAATTCTTCCAAATGTCATATAATTTTCATAGTGATTACTGTTGTCTCCAAATCTTGCACCCTAAAAGAGGTTGTTCATGCATCTTCAATATTTGGCCAACATGGGAATACCTCCAGGTGTGTGGGGAACCTATAGTGGAAGTAAACCTCTAGATTTTAAGGGCTAGCTCCCTAGATATGACTTTATGTGCTTATGCTACTAAAACTACCTATTATGGGTAAAAAGGGAGAGAAATATACATAAAGCAAACCTAAACTAGGCATTGATACGCCAAGAGTTTCTTCCATTCATACACTTGGAATTTACATAATGAACTAAGACAACCAAACTAGCCTCAAAACCATTAATGGAGCTCCCTAGCACTACTATTTCTCATGAAGGCAAATAACAAAACAAAAATAAAGGCAAGTGGAGGGAAGGTCATCTATGACATTACCAAACTCATACACACTTCAAGAGTCTATTGCAATAACATACACTTCATGAAACCTATTAGGAGAGAAGTCATTTACAGAAACACATTCAAGGATTGCATGAAAACAAGATGACCTCAATCTATACTTGTTATTCAAGATGGATCACTTCAACATGTAGTGCAAATGGGCTTAGAGTATAACTAGCTTGCTTCTCATTAGCTTAAGTACAAATAAAGGTACAATTTTGTCAAGGCCTCACCATAACAAGAGTTGGAATCCTCTTCAATATCCAAAATGGCTCATACTTATAAAACTTGGAAGAATAGATAGAAGAGAGAAGTTGAAGAGGCACAAGGACAAGTGTCCAATGGTGAGAATCAGTTACAATACATGTAGATGCAGTGGAAAATGAGTCATGAAATTGATTTACACATCATATCATCCTAAATTAGTCTCTTATCCAAGTGTGGCATATAAAATATTCTCAATCATTATCTCTTGCAAATTTCCTTCATCATAGGATTCCTTTTGAGCATTCCAAAGCAAGTTAGGACAAGTGTCTCATGTGTGATGAGGAGAGGAAGTTACAAAGAAGCCTTCACCTGAATTGGGAGTTTTATTGATCATGAAATTCTCTTATACAAGCTCAATCATCACCTATCATCAAGATCACTCTCCAATAAGCATTCCTTGACACTTGTCACTAGAATTTGCATTTTGTGAGGCTTGTGAAAGTAACGAAGCTCTACTAATGGATTCTATAGCTATACTGATGGAGTCCATAGTTTTAACATCTCTATGTAAACCTTCTTGGTTAGAGCATCATACTTAATTTAAAAGCTTATAGGTTGATTTATCATACTACATTAGATATGTGCCAGCTATGTAAACCTCCATTTGATTGCACTTGGCCTTTGGTCCATGATTTGACCCATTTCTTCTTCAAACTATCTCCTTGGGCATGGAAAAATGCCCTTGATATGAGACAAAATAGGGGTGTGTTACCCTTCCTCTTATTCAAAAAAAAATAATTGGAGGTGCTTCCCCAAATCCCAAGGGTGTTATATGCCAAAAATCATCCTTCAAATCCAGGTTTTAGGCCTCCATCTAACACCATTTCCAAGGCAGACTTTAGAGTGTTGAACTGTGTGCAAGGGTGTTATGATGACAGTGTTTCTTACATGTTCTAGCTTCCTTCCTTGGTGATAATGACCATTTATTGTTCCCCTATTATTAAAAAATCATTTTTTTCATTAATTTCAACCATTCATTACCCTATCTCACTATAACCCTTCCACCATACAACCTAAACCTGTAAGATGAGCTCTCCTTTAAGTATTTGACTATGTTTCTCATTTAGAGACCCCTGTTATAGGTGAATTTGGAAATATTTTGGCCTATGGATGGTTATTTAGATTTTTTATGAATTAATTTAGGTCATATTTCATTCATGTATGGAAAACTCCACCCATACAATCATTTTGATGCAAGGAGACCCTACATGTCACTCACTACCCAGATACCCTATTTGACTATGTTTAGAGGTTGTTCACTACAAAACAAGGCTTGAAAAATGTCTTAAAACATGTTGAGGTTACTTTTATATCATCCCTAACTTTTTCTAAGTTAAACTTCACTAGCATAGTCCCATTTGGCATAAGGAAAACCCATTTTCAACTCACAACTTGTCTCAATCTATACAGGGCTATAGGTGTGTTTGGGATTATCTAAAACTTGTTTGAGGATGTTTTGATTTTTATTGAACGTTTTGAATTTTCCAAACATCCTATTCTCTTTGAAAGTTTAAAATAAATATAAAACTTAACTATTTATTTCATACCTCAACCTTCAAGCAACCTCCTTATCAAGACTATGTTTCACTTCCCAAGCCTGTGTACAGACCAAGGGAAGTGTTTAGAGGTCAAAACCATGTTCTAACCTTGCTAAGGTGATACTTAGTCATTGAATGTATGTTTGGGTTACTTGGAGTCATTTGAGCATAAGGCCTAGTGAGGTTATGCCTAATTTTTTGAAGAAGGTTTCTTTTAGTAAGTTTCATGTAGATGTCATTGAAGCTTCTCAGTGGTTTTTTGACCATTTTCAAGGTGCTCAAGCTCCAACCTCTACTAATCTTCTTGAACCCATGCTTTGAAAAGTGCTTCTCTATGATAGAGGCAACAAATTTCACCCAATTATGTGATTTAAAACCTTGTCAAATAAGTAATATTCCATTTTGAAAATCTCCCTACCCTTTGTTCTATCCATTTAGGGAAAAGGGTCCCTATATCAATACTTCTCTTAGCAAGGTCTTCTGAACACCAATCTTGACTCTTAAGGGGTATTAATTATGATATTTAGGCTATCAACTCACTTCGTAACCTCATGAGGGCTCAACCCTATAGAATACCTCCATTCACACCCCTGTAGCTCTACAAATGACACCTAAAGATGTACATTTGACTGTATGTGAGGCAATGAGGTTGATTCATCACTAAAACAAACCTAGGAGAAGCTCTCTTAGGTGTATTTATGCATATTGAATGATGATAAGCAATTTGGGAATAAGGACATCCCCTTAAGCATCAACATTATTTCATTATGACTGTAAGTGGGTCTCTTAAACTATATATGAAGATAGAGACATAAAAGAGCATGAGTTTGTAAAGGTAATGTTCTCTAAACACCTCAAAATGCAATTCCCAACATTTAATTTAGATAATATAATAAATAATATTTTGAAATCAAATCAAAACCTTGTCTCCAATGCATATAACCTCCATTCAAGACCCCTGAGGTGACTACAAGTGTGAAGGACTAGTTTGCGAGCATATATAAGCCTAGAAGAGGCTTTCCTAAGACACTGAGCTTTTCAAAACAAGAATAAGAATGTGAATGTATTTAAAAACATTTATAAACACCTATAACACACTGAACCATCATACCAAATCAATAAAAATTGAGATAAGCTCAAATAGTGACCCCCTCATAGTTGTGAACCCATAAAAAGCTGCTTGGAGTGTTAGCCATTGTTCATAAAGGAGGAGGAACCAAATTTAAATTTAATTTTATAAAAAAAAATTTCAATCATATTAAAATCCACCCCCAAAATCACTCTTCCTAGCTCCACCTGTACCATCCACACCAAGTGCTTGAAGTTGACCCTTCTTTGCTTGCCAAGAGAAAATGGGGGAAAATAAGTTATAGATGAACTTTTTTGCATTATAATTTAAAATAAAACATTTAAACTGGTTTGGGTAGGTGAAGATTCACATTTTCATGTTTTCAAAGTGGCACACTTCCCAAGGAAGCTATACAAGTGCCCATTTCTCTCCCTTTAGCCAAGAAAACTACCTTTTGTCTGAACAACCTATAATTTTTAGTTATTTAAAGTTATTAAAGACCTCCTAAGACAAATTTTATGTTATAAAATTCTTTTAAACTTTCACATTTCCTAAGAAACCCATACAAAGCATTAAATGCACCATTTTGACCCCTTAAAAAGACTTAGAATGATAAATGGACCTAGATAACACTCAACCAAAGCTATTACAAAATCAATTGACACTAATTGACCTATGAAACACCTTATTAAAAAATATTATACCCCATTATATGCCTAAAAGTGAAGTTTTTTACTAGGGGTGCCCTATTTTGACCTGAAAGTCAAAATTGGTCAACAATTACATTCTAAAATAGTAAAAATAAGTCTTGAATATGTGATTACTAGTTGATTTTTCTCATCAAATGGATCTAATTTCTCTACTCATTAGAATGAAAGGGACATTTTATCTATAATGTGATTGTTTACTTTTTATCATAAATTTGTATGGTGATATATTGGGTAATTTATCTATATTTGAATCAAGGATGCCTATGTCATTATATAGACATAAATTATCACACATTAATATATGAACTCAAATCCCTGAGATTTTGTCAAGGTAGCTAATGTAATGGATGGCCATGGGTTTGGTTGATTTTTTAGTGGAACGAGATTTGGAATGGGTGGTGGAAATGGGTTCTCATGATGAAACCAAAAAATCTCGGCACTATCCTAATTTTTGTTGAGATCATCAAGTTATGTGTAAACATAAATCTAAGTACATTTAGTCTCTGATATCATAAGAAGGTGAAGTTATTTTTCAATTCTAGGCTTAGGTAAGTGAGGAAATTGGGTTGAATGACTCATGGGAGAAGATCCTCTCTATCAGGTTGACTCTACTTGGCCAATGCCATCCACTAAGTTTTAATGATTTAAGATGAGGCTAGACCTAAGTAGAAAATAGGGGATGGATGGGTGACTAAGCTTGGATGAATATGTATTATTATCTCCTATTTTGTGGAAGAAGAATGATAAGTGGATCAAATATACGTTATTGTTCTTTTAAGGCAACTAAGGACTCTATGATGAGGTGGGGAATTGGAGTGGATTGAAAGAACTCACATCTCAACTCAGTGATAATGCTAGAATATGTGACAATGGTGGGAATAGATGATCTAAATATATGGAATAGACCATGTTAGATAAGACTTGGTGTCTCAGGGAGGGTCATCCAAAAGAGACTAGGCCAAAGCTAGGGAAAAGCGTATGAGCTTGTTCAGAAAATGGCTTGTAAAGTGTGCTTGATGGAATGTTGAAGAAATAATTGGTATATGAAACTTATGCAGGTGGATAATGATTATTTAATAAGGGGTTTCTTTCATGAATTGGAAAGGATTTTGGAAGGCTTGATCGTAATAACAAGGCTTTTGACGTTGTTTGTTTTGTTTTATTATTTTGGGTTTTTTTGGTTTTGAGAAATTAATGTTTAATTATTGAAAATAAAGTGATGAAAGTGAAATAAAAATAAATATTAAGGAAAATTAATGTAAACATATTTTTTTATCCTTTTTCTAATTTATAATGCATGCGGGGAGGGAGAGAAAAACTATGTTATCATGTAAAATGTAGAATTTTCCTATATCTACTTGCATTCAAACTAGATGACTATGTTTTTATTTGTTTTGATTATTTCTTGTGCAATTAGATAGATTTATAAATTGGATCTATGTATCCAAGCAATTTGAGAATAGATATGATCTAGAACAACAACAAAAAAATACTTTCTACAAATTTTCTTGTTTATAAACAAACTAGGCTAGCTTTTCAACCTTTTTAATTTGCCAAAAGTAAAATTTTTGAATGGATTTATAAGATAGGAACAAGAGATGAAAATTATGATTTTTTCTTTAAGAGAGGAAAATAAAAATACTTTTTAACTCTTCAAAAAAAAAGGACCAAAAACCAACCACCCTTGAGTATGCACCTATGATTATCTATGTTTCCTATGTTTACCTAGATAGTTGTTTAAAATGAAAAAGACTTGTTTAGATCTTAAAAGATAATTTATGCTGGATGGAAATGGAGATTTGCTAATGTCCTTTTTTAGATGATTAACTAGGTGTGTTACTGATTTGAAAGGAAATTAATCTATTGAAATACAAGAATAAACCAAAACTAACTCTGTTTTTGTAGAAAAGACAAATGAAAAGAAATGGATCTAATTCACTATCAAATATGATTATTTTCTCTTTTATGGAAAACTAATCCAATAAAAATAATGAACTATAATAAATCTAATCTAATAATGGGAAAAAATGCTATAAATTAAAAGAAACTCCAACTTGATTCTAGAATAAATCAACCAAAGTGCATGTAGTGTGCTGATAGGAGAATCCTCAGCATGATAACGACATATGATTTTGAACAAATTATGGAAAATCTCTAGATGGTGTAAAAAATTGAGGATAAGATGAAAAGGAGGGAGAAACAATCCACAAATGGAAAGCAAATGAATTGAGACTAGATAATGTATTGGCTTGCAAAGTCTGAGTTGATTTTACCAAGAACACTTATTCACCTACGACTATGTAATTGACTCAAAAATAATAGAGGCTAAATATTTTGGTAATTATAGCAAGGCCATGGTTATAAAATATTCTCAATAATAACTTTTAATGGTAATTTTTGGATACAAAATTTGGCCAAAATTGACCTTCTTGTAGGAAGAGAATGGAGTTTGCATGGAGGAGTTCCACTAAGTGTGACGATGAGTTCAACTTAAGATGAATTGAATAAGACTAAAATGAGGAGATTAAGTGAGTTAGTCTTTATTAGAGGTGAACACAAGGTAATAAAAATAATAAATGTAAAGCTATTTGTGTAAAACTTGTGAAAACTATGGTTACAGGGGTTAATTTTGGAAGGCATTTCCACTAAGATGGAACAACTACTTTATGTAGGGGATGTTTCAAAGCCTCCACTCATGATGACAAAAAACTGCTAGGAGTTATAAAATCACTACGAATTTAATTCAAAACTAGTCTATAATGTCAAAACTACCTCCTATATTACATAACCACTATGATGGTTGTGCAACATAAGGATTGGTTTCATAAGATAGAAGGGTGGTTACATCACTTGGGGTAGTGGTTTCATCACCCATGGTTTATTTTTGAGATAAGGTATAAATGACATGAGAGGGTAAAAATTTACGGTATTGAAAGGGTTCAAAATTGGAATAGGGAAGCATGGAGAAGGGATATATCTAGAGAGTTCTTTGTGGAGTGGAGCACAAAATAAGAGGTCATTGTATCATCATCAAATTTATATCAAAAGTGTCACACCGTGTAAATTTTTGGAGCATATATATTGTCACCTTTGGAGGGTGCATTGTCATGAATTGGCAAGGTCTAATCTTGAGTGAAGTGTGTGGAAATGAAATGAGAGATTAAACATAATTACCTTACTTACCTAAATAGAGGAGCAAAGCCTACTGAGACTCCATGCAACCTAAAACGGAAGATGAGATTCAAGTACAATCTTGAAAGAAAAGAAAAAATGGGCTACATAATTTAAACATATAAGTAATATGTACCAAATGTGTGAGAAATATCATACTACCTAGATTGTCCCGTTAAAGGATTGAATCTAGTGTCAATGTATGTGTACATATAAAAATATTAAATGTGTGACAAAAAGATATAAATCTCATTAAAATGTTAGTAATAAAACATTAATTTGTAATATCTGGGAAGGATTGTATATATATATATATATATATATATATATATATATATACATACATACATACATACATACATACATACATACATACATACATACATACATGAGAATAAAAACTAATGCAAGATATTATGCCAAAAATGGAATTTTTTTGAATTAAAATAGTTAGTTTGGGGTCAAATATATTAAAAAAATTGTCAAAAACAATTCATTTGCTTTAAGGGAGAAATTTGAAATTTGGATTATTGGTTACTATTTTGAGCATAGAATTAGTCATCAAAAGGAGAGTGATGAGAAGATGTAAAATGTACCAATGGGAGGCACAACTGGGCACAATTAGGTAGGTTTTCTATTAAGTTTTTATTTTTTACCCAAATTTGAAAATTTGTTCAAAATGTAGTTAAAAGCTAGCCTTTTTTTTTTTTTTTTTTGCTTTGTTAACATTGTTAAAGGGGTAAGTTATATATTATTAGAATTTGTTAGAATTTAGGTGAATTTTTTATGGGTTTTGGGGGCTTTAGTAGAATACGTGGATAAAGGGTATAACCATTACTCAAGTTATAAAACCACCTCCCTTTACTAGGTGGTAGTTTCATAACCATTGTAATGGTGTTGCCATTGATATGAGGTATTCATGGTATCACTACTTGAAGGGGGTTATGTAACCACTTAAGGTGGATACATTATTGACTTAGGGTGGTTTAAAAACCACCACCTATAAATAGGGGTAGTTTTGCAAACTTAGAAGAAAGTTAATGTTTTTTATTTGTTTAGACTGTGAGATCGATTTCCTTGACCGACTGACTGATGTAGGATTTTTTTTCTTATTTTAGGGGGTATATATCCAATGGAATAGAAAATAATATCAGGAGCGGATCCCTTGAGTCTTATTACTTTTCATAGTTGATGAGTTGGCCTTGATAGACCAAGTATGGATATTTTGCATTGCACAGGTGGGGATTACCCCCTCTTCTAATTGATTGTTATGTGACCTACTAACCTACTAGGTAATTAAGGTATATTAGGGTGATTAGATGGGAATATGTTGCACCATTTCATGCTTTAACCTAGATTTTGGGGTCCTTGAAAATGGTAGATTTGATTTCCCTACCCTACTAGGACATGGTAGGGCAATGGCAAATTTTGGGTTTACATAGGTTTAGGATAAGTTTCTATAGTCAAGGCACACCTAGTGGATCAAGTAACCAAATAGTTTGGTATTCCTTATGTAGGAAACCTCATCATACCTAGAGTTGTGTATAAGGGGAATTATGAGGTGAAGGCCACAAGACTAGAGTGACAGGCATAACATCCACTAGTGATAGGGGTGCCTATCACCCAACCAACACAATAAGCACCTAGAGGAAGAGGAAGACAATTTGGATATGGACAATAGTAGATGGGTCCACCACCACCACTACCACCACCACCATCACTAGACCATGCACAATAGTAATAAAATTAGATTGAGAAGGAAAGGGTGAGCCTCATTAGTAAGTTGATCTGAAGGAGGATCCAAATGTGGATGAGGAGGAGCATGCAGACTATGACTATTATGTTGAGTGGTAGGAGAGAGATCCAAATTAATTATTATTTTTGTTCATTCATTATTATATCTTCTATTTTGAATTCTTCTAGTTATTTATTTATTTTTTCACATGCATTAGGTTTTCTCATGCTAGCTAGATTTGATTTTGCCTTATGTACCTTATGATTATGGAAATGGTGGGTGAATGGAGGATGATGATCAGGGACACTCTAATAAACCTATTCTAGTTGAGTACTATCTATATGTGAGACCAATTATTGGTAGTTCCTAAGCTTATTATGGATATTGAGTGCCATAAAGATAGTGTTTTCCCTAGCATACCATGCTTTCATGCTGATGATATATTTGAGGACATAGAATAATACTTTGTTTACCAACGCAAGGAGATCAAAGGCCCTAATGAATACCATGGTGGTAGGAGGAGGTGATTGAGTCTCTAGTCATAGGATAGGGAAGACTATATTAGAGGGAAGTTTAGGTAGGGGCCATCCTCCAAGAAACCACCCTATAGACATGGAGCCAACACCAGAGAGAGAATGAATAGGAGATGTCATCAGAACTTGAGCACTAGATACTCTTCCACCTCAACTCTATCTCAAAGGAGGAGGAGAGAGACTAGAGTCCTTTTATTGTAGATGTTTGGATATACCAGTGTATATATTAATTCTTTTTAGATTCCTTGAGGCACATTGGCCCTCTATGAAGGTTTTTGTATCAAACATATTTATTGTATAAAATCGATAGCTCACATGCACGTGCGCACTCATGTGTGTGTGTAATGATCACTGAGAGATATGCCAAAACATCCACATGTGTGTGTGTGTGTGTGTGTGTGTGTGTGTGTGTGTGTGTGTGTGTGTGTGTGTGTGTGTGTGTGTGCGTGTGTGTGTGTGTGTGTGTGTGCACGTGCCAATTTTACTCAAGGCATCTGAAAAAGAATCGGTATATATATTGGTATATCCAAAACATCTACCATAAAAGACTCAAGGGTCTCTCCTCTTCTTGTGAGATGGAGCTAAGGTGGAAGTGTTTGGTGCTCAAGTTTTGGTGACATCTCTTATTCATGTTCTCTTTGATGTTTCCTCCCTATCTACAAGGTGGTGTCCAAGAGGAGGAGAGACCCTTGAATATTTTTATTGTATATGTTTTAGATTTTGATTCTTTTTTAGATGCTTTGAGACACATTGGCCCTCTACGAAGGTGTTTGTATCAAACATATTTATTGTATAAACTTGATAGCTCACATGATATATATATATATATATATATATATATATATATATATATATATATATATATATATATATATATATATATATATATATATATGAAAGTGTTTTTATCAAACATATTTAGTATATAAACTTGATAGCTCACATGATATACATACATGTGTGTGTGTGTGTGTGTGTGTGTGTAATGATCAATGAGAGATATGCCAAAACATCCACACACACACACACACACATATCAAGGTTCATTTAAGAGACCATATCAAAAGCCATCTTATGTTTATTTAGGCTAATCTGATTCCTATCCTTGGTGAATATTAAAATTTCAAAAAAAAAATCACCTTCTTAAGTTTTCTATACAACCATCCATCTACATAGTTAAAACATATAGGCTATGGGATAAAATCAAAAAATATATAAAAAACTTTCCTAAACTTTAATATTATTGCATATTTGTATTCCTCTTATAGATCTATGTAATTTTAATTTTTTTTTCTCAAACTATGTTTGTATGCAAAAGTTATGGCCTTCAAAAGTTGGTGCTCAGTTGCATTGCACCATGTCATTTCCCAATAGAACTATGTTACATGATGGCACTCTGTCATGTGACATAACTATGTCATAAAAAAGCATTCCAAAATTTAGATTCCTCTTTAAAATCTAGATAATTTCAAAAAAAATTGTCTCAAACTAAGTCTGTAAGAAAATGTTATGGCCTATGGAAGTTGGTGCTTAGTTGCATCACATATGTCATGGTGTGACGACACTATATCACCTGGCAGCACTATGTTACATGTTAGCACTATGTCACCTAGAAACATGCCAAAATTTGGATTCATATTTAAAATATATATAATTTCAAAAAAAAATATCTTAAACCAATTATGTACGTAAAAGTTATGACTTCTGAAAGTTGTTCAGTTGCATCACAACTTGTCACTAAGTGATAGCATGTTGCTCACTGATGGCATGCTTCCAAGTGGTATCATGTTGTTGAGTAGTATCATAATAATGTGTGATAACATGCTATCAATCTATAGCATCATGATGCTATCAGGTGACAACACCATGATGTAGTTGGGTGACACTGAATGCCAACTTTCCAAGGCCATAACTTTTGTATACAGACTCAGATTGAGATGATTTTTTTAAATTGCATATATTTTCTAGATGAGTTCAAATATGCAATAATATTAAGGTTTAATAATATTTTTAAAACACTTTTTTATTTATCTCACAACTTATTTTTTAGGTGACCTCAATATTTAACATGGCAATGAGGTAAAGAATAAGACTTGGATGGTAACCCCTATAAGCATATGTATTATATATAAGATGAATCATATGGATGCTCCCATAATTATTATAAATTATTGGTGGGATGACCCCTAAAAAAAGTACATCCCTAAAATTTAGGTTAATGGTTCTTATGTACTACTCTCAAAAAGTTACCAAATACAATTTACTAAAAAGTGAATATTTGTGAATTAATGAATATTTACCACTAAAATTTACCCTGATGTGTGTGTGTGTGTGTGTGTGTGTGTGTGTGTGTGTGGATGTTTTGGAATATCTCTCATTGATCATTATGCGATTTAATTCTTTTTTTTTCATACCAACTTCTTATTTTATGCACTCTAAAGGATTAGAGATGTGATGATGTATGCATATGTGTATCTCTTTTGTTTTTGTTATTTTTGATATGTTCTAGATATGTTTCTATGGTAAAAATTCTTATTTATATGTGGAAGCATAATGTATACAGATGACTTACTATAATGGATGTACATATGTGACTACAACTATGTTAACATTTATCTTGTAGATGGTTATTTAATTACTTTGTTCACACAATATATTACTTTCAATTTTTAGTAAAGGATGAAAGGGGAAAACAAAATAGACATGGAATGAATCATTACTAAAAATTTCACAAGAAAATGGAAAATTAACTACTCTTTATGAGAAAATGGAAATATGTACTTCTTGATAAACTTATAAAATATTGACTTTATTGGTTTCATCTAGAGAGAACTTGCCCTGCAAAATTGGTAAATGGGAAAATGTTACCTTCTTTGAACATAAACACATAGACAAGCCTCTTTTGAATAATTTTTTTCGTAGACACTTTTTGATTTAATAATGTTTTTGCATTGAGCTTTTACTTCTCTTTATGACCCCTTAAACTTAGTGTCATGTGACTAGGAACACACATGGGCTCATCACCAAAGGCTAGATGCAGGCTTATAAGGGCACATCTCCCAAATGCTAACCCCACACAACTATTAATATGAAAGGGATTAATACTAAAGGTTAGGAAAGGTTGGTGATGTGGGATTTTGAATCTTGTATTTTCATAACCATTTTGTTTTCATAGGAGTGTCTCTTTCTCTTTTTATTTTTTTAAGGCCTTCACCCCCAAACCTTAGCACCACGCAACTAGTAATATGAGAGAGCTCATCATTGAGGATAAAATGAGGTGGGTAAATTTATTTTATTTCAAGTGTGATGATGTTTTTATTTTTCAAAGGCACCGTAAAGAGGGACTCTATCATGGACATGTTTCTAGACTCCACTATAGGCCATCATTTTTCTAAGTTGTGCAAGAAGATGTAAGGAATAAATGAACTTTGCTTGTAATAACTAAGGCAAAAAACAATGTGACATGATGATTTTTATAATTCCTATTATATATATTGATAAGGATATGTGAGAATGGATAAATATGATGTGCCACATTTTGAAATTTTCTATATTGTGCCAACTAACTAGCTAAACAATCATAAAACAACATTGTTACTATGCTAGTGAATATAAAGCATATAAAAATGCAATGCATGTGGAAATGGGGTTATATGTGGGAACTAAATATATAAACATTTTAGATGTGAAGAGTTCACAAACACACCAAAATCTTTGCCCTCTAAGTGCATAATCAATAAGCTCCATTGTTGAGATCCTATGTTACTATGTAGGACCCAATCAATTGCATATAAATTTATGACCCTCTCCTTTATTTTTGTCAATCTGACTATGAATCCTAAGAATAAGGTACCCAACATAAATAAAGTACTTATAAGCATAATTATGGAACTCATAATATTGTCAGTGAGGCACAACTAATTCATGTGCCTAATCATGACATTCCATTATGTACACACAAGCACTTCTGTGAATTTGAGCACCCATTTGATGCGAGTCTCTCTTAGTGTAGGGAACATTCTAAGACAATGTTTTAGTCTCTTGAACCAATGGGAAGACAAGGTCATTTTTACATTTTTTAACATCAAGTTAAAGTGTGGCTATGATATCTTATCAAGATATGGTCTAAGGCTGATGATTTATGTGGGAGGGGGAGGATGCTTGACTTTGAGAACACTTGGGTAATCGTGTGGATAAATATTAATTGTAATGGTTCTGATCATTAGGATGTTACCCCCTTCCTCAAGCATGGGCATGTTCAGGATAAAGCAAATGTCTTAGGTAAGTGACATAGAATCAATGTGGAAATTTGAATTGTTACTTGTATTTGAGTGACTAAGTCTCAAGTGGTCATGATGATAGTGTCATAATAATTCAATTAAGAATTTATCATCTTTTGATATTTATATCATATATATGTTTAATGTGTTGGGTAATCTTTCTCTAGGTCTCTGGTGTTGAGGCTTGAGTAAGCAATGAGCATCATGCAAAAAAAATGGGAGGGTTTACGAAGGTGCGATAAGTTTGGCCTTATGTTATGAATGGAGGAAGGGAATAACATCTAGGAGCTCTAAAGGATGTCTTTTAATATCCATGTTGAGGTAGGTGATTACTTATATAAACGTGAAAGATTTCTTGTTTGGATTTTTCCTTAGGGTTGGAAGAATATCAGCATAGTTAAGGTCTCATTTAGGTGTGGGGAGTAGCCCTACATAATTAAGATATTTTCTAGGTGTAAGAGGTGTCGAGGCATAGTCATGTAACTTTAAATACTATGGATAAAAAATGGGTAACACTATTTAACACATCGTTATGTGGGCAAAAGTTTGTAGGAATTTGGTGAGTGATTTTTTGGGGGCCTTTTCTTACATGATGGGAGAAAGGGGCCCCTCCTTGGGAATATAAGGGTAATTGTGAGTTTTGATATTTATTTAAATCCTTCTTATTATCACATTATGAATCCCTTATTTGGGTGTTGAGGTGACTAAGGGAAGGGATGTAGTTTGATTGGTCATCAATGGATTCAAAATATGAAGAGAAATGTAACTAGGTGTGGGCCAATAGAAGATGGCTGACATCTCTAGAGGGAGTAATCCTAACAGATCAAGCATTATAAATAAATGGTATGGTCTTGTCATAGAATGATCATAAATAATACTCTAAATGTTTTTATAAATGACTCTATGTGGTTAAACATTGGGTGTCCATGTTAAAAGCTGCCAAGATCATTGTTACTAAGGGAGGTCTTCTTATCTCTAGATACCTCTACCATACAAAGGTCAAGAAGGAAATACAACCCCTCATGTGGTTGTTTTCCTTGAAATATAATTAATCTATATGTTCTTACCCCTTGTGGATTAAATGTAATAACTATGGGAGTATCTTTCTCCATGAAATTGATGATTTCTATGGTAAATAGGGTAGAAATTGTGGTACCATCAACTAGTTTCAAGTCAAGGATATTATCAGCTATTGCTATGTCTTTTTCATCTATTTTAGCTTTTATCAAGGTGTAGGGCACTTCTTTCCCTTTCTTTAGGATGACTACCTTAGGCTTCAGAGACTTAGTGATTTCAACCAATTGTGGGGTTTTGTAACCCCAATGGTAGCAGGTGGTAGTCAAAGTGTAACCATGGTTTATTGTGCATGGTAGCTTGTAACATATCAAAGGGCTTAGGATTCCCTTAGGATATTAGAACCTTTCCTAGGTGTAAGATCCAAATTTTTTAAAATAGGGTGGAGGTAATAGCTTTAATTCGATGTATCCAAAGGCATCCCAAGATCATGTTGTAAGGTGTCCTTATCTATAACGTAGAAATCAGTTAGGAACATCTTAGGGTCCAAAGTGATTGAGATTAAAATGGTTCCTATGAAAGTGGAATTGAGTATATCTTAGCTATAAAGAGTATTATACATTGTGGAATGATTCATTTCCCCATAACCAATATTTTTTAAGAAAGAGAAGGGGATGATGATGACTATCGCTCCATCATCAACCATGGCTATTTTGACATGGTTTTTTTAGATCCATACTTTTATAAATAAGGTTGGATATCCCCTCCTACCTAACTAATAATCAGATGGGAGGCTGCATAAGTAAAATAAATAGTGAGGGTCACATGATTCCTGACTAGGGTAAACATGTCCAAATCAATGTGGTTAATTTGGGCTCGTGGAAGAGGGGTGACACTAGATAAGTGCCCTAGCCCTAGTGAATCAAGAAAGTCTGGCCAATGAGTAGGCATGTTTCTGAGTAGATATAAGAAGAAAATATGAGATAATGTCTTGGTTACATTAGAGATCAAGTCATATTTCCCCATGGGTTTAAAAATGATTCTATTTCTATAATGTTCAAGGGATGGAGGGTCATGGGTTGGTACTCTCTAGTATGAGTGATGGTTTTTTCCTCTTATTCTATTTCTATTTTTATGACTCTTATCATCTAAGTCCTGATTTGAACTCCAAACTGAGGAGCCACATTAGTGTTTACCACCCCATAAATGGAGGCTTGAATATCATGATTGCATGTTTTCATGGATTATCTATGTTGAATGAGGTAGCCTTATAGGTTAATCAATTTTTGGCCTTGAGTAATGTGTGTTTAGTGGTTTGGAAAAGGGTCATGATATATTTATAGGTTCTAGTTCTAGGGAGAAAGAGGATCATTTGGAATGGTTTGGGTGTTTGCACGTGCACTTCCTAGGAACATGTCCATAAATGTTTAGCTTTGATCATCCAAGAGTATTTGTATGGATTTATTATATTATCTATAGATTTTCATTTTATGGCCTATGACTCTATGGAAGAGGTAATTGACATTGGGGTCATAATCCCTAGGTTGCATATTTTGCCCTTATTGGCCAAACCCATGTTGATTATTTTGTTCATAGTAATCTTGGTTATGAAATTGTGGGTACCATTTGACTTGTTGGTATTGGTTTTGTTTGTGGTTTTGATATTTCATGTTACAAGGTGGTAGTAGGTTTAAATAAATCACATGAATGGCATGAAGGGGATTTAGTTCCTGACCTAATGTTGTTAGCATTGTTGATGTTATTTATAGGTGGATATTGATAGTTATTTAAGGAATTTTATTTATTGGATTGATTAGAGACACCATCATGGTAGCATTCCTCTTACAATTCAGTATATCAGGACTTTAGTTATTCATGTTGTTTGGGTTTGGGTTTGTATTTTGAGATTCCCCATTGTTTTGGCTAAGAGTGATGATGTACCCATTGGTCCCATAAGGCTATTGGCCACTATCAATGATTACCTAGTTAATATGAAATGCACTCTCAAGGGCCTATTCATATGATCAATACAAGAACTTATATATGTCTTCCCTTATTTACTTATTGAGGGATTCGAGGAAAGTATTGCATAATTCTCATTGGTCCATGTTAGGTGTGTTGGCAGAGGACTACAGGACCTGCCTCCATCTCATGATAAAATGGGAAACTAATTCATTGTATTATTGTTTGATAAGAAAGAACTCTTGTATTCCAATATTTAGAATTTTTTTCATGTTGAACATCTTCACAAACTCAACCATAAGTTGGAAGAAAGAGTGTAAGGATCCCTTGGGGGGATGGTAGTACTAGTCAAGTACTATCCCCTCAAAAATCTTGGGAAAGATCTTTGCCATAACCCCATCCCAAGGTAGGGGATCTTTAACAGTGGTTGTATAAGATTTTACATGTGCATTGGGATCCCCTTCCACTTTGAATTGTCAAATATCTAGTAGGTGTCATGGAAGAAAGACTCCTCATGTGTTCACATTGAGGGGCTGCTTGAGGTATTCAACAGAGGTTCTCATGTTGTTAAAGTCTATCATTGTCATGATGAGATTAGAATGAGGAGGTGGGGTAATGTATGGGTTGGCCTGATAGCCACTAGGAGGTGTAGAAGAAAATTGATAAGGTGGTATGGTAGGCCAAGGAATAATTATCTAGTTGAGTGGATTTTGAGTGCATGTGAAAGTATGAAGGGACCTTATGAGATATAGGAGGCATCATAGCTTGTTGTGGTGAGTTGTATGTGGATTATTATGGTAGCTTGTATGTGGCTTGTTGTGGTGGTACATAGGTGGTTTTCATGTATCCTGATGATATATAGGCAGATACATACCCATCTTCAAAGGGGGTTATATGTGAGGGGTGCATGTCTTGGAGGTGTGGAGAATAATAGATTATTTATTTCCACATTATTTTGTAGTGGAAAAGCATGTGTATACACCCCCTATTGAAGTCTAAATAGGTACTTGATAGGATGAATGAGTTTTGGATACCTCAGGGTGGGGGACCCAATGAGTGAGAATAGCTTTGAGGGATTGGTGGGAGACATGTTTATGTGGTGGTACTTGATCTTGTAATAGTGGGGGCATGTAGGTTTTTTGTTGTGATGTGGGATGAGTTGTCTATTTAATAGGATGAGAAAAGGTATGAGTGGGTATGAGAGGGTTTTGACTGGGTATGAGAGGGTTGGCCAATCCCTTGGCTTGGAGCTTGTTGATTATTTTTTATGTCATGGATATGACCCACTAGGGTTTTAATGAGATGATTTATACCGATGATGGTTTTGGACCCATGAGTCTCTAGTGTAGGGAGATTGGATATGTGAAATGAGTCCTTTTGAAAGAGTTGGTTTGGGGTGGGAAACCTGAGAGTAGTGTTATTAGTGTTCATTGGTGGCTTGGATGCATCCTAATTCTTACTAGGAGGATGTGTAAAAACTTGCATGTGATTGGCCTCATCCTCTAAGTGATGGATCCCTCCTAAGTAGTGATCTTATTTAGTGATTCTTTCTATGTGTAGGATTTTCAAGCTGATAGATGGTCATGTGGCCATATGAGGAGTAGTTATGCCTACATATATAAGGGTCATGGTGTTAGAGTCAGGATGGTTAATTGCACTTTTAGATATGTCATGTATCTCTTAAATAGCAACCCCACTCTTTATCTAGGTGTTGAGAAGAGACTAGTCATAAGATTGGTATTCTATGTTGGTGTCGAAGGTTGAGTTATTCTAACTCATCAATGAAGGTTCACTAGTGTTAATCTAACTTATCCTATATCCCTTTAGGAAAAGAGATCCTCTAATATCTTATCCAGACATATTATAGGGGTATATGGATACTCATAGAATAAATGGAAGGAAGGGTGGTGGATAAGAGAATAAATATAAAATGAATAAAGGGGTATGCAAAGGATAGAGTCCTTTAAGTTAGGTTCACCAATTTATATGCATGCAAATTATCACACACTAATTTGTTTTTGCACTTGACTTATTATGGTCTCACCATGGCAGCTAATGTAATGGATGGATAGGGGTTTGGTTGGTTTTTGAATGGAATGGGATTTTGGATAGGTGGTGGCAATGGCTTATTGTGATGAAACCAAAATATCTCAGCAACATCCTGGTGCTTGTTGAGAGCATTGAGTTATGTTGAAATATAATTCCAAGGGTCTTTAGTCTCTGATATCAGAATAAGGTAGAGTTATTGGTCACTAATAGGCTTAGGGAAATGAGGTAAATTGGGATGAATGACTTATGGGTGAAGATTCACTCTATCGATTTGACTCTGGCTGACCAATGTCATCCACTAAGTGTGAATGATATAAGATGAGGCTAAACTTGAGGAGAAAAAGAGGGGATGGATGAGAGACTAATTTTAGATGGCATTGTATTGATGTCTCATATTTTTTGGGATAGTAATGATTTGTGGATTTAAGATATGTTCTTGTTCTTTTAAGGTGGCTAAGGACTCTATGATGAGGTGGGAAATTGGAGTGGCTCGAAAGACCTCATGTCTCAACTCGGTGCTAATGTTAGACTATGTGACAATGGTGGGACTAGGTGATCTAACTCTATGGAATAGACCATTTTGGACAAGGCTTGGTGTGTCAGAAAGGGTCATCTAAAAGAGATGAGGTGGAAGCTAGAGAAAAATGTATGAGCTTGTTCATACTATGTCTTATAAATTGTGCTTACTAGAATTTTGAAACAAGGCTTGGTATATGAGACTTGTGTTGGTGGAAAAGGATTACATGAGATGCATTTTTTTACACAAATTATAAATAATTTTGGTAGATCTTGTGTGTAATAGTAAGGATTTTGACACTCTTTCTTTTGTTTTGTTGTTTTGGGCCTTTTTAGTTTTTGACAAATGAATGATTGTTTGCTGAAAATAAATAGCTAAAAGTGAAAGAAAATAAAAATTAGAATTAAATGAAATAAAAAATCTTTTTTTTAATCCTTTTTACAAATTTTAATGCATGCGGGGAGGGAGAGAGAAACTATGTTATCATGCTAAATGCATAATTTTCCTAGCTCTATTTGTATGCAAACTTGATGACTATGTTTTTTTTTTTTTTTTTTTTAAATAATTGTTTCATGTGCAATGAGCTAAATATATTAATTGGATCTATGTATTCAAGCAATGTGAGAAAATATCTGATCTATAATAGTATAAAAAAAATACTTTCTACATTTTATCTTGTTTATAAACAAACTAGGCTAGCTTTTCAACCTTTCTAATTTGCCACAAACAAACTTTTTGAATGGATTTATAAGATAGGAACAAGAGATGAAAATAATGATTTTTTATTTTAAGAGAGTAAAATAATAATTATTTTAACTCTTAAAAAAAATAGGACTAACAATCTACCACCCTTGAGTGTGCACCTATGGTTATATATGTTTCCTATGTTTTCCTAGATGGTTATTTAGAATTCAAAAGACTTGTTTAAATCTTAAAAAGAAAAGTTATGTTAGCTGGAAATGGAGATTTGTTAATGTCCATTTCTAGATGATTGACTAAGTGTATTAATGATTTGAAATAAAACTAATCTATTAAAATGCAAGCATAAACTAAAACTAACTATGTTTTTTTAGCAAAGACAAATGAAAATAAATGGATCTACTTCACTATCAAATTTGCTTCTTTTCTATTTTATGGAAAACTAATCCAATCATAATAATGAAATATAATAAATATAATCTAATAAAGAAAATAAATGATGAAAATTAAAATAAACTCCAACCTGATTTTGGAATAAATCAACTAAAGTGCATGTAGTGTGTTGATAGGAGAATCCTCAACATGATATCTCTGTATGTTCTTGAACAAATTATGTAAAATCTATAGATAGAAGGTGAAAACATATAGGACAAGATGAAAAATATTGGAGACATAATCCATAAATGGAGAGTGGATAAATTGAGGCTGACTAATGTCTTGGTTTATAAAATCTAAGTTGATTTCACCATAAACACTTCTCAACCTGCAGTTGTGTAGTTGACTCAAAAATAATAGAGGTTGAATCTTCTAAAAATTGTAACAAGGTTGTGGCTATAAAATATTCTCAATAAAAACTTATAATTTCAATTTTTAGATATGAAATTATGCCAAAATTGACCTTATCATATGAAGAGAATGGAGTTTGCATGGAGGAGTTCCACTAAGTGTGATAGTGGGTTCAATTTAAGAGGAACTGAAGAAGACTAAAATTAGGAGAGTGAGTGAGCTGGGCTTGATTGAAGTTGAATACAAGGTGATAAAAACAATAAACATGAATATAGTTGTGTAAAACATGTGAAAATTGGAGTTACATGTGCTAATTTTGGAAGGTGTTTCCACTATGACATATTACCACATTATGCAAGGGCATTTTCAAAACTACCACTCAAGATGATAAAATTGCCACTAGGAATTACAAAATTTCCACTAATTTAATTCAAAACCATCTTATAGTGTCAAAACCACCTCCTATAGTGCATAACCACCACATCAATTATGCAATATAATGGGAAATTTTATAAGCTAGCGAGGTAGTTATGTCACTTGGGGTGACGGTTCCATCACCCATGGTTTGATTTTGATATAAGGGTCAAAATTAAGGGGATAAAAAGGGGTCAAGAGAGGAATAGGGAATCATGGTGAAGGGATAGAGCTAGAGAGTTCCCTGTGGAACAAAAAACAAGAGGTCATTGCATCAACATCAAATTTATATCAGAAGTATCATACTGTGTAAATTTTGGGTGCATATAATCACGAGTTATATACTTATACACAATGTTTTCAATGTTATTTTTATTGTATTTTACATATATTAGTGATAATTTTATCCATAACTTGAAATGTGTATGTTGGTTTCCTCAGCTTTGGAATTATGTAATTGAAAAGTCATCTTATATTGATCTAGAGAAAGTTGTCTTTGTATTTAATTTTTAACATTGAGTTGATTCTATGTCTATATCAGCATGTACATGTGACATAGTCTTTTCTCACCAAGTATCTATTATCAACTATATTAAAAGCATTACTTTATTTTGATTTTTGTCTTCTTGGTGCCTATTGTGAAATTTGGTCAATGCACTTATGAATGGTTCTCAATAGTGTTCAACCCTTGATAATCTAACAAACAATGTTGGTTGTCCCAATTGGAGAATAATTGTAAATGTGTTTTTTCTTAGTTTTTTAAAATATTGTAGGGATATTTATTTTCTTAAAATTTAACATATTATATATCAGATTCTATTATTATTTTTAAATTCAATTTATATTTAACATTTCTTGTTGTAAACTTTATTCCCTTTAGTTATCATTTTCTAATTCTTGCCTAGATGGTTGTAGCTACTTGGTCAATATAATTTTCGTTTATTTGAAGATTAGATTTGTGATATGATATGAAAATGCATGAATCCTATGTTTTAATTACCATTGTGAAAATTTGGCAAATGAATAGCATTTTTTTTACATCTTCATTGTGTGGATTGTCATAAAAAGCATTGGAAGATTCATTTCTTCATAAAACTTGTCTTTGAAAATTCTAAGTGGTTTTTTCTCTTATGCTGGTGGAACTTGGATCATTTTATATTTCAAGTCACATATACATGTTGAGTCTATGAATCTATGTGCCATGGTGTCAATAGGCATTTTTTCTTCGTATTTGCTACTTGGTTCACTATTATTAAGATTTCACTATTATGTCCATTAATTTTTTCATTAGCATCGAGGAGTTGTTTCCAATGTTTTCTTTACTTTAAAATTTTGTTATTGATATAATTTCATCTTACAAAATCATTTTAGATCATACATGATGATGTTCCATGGACCCTTACTTTTTTGGTAAGAATTTTTGTATTCTAATTTCCTTTTTAATTTTGCAATAATTATGAAAATCTCCTCAAATGATCATGGTATTGCACTTTTTATTATGTCAATGTTGGATGGTATGTTGATAAATGTACTAGTTAAGCATATTTACAATTTTTTATATTCTAATTCTCTAATTTTTGAAAACACAATTCATAGGGAAACAATGCTCTCTTCTAGATCTGTGACCATTTTTACATATGTCAAGGGTGTGTTTAGCCTAATGTGATCATGTGTTACAAAATTTAGAAGGGATCTGTATTTTAATCTATTATTTCATTTGATTCATATATTTTTGGTAAGCATTTGATTATTTGTTACTAACTTTACATATGCATATTATTTTGATTTCATTAAATATGTTATGTTATATGTTTTATCAGATTTGGTATTAAAATAAGTTTTATTCTAATTAGAAAAATAGCTAAGTAAGATAGATTTCAATTAAAATAGACATTCACACACATATATTTATAACATACGAATAATTAGGGATTTGACCAAAAGACATGAAGAAGTATGAACACATATCTATTATCCAAAAACATATGATTGTGGCTAGATATGAATGAATATTAAGTCAACTAAGATGTTTTTATATCCATTGATGTGCATTTTTTATTGATTCATATGTGACTAATGGATTCAAATAATAATGGTACATCCCTTTGTCCAAAGAGGGTGGTCTTATTTGTGTTAGGTGTGGGGTAAACCTACAAATTAGAAAATTATGTGGGATCACCTATAGGTGTGTTTCAGCTTGTCAAAAATATGTTATTTCATGCTACAAACTATATTGTCTTCTTTTTCTTGAAAAAAATTAAAAATGGTCAACACAAAAAAACTAGATACAAATCAAAAATAAAAGGGGGAGGGACACAATAGGTAGATCAATTAGATTTATAAAACCTCACTATATTTAAATATTACCAACATATCCCTAATAAAGGGACGTTAGGATGATGGAGTTCACCCTCTATTGTGTGTGTGTGACTGGATCATATACAATGTGGATCTAAATGCTTTTCACCTAGGCCATCCTCTTGTTCTAAGCATGTAGTATATATGTACAATATAAAACTTTGGATAAGAAAATGCAAATGCTAAGATTGTTGTAGTGTGATGTTATTTTATTATGTTCTTTCTAAATAGATAAGTGTTAGATCTAAAATGCCTCTTAGGACATTTTAAGTAGAAGATTACTAATTTCAAATTCAAAACTTACTAGCATGCCAAAACTGGCTCAAAAAGGAATACAATAGTCATAAAAAGATACCCAAATGAAATGCATTTCAAAAAAGGCACCGAAAGGTATGCTGAGACAACATGATCCTTTTAGACAACCACATAGAGTTTGATAGTCCAAATAGAGTGGATTTATTTTAAATTAGGAAGATAATAAGATAAAATAAAATAAAGGACTAGGGATCCATGTGACTTAGGTAATAATTGAAATCAAAGAAGAATATAGTGATAATATTAGTGTGAAATATTAGAAGGATAATACATGAGACTAAAAAAAAATGCACCATTAGATTATTAATTAAGCATTAGAAGACTCTAGATATAGCGTCACAAAATAAAATACTATGTTCACTTGACCAAATATGGGTGTCTACATTCCCATATAGATATAGTGTCACAAAATAAAATACTATGTTCACTTGATTAAACCATATAGATAAAATAATGGCATCTAATATTGTTTTCTTTATGGTTAGATAATTGAATAAGACTTTGAGTGAATCTCATGAAGATTAACTATGATATGGAGTCCATGTGCATAATCTGAGTATAATGATTGTGATGTATAGAACCAAGCTAAGCTTGTCCCAAATATCACATGGTTATAGATGTGCCTTTAATTAAAAAATGTGATTTAACTTCATCACCACATAACTCGATATACTGGGTATTAGTGTAAATAGTAGTGCAAAATTTGAATCAACTATTGCAGATAGATGTATGATTCATTCTAGAGCAAAATTTATGAGATACCTAGTGAAAAAATGGTGTATATATAATTTTGATCCAAATTTGGTGTATAAAATGTAGAGAATGACATGAATTTCCATTTCTTATATGTAATCTAGTGAAGAAATTACGTGAATTTCCATTCCTTCTATGTAATCTAGCGTAGAAAAATTGAGAGATGAGACCATGTGTCACACACATGCCCCTAATTTGGTAAATAAGCACACTACATCATATGATTTGAGTAATAAATATGAATTCTAAGTAATAATTATGTAGTTTTGTAGATGTGTGATGTGCACATATCCCCATTATCATTATCTATATAATACTGAGGCATACTATCAAATGCGAATATATGCCATGTACATACCAATTTCTAGTGATATCTATTAAATTTGAGATCTTTAACAAATATTATTTGAGAAATAATTTGTGATAATCTATAACAATATGAAATAATTATTCTTGTGTGAATTTAGATAATACCACTCTTTATGGATAACGTTGCACCTATGCTACCATCTTCAAGGAGTAGACTTATTTGAGTATAAAAAAATATGAAATCAACTAAGCATATTCTTAATAATGGTGTTAATTTTTTAAAAAATTATGTCATACTATGTCAAAACCATGTATAACTTATGTATAGCCCAAGTAACACTACAATAAATTGATCGAAATATGTATAAACTAAAGCATTGTAAGCCATACTTTAAAATGTACTAAGTAGTTTTAGGTGTAATCTAAGTCAAACATGTTAGATAATGGGCATGTACTTAATCAAATAGCCCCTATGCATTTTATTTTTCATAAATAGTGCCTATGTATTTCCCCATTTTGTTGAGGGATGAAATTGGTGTAATGAGATCGAACCAAAATTAGTAGCTTATGCAACATCAATTATTAATGTAGTTTTAACTTGGTAATGTTTGTGATCAATTTTTAGTATAGTAATAGATCAAATTTGGATTTTTAAGTTATATGGGTTTTCATATAAATGAGGGAATTACTATGGAAAGATAGAGTTTGAGTTACTAGGCTAACAAAATAGTTCGTGCGAGATGAAGAGGTAAGCAATATAGATAGACTCATGACCATCTTTTGCATGGAATAAATGGTGCTTGGAAAGGAGTTGTAATTGAAACTAAATTGGCCATTCAGTGTGGAAAGTCATGGATTTTGATAAAATTTAACTTAAACTATAGTTTCGTGGTATAGTTACTCATATTTATAGAATTTTGAAAATTTCAAAATTATTATTCATTTCAAAACTAAAAAAATTGGAATTTTGAGCTCTTGATTATTAAAATGCCTCAAAAGAGAATCATTTTTGCATATGATTTGAGGAGGCTGAGGTTTTTATTTAGGATAAGGAGGAAGTGAGACTAATGAGTACTAAAAATGATTCTTTAAATTTTACAAAAAAAATCTATAGTTTAAATACTTTTAAATTTATTTGAATTTAATTTTTAGTTTTTTGGGTGTTGCCCTGTCCTTAATGAGTTTATAGTGTCTTGACCCAAATTGGTTCTATCAAAATTATCATAGTTTAATTTGATTCTATTTTCCCTTAGGGATCAGTTGCATCCAATTTGTATCTAATTTCCAAATAGACTTTTTTTTTGTTAAATTTTGGTAGTTTTAGGCTTATATTTTGGTGAATCTAATGTAACATTTTGTGTTATTTACTATATGTAAGAGGAAATTCATTTTATATAGCTACAATGAGGTTAAATGATGGAAATTATTCATTCCCTAACTCTGTCAGATGAGGAGAGATATATTGTTGAGAGGGCATGCCTTAATTATGTAGGTAGGTTGTATTTATGCCCTATAGTGTTCATATGATGACTATATTGTCTAAATGGTGGGATGGTAATACTTTCACTTTCTTGTTTCCCAATGGTGATATGGTGGTGATGTTAGATGACATGTGGAGGATACTAAAATTTCCAATCACTAGGATTAAAGTTGTGTTACAAATGGCTATGAGTTTAGGCCCCAAGGATTGTGCCTATAGATATTTGACTAGGAAATTTCATGGGCATCAACAGTGAGGTGGGGATTCATATGTTGTATTGTCTAAGATTATTATATTTTAAAATTTGACTATCTATAATTTTATTACTATATTTTTAGCATCATTTATAGGTATAGATGGTGGTGGTGTCTTCATTTTGTACAAAATACATGCTATTATCTAAGACATATAGGAACATGATACAATATATTCCTAGGGTTATACAATACTTGTGAATTTATATTGTGATTTATACCAATTTAGTGGTAGGATTGGGTTAGCCACACTTTTACATTACTGGGCTTACGAGCACATTATAGACATTCAACCAATTGGGATTCCTCATACTAATTGAGCACACCCACATGTATTTTCACTAAGATGGGTTAGTAGAGGGTAGGTGTAATATCATCAAACCATGTGTTATAGGAGATCACTTGATGAGTTTAGTATTGATTATATTGTTTGGATACAATACAAAGGATTTATTAGGTGGCCTGAAGATGGTGCACATTTGCACTAGATTTAGGTCACCTAGTGATCCTTTGTATGTTTTCCAAACAATAGAATTCTAGTATTTGGAGACTATATAAAGGATTTACCAGGTGGCTTGAGGATGACACATAATTGCACCATATTTAGGTTAGTTGTCAATATCACACCATATGTTTGAATGTCTATGATCAATTTCAATATGATTAAGTTACTCAGAAGTTTGGGTTTCGATAGGATATGCTCCCAACTACCTAGATGTGAGATAAAAAATTTAGAGCTAAAATGAGGCCAAGAGATAAAGGTCGACATATAATTCTGATATTTACCTTATTCCTATAGATGAGATGGATCATATTATAAATATCTAAGTTTACATGGCATTGGGTGTATAGATGCTTATTCCACATAGTGGATAGAGCACAGATGAGCCTGATTATTCCTAGCTAGAGGAGATGGATTTGATGATGATGTGTTAGAATCAGTGCATGTGAGGGATGTTTGAGTTATAATATGCTTTATTTATCTTGTTATTGTATATTTTTTAATAGTAGATAATGTATGTCTATGAAAGTGATGAATACTAATGGAATACACTAATCAATTTGGTTTTACATGAGTTGAATCATCATGTTCTTGATGATGTAGTTGATGGTGGTCTCATTGAGTAGGTGAAAAAAGTTACCTGGGTATAAGCTCCATTATTTGATTGAGCTATGATCAATACTTCTAAAGAGATGAGCTAAGAGTAGATGTGGAGGTACTATATATGTCACCATTAGACTTGGTTGATGCCTTACGTTCAAGTTTATTAAATTAGTATGTGAACTTATATAGAGAACACACAAATATAAAGGCTATATTAGTTATATATGAGGATTGGGAGAAAAGATAGGTTGAGATCCATGACACATGATGATCCTAGATCTTCTACTTCTAGGTCCCCAGTATTAGTAGATATAGATGATGTAGAGATAGAAATAGAGGGACACTTGGATCAGGATCCTATTATTGAGTGACCATTTATTGAATAAAATTTCATTGTATATTATGTTATTGTATATCTTTACACACATACAAACCAACACACACACACACACACACACACACACACACACACACACACACACACACACACACACACACACACACACACACACACACACACACACACACACAATAGTTGCTTTATTATGTTGATTCATTATTATCTTCTGGATTGGTGTACATTTTAATTTTATTATATGTTTTTAACTAGATTGCATATTAAAATTGTAGCATTTTTATAATATAATTATAATTTCTATATGAGAATTATGTGAAAACTATTTGTACCCTACATAATCATTTGACCAGCCTAAAGGATATAAAAACTATAATCCATACTAATCATTATAGTTTGAATCATCATAGAGTTGTCTTGTTGTGAATAATTATAGTAGGAATATATGTAACATCTATCATAAAAACATTTATTAGTTATAACACTATCACTATTGATTGATTATTTTCTTCTTATATTATAACACTACTATAAGTATTTTTAATCTTTATGTATTATCTTCTATTGTTGTTGAATTTGTGATGCATTGGATCTCTCATAACATGGTCCTCTAGATGTATTTCTATCCACATGATGAATAAACACTAGTTCCTTGACATGAAAAACCTAGGATAACTCATTCATGGTAGAATGTGATCTAATAGAATGAGGAAAATGAGACTTGGAGGTCCTCTTAGCAAATGTAATGATACATCTATCAACACACTACTCAATTATGTCTCTAAATACACAATAATTATTATCCCAATGACCATTAATGTGATTATAGTTATAATAATGTTTATTTTTTATTTTTTCCAATCGATGTGGTGGATGATAATTATTTTGAGGAAGTGTGATTATCCTTTTATCTAATAATGTGTAAAAAATGTTGTGAGCCCTATGTCTGAATGGATCAAACTTTATAAGTTTTTTTGGCATAAGGTGCTTTATTAACTATAAGAGTTGATTCAAAAATTGATTACTTTCCTTTATTTATTAATTTAACATGTGGTTATTTTAGAAGCTTTTCCCTTGGACAAGGTGGATCTATTTCTTGAACAAATTTAGATGACACTAGTGGCAACAACTCAATACTATAATTTATCTTTGTAGTTATTTGTATAAGTACCAATTTATTATTTATTGTGATTGTCTCATAGCAAATATTATTAAATGATTTATATTTTTTATTCACATTTTTTCCTTAAGAGGAAAAATGAGACCTTGGCAGAATATGTACTATGTCTACAAATCTATTTGTTAATAAATTAACCATTTTATAAATCTCTTAAACCATAATATGTAATAAAAAAATGGCTCTGACTTTCCCTAATGTAATGAGGGTAATCACTCATATGTAACTCTAGGCCCTTTATTCTAGATAAAATGCACAGAGAATACTTCTTCTAACTCATCACATGTGTGTAAAGACCCACTAGGAAGATAATTATGAAACCAAATTATTACATCATATTATAAGCTCTTTGGAAATAACTATAATAAAAGCTAATTACTAGTGTAACCAGTCATATCTTTCTTATAATCTATGATATATATATAAGGACCCATGTCCATCGAATATGGAAAAGGTGGGTATTTTAAAACCATGTGGTAATAGTGCATATAATATGTTACTCACTATAGGTTTACAATATATAACATTTGATTCAACCCAAGAGTGATATACCTTACTTTCCAATGTAATTTGAAGTAATTTATGTTGTAAATCACTAACAACATGCATTAGAGAAAAAACCTCTTGTGAAGGAATATTGACATCATTAAGGGGCTCATTTAATAATTGAAATTTATTATTAATTTTAGCCATTGGTATGTTACGTTAAATATGAGGAGAAGGCTTAACAATGAATTATTCTTCATGAATTGTAGATTTAAGAAATTCATTGGTATTTAATGTATCATTAATTGTTAAAGGCATGGCCCGCATCCTCATCTATATAGAGAGAGGAGAAATCCCTGATGCACGATATAACTAGATTAAGAGTGCTTATATAGAGTCTCGTCGGTACCCTATAGATGCGATAACTTACCCTATTATCCCTAATATATATAGATATAACCCCCCCTACACACACATAGGGTATATATATATATTAATGGACCCTGTGTGTGTGGAGGGGGGTTATAGATTAGGGATAATAGGGTAAGTTATCGCATCTATAGGGTACATATATATATATATATATATATATATATGTATATATATATATATGTATATATATATATATATGTATATATATATATATGTATATATATATATGTATATATATATATGTATATATATATATGTATATATATATGTATATATATATATGTATGTATATCTATATGTATATATATATGTATATATATATGTATATATATGTGTATATATATATGTGTGTGTGTGTGTATATATATATATATATATATGTATGTATATATATATTACATTCTCTGAATGTAATATATATATACATACACACACACACACACACACACACACACACACACACACACACACACACACACACACACACACATATATATATGTATATATATATTACATTCTCTGAAAATAAAAGAAATAACACTATTATTTCATCACTAGATTCATGTTCACACATTATATCTTTCAAAGGATAACTAGGAATATTATAATGATATGCAATAAATTTATCTTTAAGTGAACTATCATTTTATTCATCATGTAACATTCAAGCATTATCAACATAAGGGGAGGGTAAAGAAGAGTCTATACTAGGGTTAGTAAAAACAATTCTTCTTCACTACACACATAATAATTATTGTCATTCCAATTTTCATCACTATCACTATATTTTTTGCTTGTATAATCATAATATGATATAACTTTTTCATTTTCACTATAAGAGGGTGTAGAATATGATTCTATATTTTTAACTTTTTTCAAAACATCAAAATGTGTGACAAGAATATAATAATTACTTTTACTATTAACATTAGAAATATAAACAATTGCATCTTGAAAAGGGGAGAAAAGAGGAGAAACTTTGATATTTTATACCTTATCTAAAGTATCATTGTATTCAAAAGGAACATTTTTTTTGTTTCCATTATCAACATTTGAAGTAGAAATTGCTCATTGTTGGGAGAAGAGAGGATATAAAATGCATTTGTATTTTCTACTTCAGTCATATCATTATTATATGTAGAAGGAACATTATTATAACTACATTTCAACTCTTGAGATGCATAATTGTCATTTTCTTTATGCAATGGTGTTTTAAGTTTTTTGGATTTATAGTGTGAAATGTGAAAGAGAGACATACCAAACATTTTTGTCAAACTAGGAGTATTATCAAATATTACATCACCAATGAAGGGTTCTTTAAGACTTATATTGTTAGTTTTTTTGACATTGCTTAGAAGAGATACAATAGAAGAAGTGGGGAAAAAATGCATTTATATTAATTCGCTTAACACATTAATCATCAATTACATAATATTATTCATATTCATCATGACAAAAATAGTCATGGCCATCATTAGACACATATTCATGTTCATCATTAGTATCTAGCATGTAATCATGATAATTAGTTTATTCTTTTAATATAATTACAAGGAATGCATAAGAATGCATCAAATGGATGAGGAGGAAGAGATTCCTTGGTATCCATTTTAAATTTTCCAAAGCCTAAAAATGAAAACAAGAGGAGAAAGAGAAACTAATGCTACCAAATAATCCAACATAAGAGGGAAATAATAATTTAATTTGAAACCCTAGGGAGATAATTTTTAAAAGGAAACCTTGGGGAAAACTAGAGCAATGCTCAAAAAGTAAAGTGGGTTCACTAATATGTTTTATCAAAATTTGGATTAAAATAATTTTTGATCTAATTAGATAAACAACTGAGTAAGATATATTTCAAGTAAAATAAACATTCACACACATCTATTCACAACATGTGAATAATTAGGGATTTAACCAAAAACCCTGAAAAAGTATGAGTAATTAATTTGTTATATGAGAACACATGATTGTAGGTGGTTGTGATTGAATATTAAGTTGAATAAAATTATTTTAGATCCATTGATGTGATTATTTAATTGATTCATACTTGGCAAATGAATTCAAATAATAATGACCCATGTCTTTATCCAAATAGGGAAGTCTTATCTGTGTTGGGTATGAAGTAAACCTAAAATATAGAAAATTATGCAAGGTCACCTATAGGTGTGTTTCAGTCTATCACAAATATGTGATTGCATGCTATAGATTATGTTTTATCTTCTCTTTCTTGTAAAAAATCTAATAATGGCCTACACAATAAACCAAATATGAACCAAATAGAAAATGAGGCAGTGGGGGTGGGGGGTGGGGGGGGGGGGGATGGGTGGTCAAGTTTTCATCAAAAAACCTAAGTTATTTGAGCACTACCTACATATCCCCAATAAAGGGACTTGAGGTTGATGTAGTTCTCCCTCTATTGTGTGTATGTGAGTATATCATATGCAATGTGGATCTAAATTATTTTCATCTAGGCCCTCTTCTTGGTCCAAACATGTAGTATAGATGTAAAATATAAAACTTTAGACAAGAAAATGTAGGTGTTGCACTTGTTATAGTGTGATTTTATTTTATTATGTTATTGTTAGATAGATAAGTACTAGATGTAAAATGCCTCTATTACCTTTAAATATAAGACTCCCAAATTTTAATTTCAAAACTTGATAGCATGTCAAAATTGACTCAAAAAGGAATACAATGGTCATAAAAAGAGACCCAAATGAAACATGTTTTGAAAAAGGTACCGAAAGTTATGTTGGGAAACACTATTCATTTCAGATAACCATGCAAAGTGTGAAATTTCAAATAGAGTGATTTACTTTAAATCAAGAAGACAATAGGATAAAAGAAAAGGAAATACCATGGATTCATGTGACTCAAGCAATAATTGAAATAGAAGAACAATATATTGAGAATACTAGTGTGAAAGATCAAAAAAATAAGACACGAGACTAAAATACGCTGCATTAATATAGGCTTAATTTGTCATTAGGAGATTTTGGATACAAAGTCATGAAAGACATAATGCTTTTGTTTACTTGACCAAATTTAGGTGTCTACATTATACTTAAATTGTAGTTGTGCATAAAATAAGTAAGGAAAATTTAGTGTGTCTTGAATGTATTTTAATATTTTTGTATGTTTGTTGAACCTTTTGGTTGACTTCAAATTTTTGGATTAATTTACTTGATTTCAAGAAATATGTTTAAAAGTGAAAAATATATTATAGGTGTGCTACTAAACACCAATTTTTTTGGTTCATAAGTAGTAATTATAATTTTATGTTGATGTGTGGTTTTCAATGGTTCATAGTGAATGTAAATTGTTTTTATTTCAAAAATTATTATGTTATAATGGCTAGTGGGTTCTAAACAATTTTAATACATATTTACTATAAATTTTCTAGTTGCTCATCATAGATGGATTTTTAAATTAATATGGACATCCATTATAGGAAAAAGTCACCTCCTTTAGTTTCAACTTATTTAAAAGGCATCCCCAAGTTGATAATATATGTTTATCAAATGGCATCTTTACTTGTATTTTGTATTAGATTTTGTCTTAAATTTCTTTCTAGCTAAGAGAGTGCCTTTTATGTTCACATAATATCACACTATAAAATGATTATGTAATATAATGATTTAGACATTCTATGTCAAACTCTAAATTTGTCAACTAATAGATGAAATTGAATAAGATTTTACCATAATCAAATGTGTTTGTATTGATCCCAGACAACCCATAGATTTAAATTTCATGTAAATTTATGTCCAATAGGATTCAAGGTGTATGTAGGTACTTGATATTTGAGTATGTGTTGATGGAGTAGAGTAGTCATTTTTTTTTTTATATAGTGGTTTGTAGTTGCCACATATACAATTCATGTCATTGAATAGGGTGGAGTACATAAGTTTTTGAGATTCTTTGTTGAATCTAATATATTTATTTTCTCTTGTGAAATACCAAATGTATATTTGCATATTTAGCCATTTGGATAGCCAATTTATGCATAAATTTTCATGTTTCAGTCCACTTTTGTTTTGAGATGACATAAATGAGGTAGAAATTCACATTCTATGAAAATATGTTTCTTTTTTGTGTATTTAATACATGTACAAATCATTAGGATCTATTTATAGTTCATAAGATTTAAGTGTATTTGGATCATGTGTATGTAAATAATTTAATAAATGATCATTAATCTCATTCCTAGGTTCTAAAGGTGTATATTAAAAATGTAATAACATGTGAAATGCGTCAAAGAGGAAATCTCTAACATTATACTTGAAAGATTGACCCTAGAAAAGATGGTGTGCATCCAAAGCATCATCATTGTTATTGTAGTGAGTTGGTGTTCTTTGTTCGTAGTCCTATACAATTATGGGTTTGTCAGATGTTTCATAGTTTCTTCTTTTAAATTTTTTGTTATTCAAATGCATTACTATAGTGAACGAGAAATTGTAAGAAAATGTCTTAAGGTACACACCTTTTGTTTGGTGATGTCTCATTTTTTTTCAAGTATGATGCTTTTTTGAAAAGATATGTAGTGAAGATAATATGAGGTTATTTCAGTAATTAAGTAATAAGCAAAAATCATTGATCTAAAATTTTAATTACTAATAAATTCAAGCTATTGGAAAATGTGTAAAATAGATTAATATGGTATTAAATGTATAAAAAATATGAAGTTTATGGAAATTTATTATTTACCCTAATTTCTTTAATATATTTTCAAAGTAAAATATGACCTCTAACATTTCATACTATGAGAGTAACATACTTGCTTCACTTGCAATATGATAGAATTAATGAACTTCAGTGAGTGATAAGGAATGAAGAGATAAATAAAAACTTTTAAAAAGAATCTCTATGAAATTGTCCAATAGTAAATAGAAAAGCTTTCAATACTACACTTGGGTATTTATAAACAACTAAGCACTTGTTAAATCCTAACATAAGTAGAGATTGATGAGAGGTACTATATGTGTTTTTCCCTAAATTTTTATTACACTTCTTGTTTTTGGTATTTGTTAATTATGGCGTACACTAAGAAAATTAATTCTCTAGTTTATTTTTATCTATGTGTAGATTTTTGTATAGATGTTGATCAAGATTTTTTTATTGAATGAGTTCCTAAGTATCATGGAAACATTTTGGAGATATGAGATGTGAATTTTAGGAGTTACAAGTTAATTTTTAACATGAAAAATAATGTGGAGATATATTGCATCACCTACCATGTTTCACAATAAATGTGAGATTGACTCAATCATCATTCAATAAATTTAGCATTATATTGGTAGTCAATGATAATATATGCCTTGTCACATTGTAATAAATGAAAAAAAAAAAATGAATTCATCTTTATATGTGTGTTTTATACTTGTTTTTACATGTGGATTGATGTGGTTTAGTACATCATGGATTGTGCTAAATTTATCCTTCATTTTGTTTATAGAGTGATTGTAAAAATAAAAATAACCTAATATATAAATTAACATTGAATAAGATTTGTATCCCATGTTGAAAAAAGAGGGTTCGTGTTTCTTTAGAAGAAAAGGGGCCATGGTTAAAATAGAAGTGTGGACTTGAATTTAGGATATGAATAAACATAAATTAATCATTAAAATAAGCAGGGTTGATAATAACAACATCCTTCACATCACATTTTAGATATTGGTTAGCTATTATCTTCATTTTTCATGAGCAACATAGATGACATTTTCTTAGTCATGAATAGTTTATTCTTTCCTTTGTTAGTCACTTGAATCATAGGTTTTTTATCTTTCCCTCGGTTGATAGTGAAAGGACAAATTTTAATGTCAACCTATAAACAAGAATCATAGAATCACCTCTGAATGAGTCACTTGGCATCAACAACAATGTTGAAAGTCATAGTTTAAATTTATAACTTGGAAACATATCCAATAAGTCTCTCGGTATAAGTGAAAGTAAGCTTTAAGGGAGTGGTTCTATTATATTAATCACTAACAATAACTTCCACCATCCCATGTTGTTTCCATACACAAACAAAACAATAAGTTACTCTAAGATCTATGCCTATGGCCTTGCATGTGATATTTTTGTCCATGATTTTTTATTTTCTTTAATTTAAGGGTATTTGTAACATAGCTAAATAAAGAGTTAATAAAAAGAATATAATTAACAACATGTGAGAGAGTGTACGTTGAAATGGGTTTAAATGGAATAAATCTTAGTGATTGGGCATTAAAAGAGTTTAGATGAATTTAATATGGTAGTAGGTAGAAGATGAATGGATTTATATTGGTCCACGATGTTATATATGTGACAAAAAAGTTAAATTTTGGATCCTTTTATGGCATGGTTTATAGCCCACTCCTTGACAAGGGGTGTTGTGGGGCACGGGGGGGGGGGGGGGGGAGGTGTGTGGGTGTGTTGGGAACACCCCCCACTATTGTTGTATGGGGGTCTAGAGGGGAAAATAAAGAGTTAAACCCCTCTTTATAGGAAGACAAAATAAAAAAAATCAAGGAGTCAAACCCATATTTCTAGGAAGATAAATTCCACCAGAATCTATTTTTCGAAGGAAAGTCCTAATGGCATTTTCCATTCTATTTTTAGGAGGAGGAATACTAATAGTGATTTGCCAATTAGGAGTATTTATATTTATGGATTTTTCATGTAATCTACATGATTTTACATGTAATATATTCATCTTAGAATTAATAAATCTTGATATCTTACACCGTGGATGTTTTCTTAGCTTGTTAAGGTTTTACCACGTAAATCTAGTGTTTTGTCTCATGCATGTTGGGTATTTTATTTGTTTAAATATTTATTTTATTGAATTTTTTAATTTATATATTGATGTAGAGTGTGTGGTTTCCTAACACATGATACCCCAAATAAAAAATGATGTTATGGAAAATGCAAATCTCTAATGTAAATTTGATTGCATTCCAAATTCAAAATTTAATAATTATTTTGCAATACAATTTGATACTCCCATGTGTAAATGATTATTGAGTCTCATGTAACATGATCAAATATTGTAAATGATTATTGTATTTGTGACAATTGCATGTGTAGTATGGAAAAATGAAACCACTCTTAAAATACAGAATGAAACCTTATGTTTATTATCCTACTGAACACAAATTATATAACATTTAGGTTTAGTGGCTTTTTGTTACCTGGTCATTGTGTAGCATTTATCAAATATAAAAATTGGTATATATTCTGGTTGAAACATAAGTTTGGCAAAATATAATCTAGGTTTGTTGATGAAAAAAAAAAAAACCTAGAAGTTAGATTATGATACTCTTCAATTTTGTAAGGACCATGTTATTTTATTTATATGCACTTATTTTTCATATGTTGTGATTGAATATGTTATTTTTAAAGTCACAAGTTTTATCAAATATTAATCATGTTCACCATTTTAAGAATGTGATTAATGATTTATTTATGGTATAAAGGTCAAGGTAGATACATGAAAAGATTAAGTTGGATTTCAATGTTTATCATATCCACATGGAAAGTTTGTAATCATTGTAAAACCATGGATCCATGGCTAATGACTAATTAACAACTATTTATAACTTGGCATATTTTTTTTAATATGTATGTATGTATGTATGTATGTATGTATATAGTCTTTCTTATTTGTCATAGGCAAATAGAAATCAAACTCATTTGAAGATAAGGTGGATTTAAATTTGAAGGTAACTATACATCGCATTCAAAATCTAAAATCAATCCCATAATCTTTGTACACTTTGTTGATACGATTGAATAGGAGGAGGTCTCTCCTCCTAAATTGGATTGTCCACAATAAAAATCATTTTATGGCCTAGGTAATTCTATGAGTTTGTTACCCTGCCACATGATTTTATTTGGGACAAAATATTTAACTTATGGTTTAAGCTCTATGATTTCATTAAATTTCCATGTATCCTATTTTCCCATGAAGATTTGAGCTATATATTAACCATGTGGCTATATTGTCATCACACATGTTCCTTTTAAAGTCACATGTTTTATCAAATATCAATCATGTTCACTTTTTTTGAAATGTGATTCCAATTTATTTATGGTTTAAAGATAAAGGTGCATGCATGAAAAATATTAATATAGATCTCAAAGTTTAAAAGACACATGTGGAAAGGGTGTGGCCACAATAAAACATATAAACCACTGTATTGATATGTGGCTCAATAGCTAATGAGTAATCTTTGATTTCTTCTGACTTAACAAATTTATTAAGTGGCATGCATTGGAAATGTATATAATCATGAACTTTTTTATTTATCAATAGAAAATTTAAAGTATACATGTTAGAAGATAAGTTAATTGTAAAGTTGATTGCATCCACAAATCTCATTCAAAATTTAAAAGTGGCCCCATCACATCCATGCAATTTTTTGATGTGATTGAATAGGCAGATGGCCCATGTCTCAAGTGAACTCACCAAGGGAAATGTGAAAATAAAATAAAATTTATTCCATGGCCTAGGTGACTCCATGAGTTTGTTAGCTTGTCACATGTTTCTCTTTAGAAAAAAGTATTTAAATTGTGTTTTAAGCTTTGTGATTGCATTAAATTCCCACATTTCCTCTTTTCCCATGAATATCTAAATTATATTTTAACTATGTGGTTTTGTTGTGATCATAATATTCCTTTTAAAGTCATAACTTTTATCACATACTAATCATGTTCACATTTTGTAAAATGTGATTGTTGGTTTATTTGTGGTATAAAGGTAAGGGCAGATGTCTGACAAAGATTAAGGCATATTTCAAAGTTTAATTAATTCATGTGGAAATGTTTTGGACACCATAAAACATAAAAGTCACTCCATTAATTGGTGGCTTCATGGCCAATGAGTGACTTGGCAACGCTATTAGGTGATATGTGTTTTATTATATATATACATAATCTTCATGAACTTTTTAATTTGTCATAGGAAAATATAAATTAAACTCATAAGAGGATAAGGTGAATTTTAAATATTAATTCCTTTATGCATATCATTCAAAATTTAAAAGTGATCATATGAACTCCATAGATTCCGTTGATGCGAGTGGATAAAAAGAGACAAGATGTCTCAAGTAGTGAATGTGAAAATTAAAATTATACACATGTGAAGATATTAAATAGACTTGAGGAATCCCATGGATCTATTAACATCAAAGTAAAGGTAGTCAAATCTTAAAGCAATCCATGACTCCATTGAGTATGAGGAAATCAAAGCCCACCACATGTCACAACTAAATATGGATAAAGGCCAATGAATAGTTCAAGGTTATCATGATAGAGACAAAGATAAAACATATGCTTAAGGTAAAAAATTAACTTTATGAAGTTTTTGAAGGATTCATCCTTTATTTTGACATGTAGATCGATGTAGACCTCATGTGCAGTCAAAGCAAAAATACACAGATGACTACTGTTACTATTTTAACTTCAAGAAAATTTAGCCTATAGTGAAGTCCTTTTAATACTACATAGAGTGCTTAGTGATTTATTATAAACATTGTAGTAACCGCATGATGATAACATGTGGCAAACATATTTACATCATGCTCATGACCTATCCTTGTGAAGGTTTGGGTAAGTCATTATTATGTGAATTCATAGACCCATTGATTTATAAAAGATGATTTAATATGTTTGAGATCCATAAAAATCCATTCAAATTGATCACTTGTTATATGCTAAGCATGTCTGAAGGATCATGTGGATATATAGAGTTTCTATTGTGAGGTGAATAAGTGAGTTGTCACTTTACATGGTGACTGTGTGGTCTACATGGATGATATGGAACCTTCACCTATGCTTAATACATGGATGTTTATTGTGTCCCCAAATGTTTAAATAAATTATATTAATATGATTGAATTATAATGTGAATAAATTATAAATATTTTCTTGTGGCCACTCTGTTAAATATTTATATAGTATGATGGGGTCCCTGAGTCTTTTGACTAATAGTGGCATTAGTTTGTATATGTATGTATGTATGTATGTATGTATGTATGTATGTATGTATGTATGTATGCATGTATGTATATATATACATACATATATATATACATACATACATACATATATATATGTATATATATTTGTGTGTATATATGTATATATATGTATATGTATGTATGTATGTATGTATGTATATATATATGTATATATATATATATATATATACATACATACATATATATATATATATATATATATATATATATACATACATATATATGTATATATACATATATATATACATACATATATATATATACATACATATATATATACATACATACATATATATATATATATATATATATATATATATATATATATATATATTCAAATTAGAAATATTAATTATGAGAAATAAATTTATTGTTATATTATAACCTACCACGGGCATCACTGGGCTCATGACCTATCCTTGTGAAGGTTTGGGTAAGTCATTATTATGTGAATTCATAGACCCATTGATTTATAAGAGATGGTTTACTATGTTTGAGATCCTTAAAAATCCATTCAAATTGATCACTTGTTATATGATAAGCATGTCTAAAGGATCATGTGGATATATAGAGCTTCTATTGTGATGTGAATAAGTGAGTTGTCACTTTACATGGTGACTATGTGGTCTACATGGATGATATGGACCCTTCGCCTATGCTTAATACATGGACATTTAATGTGTCCCCAAATGTTTAAATAAATTATATTAATATGATTGAATTATAATATGAATAAATTATAAATATTTTCTTGTGGCCACTCTATTAAACATTTATATATTATGATGGGGTCCCTGAGTCTTTTGACTAATGGTGGCATTAGTTTGTAACTGCATGAATATATATATATATATATATATATATATTCAAATTAGAAATATTAATTATGAGAAATAAATTTATTTTTATATTAGAACCTACCATGGGCATCACCGGGGATGGACATATGAAAGAAACATAGATAAAAATAGATCCACAACCTCACATAAATTGATTTAAAATGTTTGGAGGCCACATAAATACTATGTAACTACAATTGTGCTCTGTTCAATTAGATATAGTATGGTCTGAGGATAGTTGACATTGAACATGAAAATTTTAATATTTAATACTTGTGTAGCACATAATAATTGCTTACTTTAAATTTCATTTTAAAAAATTAAAATTTATACAAATGCCATTTTTTAATTTTTAGTTGACATTTATTTTTATTTTATTGTCAAATCCATACTTGATTACTTTCTTCTGAGGTCATTTCAAGTATTGATATGATAAATTTTAGGAAATGTAACTTCAAAATTTGATGTAATGTTGTATCGAGTAGAGGTCCTAAAACAATTTTATTTTGATAAATTATCATATGAAGATGTTAATAAAAAAACAACAAAAGATGTGTGTGCTTTGTTTGTTAAGCCTAGAACTAACCAACCACCATCGACAAATTTCAAACATATTAGTATTGATTGGTGTGTTCATGAGGGGGTAAAAAATAACTTTAGGTATAGGTGGTAGATGGTGTTTGATGAGCCTCCATGCAACAATAATGAGGTTCCATTATACTTTTTGAGAAAAATTTATTGTGAGTTTGTGCTGCTAGAGATTCAAAATTATTTTGATATGAAGGGCTCCCAAGGTAGGGGAGGTGGGTCTTCATTTGATAGACCTGGTGCTAGGCAAGACCAAAATCATCCTAACCAAGATATGATAAATATAAGGATGCTAACACATACTTCTATCCCCAAAATGTTGCATCATAGTGTATAGATGGACACCCTTGATGTGGTTATGAGTTTGACACAAGTTATTATTGAACATGGTATGCATGCATTAAAGACTTATGATTAGCCTATAGGTGGCAAGATGTCTAGTAGTGATATTGGTACTAGTGGTGTTGGTGGTAGTGGCATTGGTGGTAGTGGTAGTAGTGGTTTTGGTGGAATTGGTATTAGTGTTAGTAGCCTTCCTCCTTTAACTCATGTTATAGCTCCACATCATGTGGGAGGAAGTGTATGGGAACTCCTATTCAGGTGCAACATACATAGGCTATATTTGTGGAGACTAGACCTACCTTTGTGTATAATACTAGTTCCCAATAATTTATGGTATATATAGTTACTTAAGCATCTCAAGATGCTAGTAATTTTAATTATATTTCATCTATAGTTCCTTCAGTACCTCAGGACACCAAGATGATTGGGTGTATTCCTTTTGTAGTTGTTTTAGGACCTTAGGACACTAACATGCCAGAGCATACATCACCTATAGATGCTTTAATAATGCATGAAAGTAGTATGCTAGACATTATGCCAGTTGTAGTATCTTGAACCACTCCTCTCATGACACATCAACCTATTGTGGAGGAGTTATCTACTTCACCATCTATATTTGATACATAGGTTTGATTTTAATTGGAGTTTCTTTATGTTTTTAAAATAATATTAAGTTTATTTTCTAGTATGTGTTTACTTAAATGACTAATTTATCTAAATGAACTTTTTATTTGTTACTTGTATAGATGATTAGTGATATTTTGGGTAGCTCAGCAGGCCTAGATTCTATTGTAAAGACCATAATTGGCACTGGTGGACCCTATACTTAGGTTTGGAAACTTTTTAATTACATATTTATACATGTATATTTATTGTCCCTTGAATAAAAAACTATGTTTTAAAATATATATTATAGTCATAAATTGTTTATCATGCTCATTGGATTCACACACTATTAATTTATTGGTTTTATAGATGATGAGGCATGATATGGGCACCCCTCATAGATGGAAAGAATATTTAATTGATTTTGGGGTTATATCTGAGGATCCACTATCTCCATAGAAAGTCATGATTCAGGGACAGAGACTAGTGAGAATACATAGTAAAATTATTTTTTAGCTTTAGGCAATGATATTCTATCATATTTACATAAATGTATGCACATCTAGATCTAACGATATATATAAGGTCTATAGGATTATCCATCGTGGGTGTATACATGTTTTCTCATACCTATACAACCATTTAGATGGAATATGTTGAGTCTAGAATCATTTTTCAAAATTTTGTTCTTCAAAAAATATCATTTTCAATATATAATTTTAATGCATTAAATTTTATATTTCATATATTATGCAAACATGACAATTTTTAGATGTTATGGGTAAAATATTTGATGAATCACATGCTGAGAGGAGAGTTTTTCCTTGTATTGAGGTGTCCAATGCCCCTAGATCTACATCTATGGCAACAAAGCACAATTTATTTGGAGGTAGTAAGAAACATATATGTTATTCAAAAAATAAGCTTCCTTTACCTATGTGTATTTTTTATTTTGATCATTTAATTTTTACACATATTATTGGTTATTTATCATTATTACTTTATATGGGGCTTTAAAAACATCCACATTTTGATCTAAGTTGGGTGCTTCCTCATTATGTATATTTTACTTTTACATGTGATATTTACTATTTACTTATTTCATTTACATTTCATTACATATCAATTTAGACTTTTGATGTGAGTGGACTTATAATCAATTTTAGGGATGTATTTATTGATAAAAGTGCATCTAGACAAACACATTTCTAATCATGTACATATTCTTCTATGCATGTTTGTATAGGATTATGTTGAGTAAAGACTCTTGATAATGTTTAAGTTGTCATAAGTCCATTTTTTCAAGAGCATCAAAACATAATTCATTAAATGATGTAAATACCATGAATTTTAATTTTAAATATCATTGTAAGGTCTTATGAGATCTTAAGAAATTATTTTAGTCCTAATAAGCCTTACTTGAGGCATTAGATGTGTATCTTAGGACTTTGGGGAGTTTTCCTCCAAGTGAAGAATTCAAATATTTGAATGCTTGAATAATGATATTAAAACATGAAATCCCTTGTGGAAAGTTTTAAAACGTAAGAGGAGGCAAAATTACCTATTGTAAACATGTTTCACCCTTCAACTAGTCAAAAACTAACTTGAGGAAGAATTGAAATGTATAAGGACAAATTAGGCAAGTTTGAAGTGGTTTAAGAATGGTGATGAGACCATAGAATGCCTCACTATATCCATGAAATAATATCCTTTTTCCTTCCATAATAAGTGGATCTAAGTGTAGTTTGTAAACTTATGGTTTATCTAGAATGAGATAGAGAAACTATGTCTTGGTTATTTCTTTAGAAATCATCATCATCTTCTTTGTTAACTATTATTACTAATTCTTGGAGAAAGATGTTAATGTGTGGATATGCAACCCATAATGAGGTATATTAGCCTTTGATCATGACATACCAATCAAGGATGCTAAAGAGTGTTTGATCAGTTTATGAATCTTGATAAGGTTCATAAACACAAGGAAAATGTGATTTGAGATTATTTCAGTCCTTGTGATACTTAAGATATAGAGTTGATAATGTTTCATTTGGTTGAAGCTTGCTAAAATAGGGTTTTATGCACTATAAATCATGCAAATCTTATATCTAGGAATAAACCATGCATTATCAAGCCTTAGTTTTAAAAGAAAAAAGTTGTGGGATGTTCATATAGAGCTATAAAAGTCAATTTTAAGTCTTGAAGTGAAAATTGTCCAAGTTATAAAATCATTTTTAAATAGCCTTCTTGTTGTTTTAAACAAATCTAGAGCTAAAGATTTGATCAAATTTCATTATAAGAGAAATTAAGGTTGTTTGACAATCAATTAGAAGTCATTGAAAGTGGTTATAACACTAAAAATTGAAGAATCTCAGTCTTAGGCCTGTCATACATTATCATTAGGGCTTGACAAAAAATAAAAGTCACTTTTTTATCTAACCACATGGTCAAAAAAATTTAAAAAATTTAATATGATGTATTTTGTCATGTTATAGAGTATGGAAGTGTTTTCAGGTCCATTGGAGATGGTTCACATGTGTGGAGGTGGTGTTATAGGATCAAACAAGGTTAATTTGGCCTAATTATAAACTGAGTTTGTGTAAGTTGATTATTATAGAGATAGAATCTGGTTATGAAATTTTTTTACTAAACCTTTGAAATATCATGCATGATCAAATTAAAGTCAGATTACATGGTTCAAGAAAAAGTATAGAGAAATTTGATATTGTTGAAGAGTAGCTATTAAAAAATTTGAGTGAATAAAGCACTGTAGTATAACCATGAGGGATAGAGATGATCCATCAAATCCCACACTTGCATGGATCAGTCCTCTAAGAAAGCATAAGAGGATTCTTTCTAACTCAATGTGATTGAGATGTGGAAATGAGTTTTCTCTTGCAGCCAAATCTCTCTTAAAAGGCCAAAAGTTGGTAAGTAAAGGTCATATATTCTAACTCATTAGCCCAATAAATGACCCATATTCACTGACATGTCTGGATGGGAATTTTTAGGCTATAATGTCCATTGTTCAATCTCCATTATCAATGTTGTATTTGATAAGATGTATCCCTAAAGAGAATCTAAGCATCCCTGAGTGTGAAAACTGAGTGAAATCTAATCGTGCATTATAGGATAACCATGAGGGATAAATATGAGTCATCATCTCCCACACTTCCATGGATGATTCCTATAAGAAAACTCAAGAGGATTGTCTCTAACTTGACACGAGCAAGATGCAAAAATGCATTTTCTCTAACAACCAAATCTCTATTAAAGGGATAAAAGTTGGTCAGTGGGGGGCATATATTATAACGCATTAGCCCAATTGATGAACCATATTTGATAAAATGTATCTTCTGGAACATATTTTCTCTCACATCCAATTCTCTCAGAATAGACCAAAAGTTGGTCAGTGGGGAGCGTATCTTTTGGATTGATAGCCTAATCGATGAACCATCTATGCAAACACATATACATGGGTGTTTAATATATATTTAAGAGATAATCCAAGTGTTAGTAGCTGAATATAGGCCCTGTGGGATAAGAAATAATTGACTACGTTTGCATTTTCTATAGGTGTCTGATGAGAGACCTAAAAAAGATAAAAATTAATTATTTAGCCTTGTTCTCTGGCTTCGAACATTGGATGAAGGTTGATTAAGGTATTATTATCACTATGCTACACATCAAAAATTTATTTCAAACTATTTATTTATTTCATAGGGTCAAATCAAGTATGAGGGATAAATTAGGCCTACAAGACAAGACTCAAAATATTAGGTCTACAGACCATAATTAAGGCTTAGATAAGAGTGTTTTCTTATTTTATTGAAAGGACAAATAGAGATAAGGTGAAAACTATTTTCTTGAGGTAAATAACATTAATATGAATTGTTTTTTGGCTTCTCTTTGTTTTAAGATGATAATATTCTCTACTCATAGCACCAACCATGTGAAGGTGGAAGCTCATTTGGTGTCACTAACCTACATTAAAATTATTAGTAATTTTTTAAAATGGAAATAAACACATAATGATAAAATAATTAAAATTTAAAATAAATAAGGCAACTATGTTAATTTGAAATGTAAAATAAACATACCAATTTAATCTAACATATACCCTTAAGATCAGCTCTATTTGCAAGTGTTTCAAGAATCGCTTCATGATCATATTCATGCACTTTCCACAAAATTATTTTGTGATTATTTCCATGATATTTTATCATTTGACTATTTGTATAAATAACCACATTTTAATAATTAAGGACCACCTTATGTGTTTCAAAGTCCTCAAATAACATTTTTTTAATTTTTTATGACAGTACCTATGAAGCCAGGTTCATATAACTACTATGGATCCAATGGGATAAATTAGCTCTTCTCCATCCATGACATTTATGATTAATTTTTTTAGACTCTACACAATGACACAAGCAGTAGTTTGTTCCCTCATCAATGTCGTCAAATGCAATGACTATAAAAACATGCCCAATATTTAAAGTATAATCAAATTATAAGCACTTATAGGAAAAAATAAAGATATCACTAACAAAACTAAGGTTGTACATTTAAATTAATAATAAATTATAATTGGTTGCATAAGATCTAAGATGTGATCAAAGTCAACATATGACACCATTTCATGATCCATTAATTTTTGGAGTGAATGGATACTCTTTATAGGTGATATGGGTCTATAATGCCATTTGTCAAGCCATTCTTTTGACTCGCATTCATTCCAATTAAATTTCATACATAAAAAAGAAAAACATGACATATCCTAGTATAAATAATCCATGAACTTGAATGGAGTGGAAAACACTTGATCCAACTATTGTACTGCAATCTTCATACATTGCCTTATGTTGTTCCTCAATTAACTAAAAGAATCTTCGCACATGAGAATACTTATCTGATCCATGACAAATGTTTTCATTACACCAAGTCACAATAATTTCAACATCAATCAAATTATCACTATACTTGTGATTTCCCTACTCTTTTTTAAGGTCTCTTTTTACATAGGCACCTGCACCATCATGTTCCCCTTTTCTATGTCCAACCTCAAATAATCTCCAAAAATGTTGAACACCATTTTTCTTATGCATTTTTATTAACCTATAAAACATTTGAGAATTCCTAAACTACCCTACACAATTTTCTAACCAAATGTAGTGTATATCGAACATGATTTCTATTGCATTCATATTTATATAAAATATCTCAAAATAATGTTAGACAAACTCTAGAGAATGTGATCTATCATCTCTCATATAAAAATGATACTTTACCAAAGTATTTCTATTATTTTCTATGTTATAAAGTGCATGTTTTAATGTAATATGAATGAAAAATCCAATTTAAATTAAATTATAATATTGATATTGAACCTCATTTTGTGGTTATAGTGTGTAGTTCTCTTCAAAGTCCACAATCAAAATAATGTTGCCAATTGGGAAGTTGTCCTTGCATAGTTTGAATTATCATTTTGATTTGTGTGTGTGTCTTGCATATTGGTAGATATTATTCTTCTTGAATTCAAACATGAAATCAAATACAAAAACTTTGGGCATAATCAACTCACATCTTGATGACTCTTTTCCATATTTTAACACATAGCTTATAGATTTGTACTTCATATAATCAACTACTTACTTTCCAAATTCATGTGAAATTTATTCATGTACATATCTCATCAAATTTGACAAACCACCACAACTATTACAAGTTCCATCTAAATATTATTTAGAAAAAAAATCTAGTCCCTCAAGTCTTTGACAAAAAAGACTTTGGATTAATTCTATTGATATCTTAGGTGGGGAAGACACCATACATTCCTACATAATCTTGTTAGTATGTAAAATACAATGTATATGATGAAAAATATCAAAATACATAACAAATTCAATATTTATCCTACAACAACATATGGTGTGTGTTTGGTTGATTTTAACATAGAAAGGCTTGCACATCTCAAATGACCTTTGGCTAATTACTAATTGGACATTAAATTTTTCAATAAACGTTTTATAAAATTTTGTTTGGATCATGTCTAAGAAATGCTTTTCATGTGGATCATAGTTTTTTGAACCTTTTTTTAATTTTAAAAACATCTTTTACATTAGATGAGACCCTTGTGTTATCATGCCAAAAAAATTCAATCAAATGTCTTGTTCCTTCAACTAATACCTTATCTTTTTGTGGGATCATACTACTAAATGTCTAACAATCCATGATTGAAGGTTCATCAAGCCTTGTTCTTATTTTTATGGCATTTATTAGATTTTTTATATTTAAGTCCAAGGATTTACTTGTTTCACTAAGAATTCAAGATTTAGATGTTGACTTACTCACTATAGATTTCATTATTACTCGTCATGCCACATTACTATCTATTTTTTACTTTTATTGTCTATTGATTTAAATGCATTAAATAGATTCTTTACTATTATCATATTTATTTCCTCCATTTTAGATGTTCTTAACCCTAAATTATGCATCACAGGGTGTATTTTTTATATTTTCATTAATTGAACAAATAGTCAACATCATTTTATATGGATTTTATTCTCAAATGCATAGTCCCATATATGTTGAACATGATGTTGAACTAATATTTTTGACATTTTATCTTTCACAAGTTCTATTATATTTTCATCTATTTCAATCTAATACCTAGGTGTTTATCTCATTATCCTTGGAGGTGTGGGTATATGAGCTATATTTTGTATTAAATTAGGTGGTGTTACCACTTCAATCATAACAAGGATAATAGAGGGTTGAATATCTGCATTAGGTCATACAAGTGAATTAAATTCCTCTTCATTATGAGAGACATGAATTTTGGTCATTACTTGATGTTTATTATCACCAGACTCAATGAATTCATTATAGATGAATGTTTCATTATATTATGTTTCTTCATATATTTTATCACTCAATACAAATTAATTAGTTACATGTTCTACAATTTGAATTTAATCATTTAACAATGATAGATTATGTTCTCTTATCTCATTTGAAGACATCTAAATTAAATTCTATGGAATTAAGTATGTTAATTTAATTTGAAATATCACTTGGTGTGGAGGAAGTACCTTCATCTTGTCTAGAAGATTTTATAGATGCTCTCTTATTTTCTTATATTTTTCTTTATTTTTCTCTCTTCAATTCAATTTTTTTATTTGTTAGTTCTTTAATTGGTCTTTTGTAATGATGGCATGACCGCATTATTTATCTTTGTACAAATAAGTCCATGTCTAGAGTATGAATCGATGAATTTATAGTAATCTAGAGACAAAGTAAATGAAGAATTTTTAGAGTTTAATCAGCATAAAAACATAGTTTTAAGTTTGTAAAATTTAATATGAATGAGTGAAATTCATTGGCAAACGATAAATTATGAATAATAAAGGGTGTATGCCATTTTAAAAGCACACATGCCCTATTTTGATACATGGATCAAAACGAGCAAAAACATTTATTGATTTTTTTGGTTTTCAAAAGGGTGTATGCCCTTTGCAACATTTTAATATTTCATCCAATGTTTTGCCTCCAAATTTTCTTTGGGTACAGGCTTGAGAGGTTTAAACCTAGCCTAAAACTAACCATGGAACAATCCACTTATTTTTTAATAAATTTAAGCGTCTTTTTCATCTTTGCTGACACATCTGATTAGATAGATTTTATTATTTTAAAAACATATATATGGTTTTGTAGAGGAAAAAGCATAATTTTTAAATATATAATATTTTTTTACTGTTAAACTACTTTTTATAATTATTGCTTAATTTCTACACAACATAACTCATTATGGATTATATACATATTTTTACATATACTTTTATAACTTTTTGATTATTAATAAAAATTTAATTAAACTTATACATAATCGATCAATGCATCATTGGCTATGATTTGAAAAAAAAAATGATTTTCATGAAGTTAATGTCAAAAAGTTGTGTTCATACACTTGCAGTTCCAACTTCTCAGTTATTTTGATTTGTAAAATTATTTAAAATATATGTTTATTAAAAAGTAATAAAAAACATCATAATTGATATTTGACATTTCATCTATGCATATATAAAATTCCATACATCAATTCATTCATTTACTCAAAAAAAGTGTCTGTACACATGTAGTCTCATTATCTTTTCACAAAAAAAGGTCAAGCCATTGTCATAAATGCATCTATTATGCACATTTTTATCATTTAGGTATTGAAAAAATTATATATTTAGAAACTATATTCAAAATGACACAATTCATATTCTTATGTCTTCCAAGTATCTCTAACATCCTTTCCAAGTTCAACTACTGTAATTTTCAAAAAAAAAGTGTTGCTTTATACCACCCACCTTTTGTCCCCCATTATCCTACATCTATCCAAAAAAATGTTAATTTTAATTGACTTGTTGATTACAATTATTTCTACCATTAAAAGAACTAACAATAGTTGTGATGTGGCTTTAATATCTATTATCAAGAATAATATTAAAAGTTGTATGGATTTTTTTTAATTTTGTAAATTTGGTGAAGCATAGACAAGTCAAGTTTGCATATGCATAAACCTTGAAACTATGTCATTTATATCTATATGAAACTAGGAAATATGTCACTTAGTTTAAAAGTGATTAGATGTGTGTATAATTTATTTTGCTTTAGTTATTTCACATGGTTAGATAATACTAAGGTGAATTAGGGTGATTCTTCAAGAGCCTTTAAGACTATTGAATTATCCATTTCAAAGAGAAAATAGATGATACAATTTTAAAATAATAATAATTTATTTAAAATGTGATATATTGTATCAAAACCATTCTTTCAAATTATATTATTTTCGTCATTATTCTAGATATCTTTATGGATTGTATGAAATAATTTAGATTTAATTTATGTATGATAGAAAAAATTGAAAATTTTGAAAAATTATTTTTGACAAGACATTTAACTATTGCTTATGAGAAAAACCTCTACCATTAATGTTTACTTGATCTCTTTATAATGTATGTGAGTGCTCAATATAATACATACAATCTCATGTATGATTTCCAGGTGTAAATGAATCAGCATGCAAGTGTATTTATAAACAACTGAATTTAAATTAAATTCCTATTTGAACATAAACTAAAATCTAGTGGTTACAAGTGAAAAAGTAAGGAATGAGGGGTGAGTTTACTTTAACCTAATGAAGATCAAAAGAACCACTGAAGATATCAAGAACATGTTAATGGAAACTAGGAGAGCTAAGGACATTTCAAACACATAATCTGAAACATGAGAAAGAAAGGGAAAAAGAGAGAGGGGTTAGAGAAGGACACGGATCATCCAAAATTTACAAAAGACTAATAAAGCCTAGTTTAAACAAATAATTGAAAAATAAAAAAGTACAACAAAAAAATACTAATTAATAACTAATAAATTCCTTGAGGTTATTTTTAATTCTCTACACAATCATATAATTTATATTTTAATAAAAAATTCTTTAAATTTTGGAGGGTCACCATCTAATATATTATGTTTGTGTTTTCTTAAGAAAAGGAGAACTATACACTATATAAATAATATCAAAATTAATGTTCAATTTGTGAAAAGGCAAAAAGTTTGCCAAAATTTTAGTAAGTGAAATAAAATCACTTATTCATTCAGTCAATATCAATTTTGTTTGATCTTAAGTATCAACTGACATTTTTTTAATTTTTAATCATCTTTATGCTTTATTGTCAATTAATAAATATGAAAACAAATAAAGTCTTATTTTAGTAATATTTTTAAAAATGTATTAAAGTAGTCGGTGCCTTTTATTTTTAGTTAATATGATATAAAGTGTTAAAAGAGCACTCGAAATGCTTGGATCAATGAAGGGCAGCTCATTTCTCATGATGTGAGTTTTAAAATAAAATTATTTACTGGATAGGATTTATATGTGTTTGGTAGTCAAAGGATCAACTCTGATGAAGAGAAATAATTAGGCAAAATTGTAGCAATCAAAGAATTTTTCCACAATGAACAATCCTTATAATATTAGTACAAGTTTTAGTTTCATCTCTGATACTAGAAATTGAGATGGACAATGTTCAATGTTTTCTACAACCTCTAGGAGGAATTCAAGTCTAGGATTGCTTCTGATTTGGGTTTGTTAAAAAAATCACTTGTTCGTTGATAATGCAAGAGGCATTCAAGTTTAAAATGATCATCACCAATTATTTTATGTAAGAAATGATAGGCTACAACCTCTTTAATAAGTTTAAGGTATGGATACAAATTTTAGGTAATTTTTTTTATTTGTAGGCAAAATCTAAAAATAAATATAGAATTTAAAGAGTTTTAGTTCAATCAGGGAGAATGATGATTGTTTATATTCATCTACCAAGGTACAAATATATTTAGATACCTGATACAGAGGGTCAAGTAGTTAATGTTAGGATCGTGTCTTGAGTGATTTTAATGGCGTAGATGTTCCTTGTGATTGTCTAACCAAAAAAAATTATAATTTAAATGTATGCTTACTAAACATTATAAATCTACTATATGTTTATTTCTAAAATATAATCAGATATACCAACATTCTATATAATTCAATGATTTTATATAATACCCTCAAATATTTAATAAAATTAAAATTAAAGATAAGAAAGGAGCTCCAGAAGTGGGCATTATAATGATGTGATAATAGATAAAGTATAGGTAAAACTAATTAAATTTAAAAAAGAAACACGATGGGAAAAGTAAGACCTAGGACATAGGTTCCACTAACTATATATGCTTTTTTACTTCATGTTTAGGACAAGCATAGCTTTTGTTTTGGTGGTGATTTTTGTTCGGTAGCTCTAAACTAGTGGTAGGTTTTGGTATTTTTTACAAAGTTAGATCATTTATGAGCCATACTTCCCTATATCTCACAGGTACACGTATTTCATGCCTCAAGAGCTTAACCATCCATATATGGCCAGACACTAGCCATTTCTTTGTAGTCTCGTTAAATTTAGTGTGCAAATAACAAACCACTCGTTAGGTCTAGAGTTAGTGAGAACCCTACTTAAATTAGAGTAGTCTCCACCAAATAAAATGTAGTAGATAGGGAATTTACAAACAAAGTTTCACTTCTTATCAATATGTTTTTAATGCTTTGCATTTTTAGAGTTTGAATCAATCCTTATGTGTATTTGGAAGAAGAAGAAGAAGCAATTTTTTCCTGAAATCAAAGAAAACATTTGATTGCTATTGGCTTAAATGAGGATTGATTACTAATACATGATTAAAAAAGGCCTTAAACCATACTAAAATCCCTAGATTTTTATTATAAACCAAAACAAGCCAACTTCAGCTATTGATGATCCCACCCTTTAATCATCCACCACAAAAAGCCCAGGTATATATACAATCACACTATATTTTAGGATATTCTTGTGCAAGAATAGGGTAGTTTCATTAATCTCAAGTTCTGAGAGGGGCCAACATGGATGTTATATTATCCCTTTAATTAACTTATTTCATCAATAGAATAAGGGACCAATGACATTAAGAAACTACTTTTTGCTCTTGCTAGTATTCCTTCAAATCAATTAACTGTGACAGTATGGTTGAACTTTACTATTTAGAAACTTTAAAACCTACCTGATGCCACAATATCAATGTACTTATTTTTATAAATTGTGGTAATATGACTAGTCTACATAACTTATGGGATCTTTCTAGATTTGATAGACAATCCCAATAAATATTATATAGATGGTGTTATTTGTAGTCTAGTTTATATAACTATGTTTCAATCGATGTTTTTTTTGGTGGGGACGGTGTTAATTTTTTTGTTATATTAACTAACTTGCATATGAAATGAGCTCTCTATGAATTAAAGGGAAATCATAATGGTTGATGGTTTTAAGTCCAGTTCTAATTATAATCTAGCTCTAAGTAGTCAGGGGTGATTGTGTTTGATCTTTTGATACCACTAAGCATGATTTAAATTGTAATGATCCTCTATAAAAAACAACATTCCAAACTTAGGGATTCTCATCCCTAGGTTATCTCAAATGGAATTTATTCCTGCTTGTAATATATTTTAATTTTTAACCCTTTTTCCAAAAACAAAAAGATAGTATTAAATAATTTTTGTTGTTAGTCGTGTTGTATTCTTCAATAGCCTCAATGTTATCTTCAAAAAAATCTAGAAAACATGAATATGAAAGTTTTTATAGAATGTTTCAAAAAATATAAGTGATTGACATGTTAAATTTAGTTTTTGCACTGATAATAATTGATGAACCTTGAATACATGGATATCTGTTGCTGCAGTGTAGAGAAGATCAACTAGATCTTATTTATCAAAGTTAAAACTACAAATTATGAAGAGCTCCAATTATAAAAATCAACCTTATTTTCATATACCCACAAAAGGATTTGATGAGGGGAGAAAAAATAAACAAAAAAGTGATAGCATAAAAATGTATCCATAGAGTGTAAGTAAAATATATGATTGGTGTCAACAAAATAAGGGATGCAGACATGCAAACCTCGAAGATGCAAGTTTTCATGTCCAAATCCTTTTTTTTACAACACTTGGTCATCAATGGATTATTTATTGAACCAAAACATAGGCCCAAACATTTTTAGCAGTCATTTTAAGGTGGTTCTTTCTTGCTTCTTTTCATACAAGACTTATTTCATTAATAAAGCATGATGCTCCATATCCTCCACAAATCAAAATTGCATGTCTATTCTAAATGAGTATAGACATCCATGTTGTATAAAAAAATTTACACAATAAAACTACATGTCCAGCCTTAAGAAGTGTTACATCTGCAATAGGTCAATCATCCTCTACTTTTTATGGGGGCATGTGTTTTACATGGTAGAAGATAGTGAAAAAAATTGATGTTTGATCCCCATCAAAATTTTATTTTCGAGGTTGAGATTTTTTGAAAAATGTGAAGGCAAAGCCATGGACATGAGCTTCAGAATATTGACATCATTTGTGAAAAATTTAACCTAGCAATAATTTATGTAGTGTTGCATCCACAACACGTCATTTGAAGATTTTTAAATATATAAAAATAAACCACTATCTAGAAAGAAACTAGAAACTCACAACCAAATATATACAATATTCATAACTACAAGAAATACATAATAGCCAAAATAAAAATACTTCTTTAAATTATTTGAATCATTCTTCATAATAATAAAGATCAATTAAAATGTATTAATATAATTATATGTAAACATGTTTTTCTAATTAATAAATAAAAATATTCTAAATTTATTTAAATAAAATTTTACATGAAATATAAACTAAAGTTATCTCCAGCCTTTCAAAGCTTTATTTTTATAAAAAAATATATTAATTGAATATTAACTAATTATTAAATCAATTGCATGATTTTTACATGATTAAAGTTGTTATAGAACTATGACTCAATAGCAATTAGCCAACATTTCCCCCCTTGATGTTGAGTGAACTTACAATTTGATCTCAGAATTTCAAAAACTAAACTTTTGTCATAGCTTTAGTGAAAATATAGACAACCTGTTCCTGTGTGTTTATATACTTCAATTCTACATCTTTATTCTGAATCAAATCTTGAATAAAATGTTACTTAAAAGAAAAACGCTTTGACCTGTTGTGATGCACTAGATTCTTGGCTAATTTTATTTCACTTCTGTTATCACAAAAAAAAATTGTCTAGGTTGAATTTGTTTCTCTCCAATTTCTTCTAAAACCTTTTGGAGCCATAATGCTTGTGTACCTACAAAAGTGACTACAATATATTCTAATTATGTATATGAAAAAGTAATTTAGCTTTGTTTCTTTGAACTCCACGTAACCAAACTAGAACTAAGTGAAAAATAATTTCTAGATGATGACTTTCGATCATCCAAACTACCTCCCTAATCAGAATCACTAAAACTAAAAAGTTCAAACCTTTTAGTAGCATTATAATGAATATCAAAGCTAATAGTACCTTTCACATACCTCAAAATTATCTTAGTTGCCTTCATATGAATTTCATATGGTTTAGACATATATCTTGATACAAGAGAAACTGAATAAGTAATATATGGTCTTGTGTGAGTTAACAACATTAAGCTTCCAACAATACTTTTGTAAGTTGTCTCACCAACTCTTTTAGCACCATCTTATCTACATAGCATACCTTCATGAGTAGTTAGAGTGGAGATTGGTTTACAATCAACCATATTGAATTTTTTCAACATATCATTTGAATACTTTGTTTGACAAATGAAGATGTCATCTTTACTTTGATGAAACTCCATCCCTAATTTTTTTTTCATAAGACCTAGATCTTTCATTTCAAATTCATTCATCATTACAATGTTGAATTCATCCTTCTTCTTGGAATTGTTTCCAATATACAAAAAATCGTCAACATAAAAACTTATAATAATGATATCATTACCTTCTTGCTTATAGTAAACAACAGGCTCACTCTTATTTCTTTTAAATTCATTCTGTTGAAAATATCCATCAATCCTTGCATACCATGCTTTGGGTGCTTGTTTAAGGCCATACAAATCTTTCGTCAACTTGTAGGCTTGAAATTCTTTACCTTGCACTTCAAAACCTTGTAGTTGTTGTACATAGACTTCCTCTTCTAAGTACTTATTCAAGAAGGCACTTTTCACATCCATGTGATGTATGTTCCATTTCTTTTGAGCTGCTAATGAAATTATCATTTTGATAATCTATCTTGTTACTGGTGAAAATGTCTCTTCATAATCTATGCCATACCTTTATGTGAAGACCTTAACAACTAACCTTGCCTTGTGTATTTCAACACTTCTATCACTATTATAATTAGTCTTGTAGACCCATTTAGTACCAATCTTTTTCTTATCATATGAAAGCTCTGTAAGCTTCCAAGTATCATTCTTATGAATAAAATATCTCTCTTCTTGCATTGCTTACACCCAAACATCATTATTACATGCATCTTCAAAACATGATGTTTCAAAATAAACTTGTGTAATTAAAGCATAATTTACTATCTCACCTCTTATACATTCTTCATGTGATTGGATTCTTGTACGTTGATAAATTTCACTCAATCCCTTTTTTTGTAACATGCTCCTTGCTATTTCAACCACTGTATAGTTTTTCCTTTCAACCATACCATTTTGTTGAGGGGTGTAGGCAATTTTAAGTTACCTTTTCATGCCATTCAAATCACAATAATTCATAAAATCATTTGAACAAAATTCACATACATGGCCAGTCCTTAAGCACTTTATTCTATAACCACTTTCATTCTCAACAAGGGCTTTAAATCTCTTAAATGTATCAAAAGCTTCAATTTTTTTCTTCAAAAAATAAACCCAACACTTTATTAAATAATCATTAATAAATGTAATGAAATATGATGACTTACCCAAACTTTTTGTTCGCATATGACTCCAAATATCTAAGTGAACCAATTTAAGTGGATGATAAGCCATCCATGCACTACCTTTTAGAAACTTTTTGCTTGCATGTTTGCCTTTAACACAACCTTCAAAAACTTATTTATGCTCTTAAAACTTTGGCAAACCAAAATTCATGTGATGTTAGTAATGTCAAACTTTAAAAATTCAAATGTCTATACCTGAGATGCCATAACCAACTTTTATCTTCATATGCCATATTTTCAAGGCTATTACTATGATCTTCAAACATCAATGGGAACACTCTATTCTTAGACATATGTACTATTGTAACAACCTTATTTCCTTGATTCTTATTATAGATAGTGCATTTCTTATCATCAAAAACCACCTTATAGTTCTTTTCACATAGTTGTTCAACACTCAACAAATTATGTTTCAAATTTGGGGTGTAATAAATATCATTAATACTTTTTATACTTTCTATAGTATTCACCTTCATAGTTCCTTTTATTGCAACCTCTAAAGATTTATCATTAGTAAGTTTGATATTGGTTTTAAAATTTCTATCCATTGTAAAAAATAATACATTATTCCTTGGCATGTGATTAGAACAACTTGAATCTAAATACCAAACCTCATTATGACTATTTTCAGCTTTGTCATATGAAATTAATATATTGCATGATGCATCACCATCCTCTTTAGCATAATTAACACTTTTATTTTCATTTCCTACTTTTAATCTACATTCCCAATCAAAGTGACCATACTTGTGACAATAATAGCATTGAATATCTATTTTATGAAATCTACCTCTACCTTTACCTCTTCCAACTAAACCACCTCTTCTTCCTCTGTATCCTCTTGAATAATTTTATCCTCTTGAATAACTTTAATTCAAGTCTTTACCTTGTCCTTGATTTCTTTTGAAATTGTCTTTTCCTTGTACATGGTTATTCTTATTGCTAGTGCTAGTAACTTCATTCTTTGTGATCTTTAATTTTGAGGTAAAAGCCTTCTCATCACTTTCATTTAATGTGTCTCTTAGTCTTTCTTCATGGGACACAAGAGATCCAACCAGGTGATCAAACTCAAGAGTAGTCAAATATTTTCTTTCTTCAATAATTATAGCAACATGATTCCACCTTGGCGTTAGAGACCTTAACAACTTTTTTACAACAACCTCTTTATTCAATATTTATCTAAGTATAGCTACCTTGTTAACTACATATTTTAATATTACACATAAATCACTCACACTTTCATCTTTTCGCATCTTAAAATTCTCTCTTCAATGTTTGTAATCTAACCACTTTGACTTGCTCACTGCCTTGGTAAGCTTCTTGAAGAGTTTCCTAGGCATCCTTGACTATCTTTTCACTTGCAATTCTTGAGAATAGGCTCTTGTCTAGAGTTTTTTGAATATGAAATAAATATTATGATGTCTTCTTCTTAGCTTCCTTCTTGGCTTGCCTATCATTATTTGTAACAATGGCCCAATCAAATGGTTTATGATAACCAATTTATACAATCTCCCATAATTTTTTCCTATCAAAAGAGTCATCATCTTGATGCTTTAATAATCATAATCATTACCACTAAATTTTGGAATAATAAGATTGTTAGAGTTTAACATGATCAATTTTTAGAAAGATCTAAAACAAAAAACATCCAAAAACCAAGCTATGATACCAATTGAATATTTTTAAATATATAAAAATAAACCCCTACCTAGAAAGAAACTAGAAACTCATAGCCAAATATATGCAATATTCATAACCAAAAGAAATATAGAATAGCCAAAATAAAAATACTTCTTCAAATTATTTGAATCATTCTTCATAATAATAAATATCAATTACAATGTATTAATAGAATTGCATGTGAACATGTTTTTCTAATTAATAAATACAAATATTCTAAATTATTCTAAATAACAATTTGCATGAAATATAAACTAAAGTTATCTCTAGCTTTTCAAAGCTTTATTTTTCTAAAAAATATATTAACAAAATATTAACTAATTATTAAATAAATTAAATGATTTTTACATGATTAAAGTTGTTATAGAACTAAGACTCAACAACAATTAACCAACATCATTCATCCTCAACTTTTTATGAGGACATGTGTTTTACACAGTAAAAAATAGTGAAACAAATCGATAGTCAATCTCCATCGAAATGGGCTTTTTGAGATCCAAATATTTTGAAAAATGTGGAGGCAAGTAATGGATATGAGCCTTAGAATATCAACATCATTTTTGAATAATTGAGCCTAACAACAATGTATGCAATTTGAAAAAGTCATAGCCTTCAATCCTAATAATGAATATTTATTTTGACAGTAACCAATCTTTTTTTAAATGGTAAATTGCATACAATGATAAAGTGCATATTGATAGAGTGCATATTGATAGAGTACATATTGTCGTAGATTGCTTATTTATTGCCAATTTTTAAGGTTTTTAATCTTTGAAACCCCCTTGTCCCTAAGTTCATAAAATTATCATTCAAATGTTAAGTATTTTCTTTATTTTTAAATCTAAAAATTGAACAATTTATCTAAAAAAATTGTCTTGTTAATTTATTTCAACCAATCAACAGTTTAAAAAAAAATTCTTAAATATCATTTCTAATTTTTTATTATTTTTAAATAAATTCAATTTCAAATATTTTAAAAATTTAAAAATATTTCCATTACACAATTTTTAATATAAATTAATATACAAAAATGAAATGATTATAATATACACTGAGGGAACAATGAAGAAATGAAATGATTACAATATATATTCAAGCAACAATGAATGCATGTAATATGTATTGATTCCAACACTATAGAAATAAAATGTTTGTATAATGACCATAGGAGCATTGGTTATGTGAAAAAGTTCTCCAAAATAGTAAAAATTTATCTTTATAAATCTTCAAAAATTTAACCTCTAAAGGTAATCTTTGAAAGATTAAAAATCCACATTTATGTGTCCTTCATAGTACCATTGTCATCTAAAATTTTAATGTCAATCTACTACGTAACCCATACTTTTATACTCTACATTTATCTATCATCCATCCCACATTTGCATTATATTTTAATTTTGTATCTCATGTAACCCTGTGATTATTGGCATATAATTTACAAAGGAGAGGGTAAATATTGATAGCTATCATCTTTATTAGATAACTATAAAAGTGAACATCGATGGATGGGCATATACCATATGTTTTTGGGAATATTCACTTCCCATCAACAATATCTTTTATCGTTATACATTGGATCGGTACAAGAATTACATTGCAAGCACAATAATGGGAGAAAGAAGGATCCAACTTATGGAGTGATTTTTTGTGGACATGTTAAGTGTTATTTACTTTCTTTCTCTTGTTCTTGCTCTTTCCCTTGACTTCATTATGGTCTATACATTAATCTATGTGTCTTAGAGAAATCATTATAAGAGGGTACCTACATCTTATTTGATTGTGGGTTCACTATTTTCCTTCTTGAGGAATAGAAGCAAGCTATCACAATGGCTAACGGAGCTTCTCAAATAATCTCCCTCCAACACCATGACTTTTCAGCACCTGGGGATAAAGGTGGTTATCACAGCCAATCCAGCCAATGTAGAGCACTTGCTCAATACTCAATTTTATAATTATCCCAAGGGGAAATATTTCATGCTACTCCTACATGATTTGTTGGGCAGTAAAATTTTTAACACTGATGGCGAGGCATGGAAATTATATAGACAGGTCACTAGCTATGATTTCAACACCAAGTCTTTGTGCAAATTCATTATATAGTGAATTCAGTGGGAGATCACCCACCACCTATTGCCTCTCCTTAGATCAAAATCCACTTCTACCATTTTTTTAGAATAATAAGGTGAGAGTCAGTTGGATATGCAGGATGTGTTCAAAAGATTTGCCTTCAACAACATATGCAAAGTAGCATTCGGCATGGACCCTGCTTGCCTCAATATTTCACTTCCCATTTCAAATTTTGATAAGGCCTTTGATGTCACCATCGATTTAAACCTTAAAAGATTCATACATACTCTACCCTTAATGTGGATGGTGAAGTGGATGTTAAATGTCAACTTTGAGAAGTGCTTACACCAAGCAATTAGTGTCATTCACAATTTTGCACAAGATGTTATCTAGAAAAATAAGAATGAAATATCTCTCTTGCAAGGGCCAAAGCATTAAAATCTCTTGTCCAAATTACTTCACCTCCATGAGAGTGCCACAAAAAGGTTTTGAGTGATAATTCTATGAGAGATATCATAGTAAGTTTTATCTTAGCTGGTAGAGACACGATCTTTGTCGTGCTCACTTGGTTCTTTTGGCTTCTATCCTCTCATCCCCATGTTGAAAAATGCATTTATCTAGAGATTTAGTGCATTCTCACTGTAAGACAAGATGTCAAAGAAGAGGCAATTTTAAGGTTCTCTTATGAGGAATTGAAAAAGATGAAGTATCTACAGGGCTCTCTATGTGAGTTGATGAGGCTGTACCTACCCATTCCTTCGGATATGAAGTAGGCTTTGTAAGATGATGTGTTTCCAAACAAGATGGTGGTGAGCAAGGGGATGTGGGTGACTTACCACCCTTATGCCATGGGAAGGATGGAGAGTCTCTGGGGCACTGATTGCTTGGAATTCAAGCCAGAGAGATGGTTGAAAGAGGATGATAATGGATCACTTGTAATTACGACAGAGAATGAATTCAAATATCTAGTATTTTAGGTAGGGATGTGAGTGTACTTAGGGAAATAAATGGCATTTATTTAGATGAAGTGTATCACTATGAGTGTGATAAAATAATTTAGTTTGAAGGTAGAACAAGATTGGAACCCCAACTACGTTGTCATGCTCACTACCAAAATGGACAATGGCCTTCCTATACATGTTGTTAAAAGATCAAAATATGATCCATGATGATGATGATGATGATGCCTCTTCCATTTTCTTATTCCCTTTGTCAAATTCCACCTTTAGTAATAAAATTTACCATTCAAATTCATTTTTCCTTTAATTACAAATGAATATAAACATCAGATTCTGGAAAGTGTTATCTTAAACTCCATCTTTGCAAATTATCGACGAGGACTGTATATGTCTAGGTGTATTTACTAATTGGGATTCATTTTTTTATAAGTAAATTAGGAAATATATATATATATATACAGATATATACATACATACATATATATATATATGTATATATATATATATATATATATGTATATATATATATATATATATATATATATATATATATATTCATGTAAATTAGGATTTTAAATATGTAAGTTTTAAAATTTTAGGTTTAGATGATCAACAATGAATGATATTCTCTAAATAAGTGCAATTTGTAGTTTTAAGTTTGGTTTCTTTTCAATAGTTGTTCTAAAGGTGTAGGTTATATCGAAGGGGTGTAATTTTCTATTTTGTTATAGTGTACTTTTTTACTATGAATGAGTGTAAATCCATGTAAATCTAAAACAAAAATATTAGTATTACAATTATGGTAAAGTCTATATGGGTTGTAAATATAGTAGAAAAGGTTTTGTTGTGTCTTACTTCCTTTTCTTTCATAGTTTGTACATATTTACCACTTACATAACAGTCGAAAGAAAATGTCGGGGAAATATGTATGTTGTAAAATGACCGAACTATTGATATTGTAGTGATTTTAAGCCTTAATGATGATTGTTTTTTATATCAATTGTATTTTTATTAAGATTTATTTCATGTGTTTTATGCATTATTAGTGTCCAAGACATTTTGAATAGCATTTTTCAATTATTACACCATTTAATAGGATGAACTAGAAAATGTGTCAGATTATTGATATCCCATGTGGGGCCAAATTATTTTATAAAGGAAAAAACCACTTACATGGATAACTAAGGTGGTTTTGAACATGTACTATAAATAATGTGAACAATTTTCTTGACAACTCCATTAACAAACCATACTTTAAACCACAAACTAAATGTCAATATAATCTCTTATCTTTTACACAAAAGTCTTGCTTCCTCTTCTTATCTAGTTTGTACATATTTACTACCATTCATTGGTGTGTAGTAATTGAACATAAATGCATAGGAGATAATCATATCGTATAATGAGCAAAATCTTTATATGATAGTGAAGGTCAAGCTTTGACAATCAATATTGTCGATATAGATTTTTGACTTATTGAGAGCCACTCCCTGTGCTTTATGTATGGTTAAAACCCAAGACATTTTGAGTGACATTTTTTGATAATTACCCTATGTAATAATAAGAATTATAAAATCTTTTAGATTATTGATATTCCATGGAGCAGGAGTATTTTATGAAATTCATGCCACCATCCATTTATGTTAATAAGACATCAAACCCAACTCTCAATTCTTACACATAAATTAATAAAAAGTGCACATAAACTACCATCCATTAAAAAAATTACCTTAAACATCACAACATCCCATACCTACTAATGCATCACCTATAGCCATTTATCAAGGCAAAACATTCCAAAATCATGTTAACTGAAACAACCTTTGCCTTATATATGTCAACACCAATGGTGAACATGAGGCAATAATAAGAAGAATAGAGCATCCAAGTATTGGCCAAGGTGAATGTTAATCATCAATTATGTACAATCAAGAAGGGTTACTCTGATTGTGTAATGCCTATCGGCATAATTAACCCATGAAACTTTAAAAATAAGCTCAACTAATTTAAATAATAAAATAAATATATTTTCATAAAAGAATAATCTTTATGTAGTGATAAATAAGAAGAGGGGTTGAGAAGAATATATGATTTTCATAAATATGGGGACATTTTTTAGGCAGCATAGAGCAATTCCAAATAATGAGACAAACAAATCCAAATACAATAAGGATGAAAAGATATTGTTCCATAGAATCATACTCATATTTTTGGAAGGGTGTGATCATTTTTAGAAACATAAAGTCAAACCTAGTAAATGCTGAGGTGTTGTCAATGATATCTATAAGGTGGCCAAGAGTGTTCATAAGGTGTTAAGTAAGCTAGTATGTCAATGACAAAGTGTGCCTTAGTGATCATGCATATATCTTGTATTATTTGCATGGTTAGGTAATATGATGGATGTTGATGATGTGATGGCCATGTTTGAGAGGTTATATGGGGTTTAAGAAGTGATTGTTATACTTGTGGAAGTAAAAATAATCCATTTGAGTAGTCTTGTAAAGGTCTAGGTTATCTTAGTCATCTTGGTAGAGTTTCCTGAGTAAGAAAATTGATGGCATCAACATTCACATGTGTGAATGTATTAGAGGAAAATAGTCACATGGATCTGTTCAGTTTTGTGCATAGTACATGTGTTTAAAATTTCAAGCTTTGACATGATGTATATAAAAAGTTATGATAGTGCAAATTTTCTCTCCTAAGAAGATTTCATTGTTTCCCTAGCCAAATTTGGATTTTTTAATGACTGTTGGAATTCAAATATTTGAATTTTATAAAGGAAAACTAGATTGTAGTGTTTTGATTATAACTTTTGATGATGGATGAATTTGATGATGGAATAAAAATCAAATTGGTAGATAAATTCAAGGGTAATCTAAGAAAATTGATTATGATGTTTGAATAGTTGTACAATTGCATTTATTGTGGCTCAAAGTTAACAAAGGTTTGATTTTCTTCTACAAGTGACCCGAGAAGGGTGTTTGTGTTTTTCATGATGGTGTTTGGATGTTTCATGATAAAATATCTATTGGAGAGTGTTGTGGAATATGTGAGGATCATATGTAGGGATTTTGGAAGTTTTACCAATCCATCTTTAGTATGAACCATTGCTTGGAAGTTGACTTTTTATCTATTCATGGTGTTTTCATGTACAAGGCAAATGATTGAAAGGTTTTGTATATGCATAGGTATGTTGTGATGACTATAATCACTTAAGGGTGTCTTATGGGTCATTTTTCATGGACCTATGTGCTTTTAAGTGGTCTTATGTTTCTATTTCTTCTCGGTAAAGTGTTAAAAGGAAGAATAGATCTCCTTGGACCTAAAAGGGCTACTTAGGCCTAATTGAAAGGTGTTATTGCTTAAGGGTGATCTATTAATGCTATGGTCAACCTATTTAGGTAGTGTTGATCTTTTTTTTATAAGTTGGATATAATCCTTAAGAGTTAAGTAATGTATTTTGGCTGACCAAGAATCCTTAATTTTATAAGAGTAAGGATTTTAAGGCCTTTATAGACTAGATGTGTATGTGTGAGCTCAAGGGAATGATATAGATGTTTTGAAGATAAAATATAGGTGGAGAAACATATTAAATAAGTGATATGAATATTTCATAATCATTTATAGAGCTGAGAAGGAGCTCTATGCATGGAAATATAGGTTGAATGACCAAGTTGTGAAGAGGGTGACCTAGTTGAATAAATGAGCCTAAGTGGTTTGTATGAGGTGGAGAGGTAGGTTTGCAGGTGTTAGAGAAAGATAATTCCATCATCAAGTGTGTCAGACATCAAATTAGAGGTGAAAATCAATTTTGAAGTGATTGAGTTGGTGCTTGATCATTTAGGGGGTTATAGCCTCCTTGCTAGTTGGTGCTAGCTAAAGATCTTATGGGTGCTTAAACAAATTGAGGAGTGGGTGTCCCTTGATCAATTGGTGTTGGTATAAATTGAAGCAGTGTATTTTTAGGATAATATTCCAAAGCTTGTTTCAATGATTTTTCTTCCCATGAGGGTTTCCCATATAATTCATGTGTTATGTGCTTTGATCTTGGATTGTTTTATTTTTTTCATTGAAATGAATGGTTTATATGCTTCATGAATGCTTAATTTGAATGGTTAATGAGTTTGAAGAATTGGAAATGAAGTTGATTTACTTACATCACTGATTCACCCCTAGTGATTGTACCTCTAATAATTGGTATCATAACCACACCTTATTTACAAGTTTAACTACTTGAAGGTGATCAAAGGTAGAATGGGTAGTCATCAAATGCAAGGTGGTTTATCTAGTAATAATGCACCACTATTTAATGGATTCAACTATGCCTTTGGATTGCAAGGATGAATACTTACGTCATGTCTCTAGGGTTTGACATTTGGCAATCTATTATAGATGGTTATTCCATACCCCCTACTCCTCCAAATAGTGCAGATGATAAGAAGTTGAGTGAGAACAATTATAAAGTAATGAATGCTATCATTTGTGGCCTATCAGAGGCTGAGTTCACCAAGGTGATCCATTGCAAGTCTACCAAGGAAATATGGGATAAATTATAGATCATCTATGAAGGGGATTCAAAGGTTAAGTTGGTTAAATTACAAGCCTACTGAAGACAATTTGAGGACCTCAAAATGAAGGAATAAGATACTATGGCATCCTATCTTGTAAGGGTTGATGAGGTGGTGAACATGATTAGAGGTCTTGGAGAGGAGATTGAAGAAGCTACTATAGTATAGAAAGTATTAAGGTCTCTCACCCTCATGTTTGATTTTAAAAAAATTACTGTAGAAGAAATTCATGATCTCACCAAGATAAAGATGGATGAATTACATGGCATCCTTACTTCCTATGAAATGAGAGTTAATGAGGAAAAACCACCAAAGAAAGAAGTAGCCTTCAAGGTGATCAAGGAAATAAAAGGAAAGAAGAGCAAGTTAAGTCTTAAAGACTTTGATCTTAATGAAGATAAACTTAAATCCATGATTGCAAGAAAATTGAATGTAGTATCAGGTAAATATGAAGGGAAGCTTCCTTTTAAATGTTTTTCATGTGGTAAATTTGGTCATTTTGAAACTAAATGCCTAGATAGAGGCAAGTCTGAATATAAGGAATCTCATGAGGATGACCACAAGAAATCTGAGGGTCCTCATAAGTACATAAATTTCATCAACATGATAAATGGCAAGGAGTCATACAAAGGTGGTAAGAGTCTTTACCATGAAGAAGATAGTAACTCATTTACTGAAGAAGAAGGAAAAACATCAGACAATGATGATTCATCTCATGATGAGAATAATGAGACACTGTTCATAGCTCTTGAGGATAATGATGGTGAATGTTCTTTAGGCAAAGATATCTTTGGTGGAGATATATTAGATAAAAAATATGAGAAATTCACTCTTGAAGACAAATATCTAAACACCTTGGAAGAATTGAAGCTTCTACAAGGTAAGAACAGTAAGCAAACATCCTTGATAAATACCTATGAGGATAAACTTGGTTTAATTGAAGAAATAATGAGCAATGAAGTCAAAGATCATGATGAGATCACTCAACATATTGAAACTTAGGTTTTTACCCTTGATAAAGAGGTAAAGAGTAAGGATGAAGAATGTGTCAAGTATAAATCAGAGATAGAGTCTTCATAGGTGAAACTAGATCAAGCTATGAACAAGTTTGAAACATATCAAAAGATTGATGCAATCAGTAAGAAGCTTGATGAGATGCTTGAAAATTAGAGAGTGCCTAAAGATAGGATTGGTCTTAATTTCAATCATGATCAATTGAATGCAGATGCTATGACAAGCACAAGTTTGTTAAATAATACTATGAATAATCAAAGGTTTTCAAGTGACATGTTTGGACTTAGTTTCACTGAGAATCAAGGATAAAACAAAGGAGTCATATTTTAGGCCAATAAAAGGGAAAATCATATCAAAAAACCTAATGATCTAAGGTACACAAATTCCTTTAATGGTCGCTATCATTATTCTCATCAATTTGGTCATAGGATCATTGACTACAAAAAAAAGCTCCTAGTAAGAGATTTACATGTAATTATGAGCAAGATAATGATAAGCATAAAAAATATCATCACTCAAGACAGTCAACAAGTCCATAAGGAAATCATGACATCTTGTGTTATTGGTGTCAAGGGATTGGTCGTATTGCAAGGTCTTATAATGCCTTCGTCAGGAAATCAAATAATCAAGTGCATGAATGGGATGATGAAACTTCAAGGAGTCATCATGTAGCCCATACACAAGGTATGCACAATTAGAGAAACTTATTTTGTTTCAAATGTCAAGAGAGAGGTCACATAACAAGGTTCTATAAGAATGGTCAGAATTTTACTTCAAAAAATGTCAAACCTAACATGAAGAAAAAGATCCATAATGAATGGAGACCCAAGGAAGTGAATGAAAATTAGGTTTAAAATGGATTATTTGTCATAACAGAATAGGTTACAAGTTCAAGTGTCAAATAACATATCTTATCTACCCAAGTGGATAAAACAATCAAGCAAGATTCTAAATCTGAAGGAAAGAATGAAGTCAAGGACCCATTCAAAGTAAATTTGATGATGAGGTAGGACTGCAAGCCAAATGAGAGTATGGAGATATGGGAGTCTCCTAAGTTTTGGGACTTATAGTTTCTCTTTGATAAGTGGGTGTCTCTACCTATACTTGTTAGGAGACATCTTTCATATGTAAAAGCAAGTGTGTGTGCTCTAGGTGATGTACAAGATGTTATAATCATTACATAGGTATGCAGAGTTGTTGATTGGTTTTTAAGACCAATGCCATTATGGTAGAGAATTGATTATCTTATGTTTCCAAGCCTTGTGTTGATCATATAAGGTCATTGGTAAAGGGGGAGCAACAATTTCATGAGCTTGTTCCAAAGGTTTGTGATAAAAATATTCAAGAAACTTGTTCAGGGACATTGGTGCTAAAGGTAAGTTTTAGTCAATCTTTGAAGCTTGGTTTAGTTGGTCAAATCATGAAGAATGAAGAAAAGATTGATTTAGAGTGTGGAAAGGACTTGTCTAAGTGTACTCCATGAGTTTAGATGTGTTAAGTTGGTCAAAAGAACCCTTTATGACCATTTTTTTAGTTTGATCATTTTGCTTAGTATTCACTACCTAGTAAGAGTTCATCATGTAAAATAGGTGTATTTGAGGTCTATGAGGCTAACCAAGGGTTGAGGCCAGTTGGATTTAATGTGTCTAAGTGAAAAATGTGCTATGGAGATGTCAGAAGGCACCCATGTGCTGGAGAATTGTTAATGATTTCATGAAGGTGTATAGGTGAGTGGATGAAGTGTCTTGATAGTCTAAGTGTCAATGACAAAGTGTGTAGTATGCTTGTCCTAGTATGCTTGAAGTAGGATTGGTTGATCTTCAATTTTGGCATGATTAGGGATGGATCTGAAGTATTGAGCATGTGTGAAGGGTTCTATTAGAGGTCAAGGATGATTGGAGATCTTGTGGAATTACATGGTATTCATTTGGTTCTTCATTATGTTCATCTTAGCATAGTTGGTTATGTGATAGAAAAATCTAAGTAGGAAATTTGATGATGTTATCATTACCACGTATGGATGAGTTAGGGGGAGTTGGTCATATGGGTGTGATCACATTAGTCCCAAGTTGATATGTTATAAGTTTTAGGTCATGCAGTTGATCAAAGCAAAAGATATAATTGTGCAAAGCTAGCTTCCTAAGTAGTTTGCAATGTTTTCCCATAGCCAAATTGGCAAAGGAGATTTAATAGTGTGTGTTTAATCACATCACAGATCTACAACTCAAAATCAATCTGAGCTTAATGACTAAGTTAAAGAAGATGTGACAAATAATTTTGATGGCATTATATTTCACACATGTGAAGGTTCCAAGAGCATCTTGATATATGGATGGATTCCTCTATGAAAGAAGATTGTATGGTTTAAATTTTAGAACATGTGATTGAGTGATTATTAAGGTTAAAAATTGGCCTTCTAAATAGATTGTAGTGGTTGCCATACTTAGTCAAATTTACAAAAGGTAAAGACCAGGACCAAATAAGGATCTAATAGCAAGTAGGTGTTCATATAGATGTAAATCAATGATGTATATTGAGTCAAAGAGGTCAAAGTGTTTGATGTTTAAGAATGTTAAAATCCAAGATACTCTCAAAGATATCGATGAAGTGCATTTGTTACAAATTTTTAGGAAGCAACAAGATGATAACAAGTGCTTGATGTTTAATAGTGAGTAAAGGTAAATACAGAGCTACTTCTAAGAAGATTGACAATGCGTATTTGGTTAAAATTATTAGGGAGCATGAGATGAGGTCAAAGTGATAGTTGTTTAGCATAGTTAAAGATTAGGATAATTTCAATGGAGATCAATGATGTGTATTCATTCAAAATATTTAAGGACATGAGATGATGGTAAAGTGTTCGATGTTTAACAATGACCATTGGTATTTGAATTTAGCAAAGGGAAAAACTAGCCTATAATTTTTGAGCTATAACTTTTGATCCAAGACAAATTTCTTGATGTAGTAAAAAGAAAAGTTGTAAAGGAATTCAAGGTGCATCTAATGAATCTAGTTATAAGGTATGAATATTTTTAAAATCAAATTTATTGAGCTCCAAAGTTTACTATGTGTTTGACCATGTTCTATAAGTGATCTAAGAAGGATATTCTGAGCTATTTTGATGGTATTTAGATGTTTCAATGGGACTTAGATATTTTTGAGTGTTATAAACACCATGAGTATGATTTGTATGGATTTTAGAGGTTTGACCAATCCATATTCAGTTTGAACAAATACTTGGAAGTTGACTATTTGTTTGTTCATGATGTTCTTGTGTACAAGGCTAATGTTTGAGTAGATTGAGCATACACAGATGTGTGTAATGATGACTGTAATCATTTGAGGATGTCTAAAAAGTCTTTTGGAGTGGACCTATGAATTTATAAGTGGTCTTGTGTTTATAAATTTCTTAATGGAGTGTTAAATGGGTGAATATGTCTCCATGAGACCTATAAGGGTTACTAAGGCATAGTTGTTGAAGTGTGACCCATAGTTGCTATGGCCAACCTGTGAGGATAGTATTGAGCTATGTAAGATGTATTAAGGGTTAAGTCAATTCTAAAGGCTGACCAAGAAGATATTGTTCATGAAGGCTCTATAAATAGTGAAATCAAAGGTGGTGATTTCTAAATTTTAGAGTGTTATTGAAAAGGAGAGTGTGAGCATTATGGAGTGAAGGAAAGAAGAAAGGGAGTGTGCCCAGTGGATGGGTCATAGAGTAGAGCAAGTTCATAATTGTGTGTATGACCTAAAGGTCATATTTTTGATGTTATAAATAGTGCTCTTGTAGGTTTGAATATTGAGGATGAGTGAAGAGGTTTAGAGTGATCCAAAAGGATGTTTTGGATGCCTTGAGTGTGATTGAAGGATAGATGATGTATGTATAAGATTGGTGTTTGATTTGAGAGGTAAATAAGAGTGTGATCTATTTTTATGACCATTTGGTCATGTTTTTGAGGTTATCATAGAGTTGTTGATGAGAAGTGTAAAGTGATCAAAAAGGTGGTTTTAGATGTTTATGGTTGTGTGAAGAAGTGAAGGGGGATGATATACATTATATCTCCATTAGATTGGTAATAAATCAATGTTCAAGAGATGTTCATATCATAGGTGTTGGGAGGGTGCTCAACATATAGTTTAGAAGGACTTGACCATCATAGGGGCAGGATCTCCTTGCGAAACAAGTGTTTCACTAAATTTAGGTTAGAAGGATTTGACCATCTTAGGGGCAAGTGCTCCTTATGAAGCATGTGTTTCACTAAATCTAGGTCAGAAGGAATTGACCATCCTAAGGGTAGGTACTCCTTGTGGAATTGGTGTTCCACTAAAGTCTCATGTTTGTAATACCTTATAAGACAAGAAGTCCATGTGTTTTCAAGATTGAGAGTGGGTTTTATTCCCCAAGAGGGTTTTCCACATAGATCTTGTGTTGTGTGTCTGACCTTGCATTATCTATTGTTCATTGTTATGAATGAATTGTTTATTCTATGAATGATTTTGTTAATTGATTAAGGTCTTGAAAGCATTGGAATTAAAGTTGAAATATATTGCATCACTGATTCACCCCCCCTCTTAGTGATTGTACCTATAACAATTGGTATCAGAGTAGGTCCTTTGGTAAAGGCTTGACAACTTGAAAGAGATCCAAGGTACAATATGGGTAGCCATCAAATGCAAGGAGGTTTTTATACTAAGTAATCACAGATGTTCAATGGATCCAATTATGCTTTTTAGAGTGTGAGGATGAGGACCTACATCATGTTCCTAGGGTTTGACACTTGGCAATCTGTTGTGGATGGTTATTTTGAACTTGATATTCCTTCATCTAGTGTTGTAGATGAGAAGTTATTTGATAATAATTTTAAGGCAATGATTTCTATCACTTGTGGTCTTTCAAATATTGAATACACCAAAGTAATCCATTACATATCTATCAAGAAAATGTGGGATAAATTGAAGACTATTTATGAATGATAATCAAAGGTTAAGTTGGCAAAGTTGTAGACTCACCGAAGACAATTTGAGAGTCTTAAGATGAAGGACGAAGATTATGTGGCATCTTTTCTATAGAGAATTGATGAGATTGTGAACATCATCATAGGTCTTGGAGAGAGGCTTGAAAAAGATACTATAATTTAAAAGTTATTTAGGTCTCTCTCTCTCTCTCTCAAGTTTGATTCTAAAGTATCTGTTGTAGAAGAAAGTCATGATATTACTAAGTTGAAGATGGATGAATTGTATGGCATCCTTATTGCCTATGAGATGAGAGTAAATGATGATATACCACCAAATAAGGAAGCAACATTCAAGACAAAAATAAATCCAAAGAAGAAGTTCCAAGGTAAAAAATTCAAGGAGGATGACATATCTGACATTGATGAAGATGAACTAATTGCTTTGTTTACAAGGAAATTGAAAATAGGATTAGGAAAGTATAAGGGAAAACTACCCTTCAAATGCTTCAATTGTGGAGAATCAAGAAATTTTGCTAATAAGTGCCCTCATAAGCATAAGAATAATCATGATGAAGAGTATGGTGAAGACCACTATGAAGACAAGAAAATATACAGGTCTGATAAGAAGAAGAAAGGATTCAAAAAGTATGACAACAAGAAGAAGTTCTTCAAGAACAAGAAGAGTCTCTACACCAATAAAGATTGCAACTCATCAGATGAGAGTGAGGATAGTGACTCAGAGTATGATCATGAAGATGATGGTGATTTTGAAGATAAATCCCTATTCGTGGTTGAGCAAGGAATTTAATCATATTAAAATAAGTCTACTTGGAGTGATTCAGATGATGATAAAGATTAGGTGGATTGTGAGATTGAATTGATGAATGCTCTTGAAGAAATGAAGATCGAGAAGAAGATTAACAAGAAGATGAAGTCTCAAATTAAGGAATATAAAAAGCAATTCAGTATGTTTGAGTCAAGAATGAATTAAGACACCAAGGAACATGAAGATATAGTCAAGCATCTCAATTGTCAATTGGAAATCCTGTCTACAAGCTTAAAAGCTAAAGAAGATGAATGCTCAAGGTATGTAATTAAAAATGTTTCATTAAAAGTTGAGTTAGATAAGACATCTAGTAAGATGCAGTCATTTGTGAGATTTGAAAAGAGCTCAAGTGATCTATACAATATTCTAAGTGGTCAAAATCATGCAAGTGATAGAACTAGTCTTGGATACAAAGAAGAACCAAAAAATACAACTCAAGAAAAAATGAAGACTAAAGTAAATCAGATATTGAAGGTCAATAATTAGTCAAGAAATGAAGGTACTGACAGAGTGAAGACAAATCATTTTAGACAACCAAATGCCATGAGGTATGCAAGTTTCAATGGTTACTATTTTACATACAATTAGTTTGGGCATAGAGCTAGAGAACGCATCAGAACTTTTGGAAATGAGTTTACATGGAACTATGATGGGGATCATCAGTCAAAAGGTGAGTCTTCTTCAAAAGGAGTAGTTTGTTTCAATTATCAAAATAATGGGCATATTGCAAGATTTTGATCTAATCGAGAAAGTTAGGATAAGCTTCTTGTAAAAGGTATAGTTCTCTTCAATTGTCAATAGAGAGGTCACATTGATAGATTCTACAAGCCAAGACCTAAAAGACATAATAGGTATAATCAAGCTCATAGAGTGCAAGAAAGAAGGCAAGTTAACTCATGGAAATCAAAGGTGGTAAGTGTGACTCATGATGAGTCTATAGGCCCAAGAAATATATTTACTATGGTGGAGAATGCCACAAAAATTGGAGAGTGCCAAGAGCTCTCATTATCTGCTCATGTTGTGAATGAAGAGACCAAGCTCAAAGAGAAGACTAAGGTTCTAGTTGAGGCTAGTACTGAGGTGTGTTTGGATGCTAATGAGCAACCTGCTATGTGTGAGTAAGTTTCAAACTTGGTTCCTATGTTTTCAAGGTCTGAAGGTGATGTTTTACAATGCAAAGAAGATACTTCAATGATCAAGGTATGTCAAGATTCCATAGTTTCTCAAAATATTGCATGTCTTATCATAGAAGAGAAAGTGAGTGATGAAGAAAAATAATAAGTTGTCAAAGTTCAAACTAATAAGAAGGAGAACAAGAGAAATAAGTCTTATAGCTATAAAAGGATTCTATTTTTTACTGAGGAGATGTGGACCACTCCTGGATTCACTTTATTTTAAGAGCATTGAGGTGTAGAGGAGGTCTCTATCTATGTTTTTTAAGAGACTCCTTTCAATGGAGAAGCAAGTGTTGTTGTGGTGTTTTTCATAAGGTCCTAGAAGGAAAGAGATGAGTGTTTCTAGTTGGAGTTGGTGTTTCAAGATGGGAGAAGTGCTTTGATGAGGTTAGAGTAATGTCATAAGGTATTTTTTACTATGTATGTAGTGTTTGCAGGATCAAAATGGGTGTTTTTAGGTGGCATAATGAGATTGTTAGAATGTCAAGAAGATTTTGGTGCTTATAAAAGTCTATGCACTTATTTGTGATGTGTTCCAGGTGGTTTTGTGTCTTAATGATCCTATTTGTGACTTTTGGAGGTTTTTGTGTGCCCCTAGGTTTATCTTTCTTATTACAATTCAAATCTATGATAGACAAAGCCAAGGTTCCCAAAGGTTTGAAGGCTCAAATATTAGTCTAGAAGTGTGTGATGGTTTTCTCTAGGTGTGCAAGAAGTGTTAGAGGTGGGCATTGACTAGAAGGAGGTTTGTTGACCTTGTTTGTTTTAAGATTCTAGAGTTTTGGCCTATGCTAGAAAAGTGGTTTGGCTTATGAGTTGAGGTCTAAGGATTTTTAATAGGTTTAATGGGCCAAATTGGTTTTCAAATCAAGCTTCATATAGATTTGAATTTTGTGTTTATCAAATTATTCAAGTTTTTGTCAAAATGGAGGCTTAATTGACTAGTAGATTTGTGAAGGAAGTATGTTGCAGAGGAGGATATAGGTGATACAAATTGGTGTGATTAAGGGGGAATATGAGAGTACTCCAAGTATGAAGTTTTAGGTATTGAAATTATGTCTACTAAAAGTTGTGGGCTCTGCAAGTTCTAAGTAGGGCTATAAGAAGTCTAGATAGGCCTTGTGTGAGGATTTGATATTTTTAATGATTTTATCCAAAAGAGAAAGCCATTAGTATTTCAAGGTGAGATATTAGGTTGGTTTAGATCATGTAACCTATTTTTTGAGTGGTATGAAGTTCTATTGCTGGTCCTTGAGGTAGCTTGAGAGAGAAGGCTAGCAAGCCTGTGTGGTGGTTCTTCATGGTGTGTGGAGATCTAAAGATGATCAATAGGTGAAATGGATAAAATATATTATGGGTATTCCCTCTAAGATGTTTCCTGGTGATTTACATCATATTTTAGTGATTTTGTGTGTTCTTTCTTCATTAGGTGCAGTGTTTGGTTGAAGAGAGTGTTGGTATGTAGCAAAAATAAGTTGTCAAGGCAAGAAGAGGTAGGCTCAATGTAAGGGGGAGTTTGTGTCATATTTATTAGGTGGTCCTCTCTTGTTTGTGGTATTTTTAGGTCTTCAGCATTAGTTTGTGCCCACTTTATCATTGTGTCAAAGGGGGAGATGGTTCCTATTGTGAGTGTACTTAAAGAGAGAGAAGGAAGTTGAGCTGTATGATGGGCATTGACATCAATGACAAAAGGGAAGAGTTTTGGAGAGTTTTTAGTGATGTCATGGAGGTGTCTAGGTGAGTGGATGAAGTGTATTGATATTATAAGAGTCAATGACAAAGTGTGCAGTATGTTTGTCCTAGTATGCTTGAAGTAGGCTTGGTTGATCTTCAGTTTTGACATGATTAGGAATGGGTCTGAAGTATTGAAAATGTGTGAGGGGTCCTATTAGAGGTCAAAGATGATTGGAGAGATTGTGGAAGTGCATGGTATTAATATTATTCTTCATTATGTTCATCTTAGCATAGTTAGTTCTATGATAGAAAAAATTGAGTAGGTAGTTTGTTGACATCACCATTGACACATATGGATGAGTCAAGGGGAGTTGGTCATATGGGTGTGATAAAATTAGTCCTAAGTTGTTATGGTCTATGTTTTAGGTCATGCAGTTAATCAAAATAAAAGATATAACTATGTAAATTTGGCTTCCTAGGCAATTTGTAATGTTCTACCATACTTAGACAAATTTGCAAAGGAGATCTAATGGTGTGTGTTTCATCGAATCACAAATCTATGGTGAAAAATCAATTTGAACTTAATGTCTAAGTTTAATAAAAGGTGAGTAAGTAGTTTTATGACATTTTATTTCACATGTGTGAAGTTTCTAGGAGTAGTTTCATATATGGATGGATTCCTCTATGAAAAAAGATCATATGGTTTAAATTTTAGAACATGTGATTAAGCATAGAAAAAGTTATTAAGGTTTAAAGTTGGCCTTCCAAGCAAATTGGAGTGGTTCCTATGCTTAGTAAAATTTTAAAAAGGTAAAGACTATGACCAGATAAGGTTCTAATGGTGAGCAGGTGTTCGTACAGATGCATATCGATGATGTGTATTGAGTCAAAAAGGTCAAAGTGTGTGATGTTTAAGCATGTTAAAGTCTAAGATACTCTCAAAGAGATAAACAAAGAACATTTGTTCCAAATTGTCAGGAAGTAGAAAGATGATAATAAGTGCTCGATGTTTAATAGTGAGCAAAGGTAAATACTGAGCTACTTCTAAGAAGATCGATAATGCGTATTTGGTTAAAATTACCATAGAGGATGAGATGAGGTCAAAGTGACATTTTTTTAGCATAGTTAAAGATCATTCTAATTTTGAGGGAGATAAATGATGTGTATTCATTCAAAATATGTGAGGACACAAGATGATGTCAAAGTGTTTGATGTTTAATAGTGATCGTTAGCATTTGAATTTAGTAAAGGGAAAAACCAGTCTAGATTTTTTGAGCTATATCTTTTGATCTAGGATGAATTTCTTGATGCAATAAAAAGCAAAGTTGTAGAGGACTTCAAGAAAAATCTATTGAATCTAGTTATAAGGTTTGAGTGTTTGTAAAATCAAAGTTATTAATCTCAAAATTTTACTATGTGTTTGACTATGTTCTGTAAGTGACCTGAAAAGGATATTTTGAGCCATTATGATGGTATTCAGATGTTTCAAGGGGAATTAGATATTGGTGAATGTTATAGAATCCATGATTATGATATGTATGGATTTTGGAGGTTTGATCAATCCATATTTAGTATGAACAAATGCTTAGAAGTTGATTATTTGTTCATTCATGATGTTCTTGTGTACAAGGCTAATGTTTGAGTAGATTGAGCATATACAGATGTGTGTAATGATAACTATAATCATTTGAGGATGTCTAAAAATTCATGTGGAGTGGACCTATGCATTTATAAGTGGTCTTGTGTTTATAAATTTATCGATGGAGTGTTAAATGGGTGAATAGGTCTCTATAAGACCTATAAGGGCTAGTAAGGCCTAATTGAAAGGTGTAACTGCTTAAGTGTGATCTATAGTTTCTATGGCCGACCTGTGAGGATAGTATTGAGCTATGTAAGATGTCTTAAGGGCTAAGTTAAGTATAAAGGCTGACCAAGAAATTATTATGCATGAAGGCTTTATAAAAAGTGAAATCTAAGGTGGTGATTTCTAATTTTTAGAGTGTTGTTGAAGAGGAGAGTGTGAGCGAAAGAAAGAAGAAAGGGAGTGTGCCCAGTGGAATTGTTATAGAGCAAAGTAGGTTGATGATTATGTGTATGCCCTATAGGTCATATTTCTGATTTTAGAAATAGTGCTCTTATATGTTTGAATATTGAGGATGATCTAAGATGTCTAAAGTGATCCAAAAAGATGTTTTAGATGCCTTGAGTGTGAGTGAAGGATATATGATGTTTGTGTAAGCTTAGTGGTTGATTTAAGAGGTATATCAAAGTGTGGACTGTGTGTATGACCATTTGGTCATGTTTTTGAGGTTGTGGTAGAGTTATTGATGAGAAGTGTAGAGTGATCTAAAAGGTGGCCTTGGATATTTGTCACTATGTGAATAAGTGAAGGGGGTTGATATACATTTTATTTCCATTAGATTGGTAGGCAATCAATGTTTAGGAGATGTTCATATCATAAGTGTTGGGAAGATGCTCAATATCTAGGTCAAAAAAACTTGACCATCCCAGGGGTAGGTGTTCCTTGTGAAATAGGTGTTTTACTAAATTTAGGTCAGAAAGACTTGACCATCTTAGGGGTAGATGTTCCTTGTGAAGCAAGTGTTTCACTAAATCTAGGTTAGAAGGACTTGACCATCCTAGGGGTAGGTTATCCTTATGGAATGGGTGTTCCGCTAAAGTCTCATGTTTATAATACCTTATAGGACAATTAATCCATGTGTATATAGGCTTGAGATTGGGTTTTATTCCCCAAGAGGGTTTCCCACATAGCTCTTATGTTGTGTGTGTGATCTTGCATTACCTATTGTTCAATGTTATAAATGACTTTTATATTCTATGAATGCTTGTTGTAATTGATTAAGGGATTGAAAGGATTGGAATTAAAGTTGAAATATATTACATCATTGATTCACCCACCCTCTAAGTGATTATACCTCTAGCACCATGATGCTTTTATGATGTTTTGGAATAGTGATAGGTGTATACACAGGGTTTGCAAGCACAATCATGAGCTTTCCAAATATAAAATAAATATTTACAAGTTATCATGGTGAATTTGTAGAATAAAAAGGTATTTTGACCTCATAAAGAAGTGCTCCAAGTGGTTTCATCCTTTGAAGGCCTCTTGAGGGCAAGTTGAATATTTTTATGGCTCTCGGGTATGATAGTCTTTGCTTAAAGACTAGTAGGTCAATAACCATTTCATGGTTCTATGGGTTCCCCAAGGATTCAAATATCAATAATTTTTATATTAGTGTGATTTAGTGACTTCTAGGTGTGAGAGAAGTTTCAAGAGCTGGCATTGACTAGAAGATGGTAAGTTGACCATGTTTCGTATTAATGCCCTAGTGTTTTAGCCCATATGGGTTAGTGACATTCAAAATGAGTTAAGGTATAAGGATAATTAATTATTTGAAATGTACAAATGGGTTCTCAAAAATTACTTTACAGTCATATGAAAGTGTATAGTTTGGTCTATGGTTGAGCATTTGTGCAAATAAAGGGCTAATTGGTAGGTCAGTTTATGAAGGAGTTATAGTACAAAATAAGATTTGGGTGATAAAAATTGACATCAATTAGGGGGAATATTAGTGTGCTCTAAATATGGAGTTTCAAGTCATGAAGGTGCATAAACAAAAAGTTATGGGCTCTGTAAGGTTCAGGTAGGGTTATTAGGCTTCTAGACAAGGCTAGGTGATAAAAATGGACTTTTTGGTCATTTTCTCCAAAATAATGATGTAGTATTGTTCTCATATGAGTTTTTAAATATATTTTGATTATATTTCATGTTTTAATAATGGATTGAATATTTTTTGGTGATCATGGAGTTGGATTATGAGAGAGAATTTGAAGACAACTATGAAGTTTTGTCATGGTTGGAGATGGTCTAAAAGTGCTCAAGGGGTCCTAAGTTTAGGTGACTTAGGAGGATTCCATCTCAATGTTTTTAAGATGTGATCACTCCTATTTTCTTGATATTGTTCATTTCTTCTTCATATAATAGTACATGGTCAAAGAAGAGTGTTGTCAATGAGCAGGTTTTAGGCAGTCATAGTAAGAAATGGTATGCAAAGTGATAGGGGGATTTTATATCATATCTCAGAGGAGGTCCATTCTTGATGTTGGCTTTTAAAAAATTTACAGGTCCTTAGGATCAATAGGTAAGCCCACTTTGTCATTATGTCAAAGGGTGAGAAAGTGTTTGTAGAAGGAGAAAGAGTATGTGCATAGCTTTGTGTTGGTGTTTACAAGTGTTGACATCAATGAAAAAGGGGGAGATTATTTAGGTTTAGTTAATTATGTCTCAAAGGTGGCCAAGAGTGTTCATGAAGTGTCAATTAAGCTAGTAGGTCAATGATAAAGTTTGCCTTAGTGATCATGCATGGATCTTGTAGTGTTTGCTTGGTTAGGCAAGATGATGGATGTTAATGATGTGTTGACCATGTTTGATGGGTTCTCTGGGTTGTAATAAGTTATAGGTATACTTGTGTAAGTGAAAATAATCCATTTGAGTAGTATTGTGAAGGTCTAGGTTATCCTAGTCATATTGGCAAAGTTTTCTGAGTAAGTAGATTGATGACATTAGCATCCACACATGTGAAAGTGTCAAAAGAAAGTGGTCACATGGATCTGTTTAGTTTTGTGCCTAGAGAATGCATTTAAAATTTCATGCCTTAACATTGTGTCTATCAAAATTTATGATATTGCAAAGTTGTTATCTCAAGGAGATTTCATCATTTCCATACTTAGCCAAATTTGCATTTTTTAGTGACCGTTAGAATTCAAATATTTGAATTTTACAAAGGAACACTAGTCTGTAGTGTTTTGATTATAAATTTTGATGATGGATGAACTTGATGATGGACTAAAATTAAAAGTGGTAGATAACTTCAAGGGAAATCCAAGAAAATTGATTAGGAGGTATGAATGGTTGTACAATTGAATTTATTATGGCTCAAAGTTGACTAAAGGTTTGACTTTCTTATACAAGTGCCCTGAGAAGGGTGTTTGTGTTTTTATTGATGGTGTTTAGATGTTTCATGGTAAATCATCTATTGGATAGTGTTTTAAACTCCTTGAGGATCATCTATATGGATTTTGGAGGTTTGATCAATCCATCTTAAGTATGAACCCTTGCTTGGAAGTTGAATTTGTGTTCATTCATGGTGTTTTCATGTACAAGGCAAATGATTGAAAGGTTTTGCATATGCAGAGGTATGTAGTGATGACTATAATCACTTAAGGGTATATTAGGAGTCATGTGTCATGGACCTATGTGCTTTGAAGTGGTCTTGTGTTTCTATTTTGCTTAGTGAAGTGTTAAAAGGATGAATAGGTCTCCATGGACCTAAAAGAGCTACTTAGGCCTAATTGAAAGGTGTTGTTGCTTAAGGGGATCTATCAATGCTATGGTCAACCTATGTAGGTGGTGTTGATATTTTTTTATAAGTGGAATAGAATCCTTAAGATTTAAAGAATGTCTTTTGGCCGACCAAGAAGGGTTAGAGGAAGAATCTTGTATAAGAAGAAGTATTTTAAGGCCTTTATAAACTAGTTGTGTATGTGTGAGCTCAAGGGAATGAGAGCAAAGACAGGTGGAGAAACATATTAAAGAAGTGATATGAATCTTTCATAATCAGTTACAAAGCTAAGAAGGAACTCTATACATGGAAAGCTAGGTTGAATGACCAAGTTGTGAAGAGGGCGACCTAGTTGAGTGAATGAGCCTAAGTGGCTTGTATGAGCTAGAGAGGCAAGTTTTCAAGTGTTAGAGAAAGAGAATTCTATAATTAGGTTTGTCAGACATCATATCAAAGGTGGAGAACGGTTTGGAGGTGATTGAGTTGGTGCTTGATCATTTAGGGGGTTGTAGCCTCATTCATGTTGGTGCTAGCTAAAGGTCTAGTGGGTGCTTAACTAAATTGAGGGGTGGGTGCTCCTTGATCAGTTGGTTCTGGTCTAAATTAAAGCAATACCTTTATAGGAAAGTAATCCAAAGCTTTTTTCAGTGGGTTTTCTTCCCTGTGAGGGATCTTGTAATGTTTTATTTGTTCATTGCAATGAATGGTTTATATGCTTCATGAATGCTTAAGTTGAATGGTTAAAGATTTTGAAGAATTGTAATTGAAGTTAATTTACTTGCATCATTGATTCACCTCCCCCTCTCTTAGTGATTGTACCTCTCACAATAAACTACATATTTTGAGAACTAATTTAACGATTTTTTTTTGTCAACTTAAAGGATCATAAACCTCGCTCTTTTCAGAATTCCATGTTGTAAATTTATTAAGCCACCTTATATGGTGTTATTGAAAAAATATCCATAAACTCGTTATCTATATATATATATATATATATATATATATATATATATATGAGACTGAACATGCTCTATGAGTACCATGTAAAGAACATCTCGATTCATGGAAAATAAAATTTGCACCCATAACTAATTGATTCATCAACCATGTTTACATCCTGGATTTTACTACACTGTAATTTTTTCGTGCCTTGAATGAATTTAAACTCACATAATATTGATAATATAATTATCAATATAAACTCACACTCAAGACTTTTTATAGACTTTGGTTCATTGACTCACACCACACATCCTTCAATGATGAATTCTAGACATGATGATCTTTGGGTAGGAGAAATTCAATTGCACTCCCTGAAAATCATCAAACAATAGCATGGGGCATCATCCTAGCCTTTTGACACCAAGTCATTCTGCAAGAGCTATTTTCAAAATCCCAATTAAGATATTTTTGGCAAATGGGTCTCTATCCTAGTCAAAATTTTAAATATCTATAATTTAACATAGAATTGTCAAATAACCTATCGATTTTGAAATACTAATGATGAGAAGATAGTCCCAAAACCCATCCCTTAATCTTTGGGAATTTTCACAGGGTTTAGTTACTATTGTTGCCTAATACGGGGCTCATGTGATTGGTGTTATGCACTCTGGAGGTATAAACATGTCGACTTAATCATATTTATTAGCCTATTAACTAGGAGTTATATCAACTTGAAACATTATTGGGGATACTGAAATCTGAAGTTGGTTTACATAATTAATTTTAGTAATTATCTAGAATTCATAACTTTTGAATAATTTATTTCAGATTAATAATGAAGCTAGTGGAAGGGGATAGCATAATTTAATATCATAAAGGGTATGTATCATACCTCTTACTAAATATTTATCATTGAATTAATTATATCGATCATAATTATTAGGATTTGTATTTAGAAAAAAAACATTCCCAAACCCTTCATTTGGGAGTGTCGAACAAGATAAATGATAGTTCTATATTTCTAGTGAGCTTAATATTAAGAGACAATATAAAATGGGTAGGCAGGCATTCCCCTTTATTGATGAGACTCTCTTTTGGGTGGAGTAGCAGCTAAATACTACACTAACTTTGCACATACATTTGCACAAAGTTTGGACTCCATTACCTTGTGCCTAAGTTATATCTTGTGTAGTTTCACACTACGTCATCAAATGGAGTGTCTTTGTATAAACCATAGACGATACATTTCTATATCATTTTGCACTCAATCTTATTAATATTTGGTACACACAATTTAATTAACATTAAAATTAATCCATCATCATGTTTAGATGGAAAAATGGCAATGGTTTATTCATGAAAACATTTTGAATATAATAAATAATATTATTTTTCATTCATTATGTATAATTATTTTTGTTTAATATTTCGAATTTTATTATTAAGTCTATTTTTAAACAAACATAGAATGCAATCAATAGTTAAATTAGAAGAATAAAACTTAAATTTTTAAATAATTTTATCGCAATATAATGTGAAAAAAAAAAAATACAACATAAAATGATTTATTAATTATTTAATCAAAAAATTAATTAATTTTTTTAATTAATAAAGAGAAGGATCATTACTTATCTACTTAACTTGGTATCCACATAACATTTAAATGGTGCCATATATATTGTTAAAGTGAATGGAACCACTTATAGAATGTAAATTGATATGGGATTTAGTCCTGTTCCATTTTAGGTCTTTTTCTTTATATGTTAGAATTAAAACGGCCAGCTAAAGTGTATGCATATGTAGAGTTAAATTAATATCATTCTGGGACTAATATATGTGCAATGCATATATTTGTTCTTTTCAATTTTTATTTGTGCAATGCATATATTTGTTCTTTTCAATTTTTATTTATTTTTTTAATTCACTTTTGTTTTAGTTTTAGGAATGGATTGTCGAACCTATCTATTTTTCCACAACACATGGGAAGAATGTATTTTCATGAACATTCTTTGTATTTATTTACATATTTTGTTTATATTTATCTGCATATTTTGTTTATATTTAAAATGTTGAAATTTATTCTAAACAATTATTTTATATTCGAAGTATGTATTGTTTTATGAAATTTTATTTTAATTATTAATTAATAATAATTAATTTGTTTACTTGCATCTTAGTTGTCAGTAAGAATATACATCAAAAAATTATAACAGTTTTTAATTTCTTATATACATTTTAAATTTTTTAAGTACAGTTACATTCTACACATCATGGAATTATAAGATTATTTTGCAATGCTATGCTAAGTGGAAAGTTGATCTTTCATTTCTTTTAGACACTCATTTAAATTATTTAATAATTTTTTTTTTATTGAATAATACATTTTTTTAATGTCTTTCATGTATCCGAAAAAAAATATGATAAATTTCGTTCTTTTAATTTCATTAAGGTTATTTGTTCTTTATGAATCCATTAAAAAAATATGGAATGATATATTGAGATTGACCAAATTATTTATATATATATATATATATATATATATATATATATATATATATATATATATATATAAGTAATCAAGGGTGTTTTGTAATTTTTTTGGTAGTGAGTGCAACGGACTAATTCTTTGAACTTACGTTAGTACCCCACCCGACACTCATAGTTAATTTAAAACTCGAATTCATGACCTAATGATCATCGTTACAATGACTTACCATTGAGGTATACCCCTAAAGCTATTTATTTTATATGTTGAATAAATATAATTTATTTATATTTTAAATAAATTATACTCATCAATCAAAATTTAGGCATATTATTTTTTTTAAAAAAAATCATGTCACAAAAGTTCTTTTTTTTCATTTATACCTTAGTTCACCTTTAATTAAATAATTAATTAAAATTTTATTTATTAATTTTTTTCGAAATCTTAATGTAACAATTACATGGATACATTCATACAAGATTAACCCAGGTTTAAATTCCACCATATTAAGAAACCCAAACTCCACATGATGTGTAGTATAACATTAAAAATGGTCTATTAAAATTTAGTTAAAATGGTTATAACGGAAGTAGGACCCCTATTTGTCTCTTAACTTAATAAGCTATCACCAACTCTCATTTAATCAATAAAAATAAAATTAATAATTTATTGATTGATTAACTAATAATTTACGAATTAATAATTAATTAGTAAATTAGGTGCACTAACTGGTAAATTGATTAGATAATAAATAAACTATTTTTTTGGCTCACTTAAAGCTTTATAATCCATTTTACATCTTGTTTTGTGACAAAACAATTTAAGGATTTAAGATTTATTCCTTTTATTAAGACTATAGTTTCATTCTTTATTTTTTTGAAGATGTATCCAATAATGATATTTAAAATATTGGAGGAGATTATCTTTTTCTTGGACCAATAGATGTTTTTATGAAATTCTGTCTATTTTATTTTCCTTCTACCTTCCAAATTAATTAATAAGCTTCGTCCATGCAAAGTATTCTATATATATTTAATTCATCTTGAATAGAAAATTTTAAGCCATAAACATACCTCATAGCTATATGTTTTTATGTTTCATCAATCTCTACTCATATGAAAAGCTTGTAAAACTCATATGTATACTCTTGTGTGTTGTGATCTTTTTACTTCAAATTATAGAATCTTCTGTATAGGGTTTGTGCATAATTTACACGAAGAAATTTCTCCTTCAGTTTCTTATCCATATTTTTACATGAGTTGATCTTCTCTTTGCATTTTTTGTCTTTCTTTCTGAATGGGATCCCACCAAATCATTACATGACCCTTCAATTTCGTACTTGCAAACTTTACCTTTTTGTCCTCTCTCAAAGTCATCCATTTGAAAAGCTTCTCCATGATATTCATCATATATAACAATTCCTTTGGTTTTAAACTTCCCCCTTAATCTGGAATGCCAACCTTGATTTCTTCATTGATTCCCTCTAAATCTCTAACCATCATTTTTTCTATTGATGGAAGATGTTCCTATTACTCCTCTTGTGGAATTACTTCTTTATGATACGTGTCATCATCTAATTCATTTTATGCTCTCCTTTGTCTTTGATTTGTAATAGTTTCAATTAATTATTTTATTTGTCTCTATAGCTCTTTCATAGTCTTATTTATCTGAGTAATTCCTCCTCATCCTCTTACCATTTCTTATACCTCTAAGATTCAAACTTACTCTAATACCAATAATGAATCTAAATACTATCAAGACAAAAATATCCAATAGGCACAATACTTTTAAAATAATAGTTTGTATTGACTTGTATTGAATGATTAAAATAATTACAAACTATGCAGAAATAAATTTTAACTCAAAATTGGAGTTGACATGCAAAATTCAAAATTAAAAAAATTAAAAAAATTGACCTATTATTTTTAGCAGTTACTATTTTTAGTAAGTTTCAGTTGCAAGCTTACAACCCTAAAAATATTCAAAATTAATATAAACACTAAAATTAATTTATCAGACAAATTTTAACTAAATTTCATATCTAATTATAAAAAAAAACCTGAAAAAAATTAAAATGCATTTTTAGACCCTCATATAGTCATGTATGGCCTAGGAAAAATATTGAAAATATCCATAATTAAATAGGGTGGATTATTATTGCACCAAAATTTTTATGATAATCATTTTGGCATGAAAAAGAGCTCAAACAAAACGATGAATCAAAAATTATAACCTCTCAGAATTTAGCCTCATTTTCCACATCAAATGCCAATGTCTGCAACCTTGTTACCATTCCCTATGGGAAATGTCTCATAAGGCAGCACACCATTGGTAAATGAACCATATCCATACTTATACATAAAACTACAATCTAGATTACATATTGTTTGTGTATCCCCTAAAGCATTGCAGAGAGAAGCATGACATGGAACTATAGAACATGTGGAGGATTTGAAGGGGTCAAAGATTGGTGTAAGTTGGTTGAATTTGTCCTAGAAAGGATTGGACTGAGTCCATATTATATCACTCCTTGTGGCCACACTGGTTTCAAATATCGTCGAGGGGGTTCCCACTCCAACTTAAGATACTTTCCTTTGTCCGTGCCTGCCGGTTTTTGGTTTCTAACAAGTCGCATCTTGAGCTTTAATATGAAAGAGAAATTTATTTTTAATGATAAACCAACATATTTAAGCCAAAGGATTATATGGTGGGAAAATGCACCAAGATTCATCTCACAAGAGATAAAATAGATGAATATTTGGTTTCCCTAACAGCTAGAAAATTGTTGAGTGGATGTACATGACTGCATTATTTAAAAAATTTATTTGTTTACACGGTTTAAAATCTTTTGCCACACCACAAAGCCAAGCATCAATTGTTTATGGCACATGGAGGATATCATTACATTTGTTTGGAAACATGGTAGATAATCAATTATCTAGGCCAATTCCTTGGGAGATTGGAGAGTGCGTGGAGCTTCAGTTCTTAGATCTCTATATGAACTGCCTCATAAGGGGCTTGCCCGACACGCTTGGCTTATTGACCAACCTACAGGTCATGGATATATCCCCATATCTACATTCATCAACACGACACACTCACTCAAAAAACTATTATTGAACGATAATGAGTTATTAGGATTCATCCCGAAAGAGCTAGGCCTATGCACAAAATTGCAACATTCGAATCTCAACAATAATTGGCTAATCAGTGGTATTTCGTTTGATATGGGAGGCATAGAGGGTATGGATAATGCATTGAGAGTGACCTATAATTATCTATCAGGGTTTATACCATGGGAGCTTTTAGGGATTACTAAGCTTGTCATTTTATCTGTCTCATAATATGTTGTCTGGAAACCTCACAGTTGTGAGCAAGCTAGAAAATTTGGTCTATTTGAACACAATATTCAAAATAAACACATTAGATTATCTAAAGGCAGCATTGAACATACTAAAAAAGATGCATCAACATGTAAAAAAAACTGAGAACAATGGTATCAAGATGAAAATCATCAACATAGGTTGAGAAAACCTTGGAGCTTAAAAAATATGTTTAAGAAATGCACGAGAGTCATGGTGAATATTATTACAGTCAGTAGGTGGAACATTGCAATGAGAAGGCAGTTTGTAAATGGATTTTACAATGTTACAGATGTAGTCTACATCAACAATTTTGAGAGCAGCGTAGCATTTAGGAGAAGGTCCCTTGGATTCAGTCCCACCGCTAACAAGCATAGCCCCGACACTACTGCAATCTCTTGGTATGTGTTAGCGAATATAAAATCTGCACGATTCATTGTAATTAAATTGGTAGTGAATTAACAGGGGAAATGATATTTCTCTTCAAAAAAATTCCAATACTCCTGATGAATCCCTCGATGCTAATTGCCAAAATAAACATTCAAGTTGTGACTGAGGGACAGGTGGATGGCATGCAGTTTGTGACGGACAGGTAGAGGAGTTAAATTATGGGCTCCTGTCATTTTTTTAAATTTTCCTTAGTTTTTAAATATAAAATTAATGCTAATAATAATTAAATATAATACTGTGATATATATTGATTATAAATTATAATAATATTATTGTTTTCATATAATGTTTTAATATACGTTGATTATTGTATATATATATATATATATATATACAATAATCAACGTATATTAAAACATTATATGAAAACAATAATATTATTATAATTTATATCTTAAAAATATTAAAATATAATTATTATATTATTGTTAGATTACTATCTTTTATATTATAATTTATAAAATATATCATTATAGTTATATATAAATTTAATACATTAAAATTAAATATATATAATATATTAAAATATATAGTGTAAATATAATAATAATATATATTATTAACATATAAAGTAATAATAATTTATATATTTTAATAATATTTAAAGTTATAAATATATAATATAATTATCTTTATAATATATTATATAGCATAATATTATATTATATTTATGTCATCTTTTAGTTTGCAAGGCCATTGTATAGATTTGTCTTAGCGTATAAATATTCCAATCCTATCAAGGGATAGAAAGATGCCTCCAATATGGCGATTGTCATTCCCACAAGGTTTTAAAAATAATATCGGGATGAAGCTTATTCACTAGACGAGGCCTTGAAAAGGTCCAATGTGGCAACCCTCATGGGAAGCACAACCCTAGTGGAGAACATTAACAATGTAACGTATTTGGTGCTTACCTCAACACATGTGGGTGCGGGGAGGTTTTGTATGAGCTCCTAAAGGTTTCAAACCATGGTGGCATATTAAAAGAAGCTTGTGTTGTACGCATGGGTAAAAAATATAGAGAATCATTATTGGTACCATCCGAAAGATGAAAAGAGGTTTCCCTAATTAATGAACCACCCATTACTGTCCCATAATCCATATTTTAACTTCCATTCATCCATACTACCAATATATTGACACTTAAGAGCAGTTAACATCAGGGTTAAGAACATAAAAAAATACCATATTCAAACCTTTAGGAGAAAGGACAAGGCCATATAGAATATTTAATTACGATAAGATTTCAATGTGAGTCTCACAGTGATCGCAAAGGGAAATGACAAGGTCTTTCAAGTGATTTGTCAAACCAGGGTAGTTGTATATTTGAATGGACATCTTCTATTGTCAAGGGTGGATGAGGACATCATGAGCACTGATTTGATTACAATAGGGCTCCACATCTCATGTGTAGCTGAAATTAATGATGCAATGCCATTGATTATGGGATCAAAAATTAAGGTCCCAAAGTTGATCTTGTGGCTTCCATTCATTCACAATGCTAATATATTGACACCTAAAATAATTACATTAATGCTAAGCCCATATGGAAACACCATAATCAAACTGCTAGATGAAATTACAAGGCCATACAAAACATATTGGTTATTTTCAAATGTCAAGGGTGGATGAGGATGTCATGAGAGTCTATTTGATTGTGGCATGGCTCAACATCTCATGCAAAACTCAAATCAATGATGCAATGTCATTGACCCTGGGATAAGACAATGAGGTCCTAGAGTCTATCTTATAGCTTCCATGTCATGAGAGATGATTTGATTGCAATACGGATCCATGTCTGATGTGTCATTTTCATCAATGATGTAATGCCATTAATATGGGTAGAAGATAATGAGGTCTCACAATGTATTTTATAGCTTCCATTTGGACATGCTACAAATTGCATTGAAAAATGTGACATGTCATTGAACTTAGAACATAAATATTCTAAATGCCTAAATGTTAGATCAAATCCCAATAGACACAAATGCAATCTATCATGAAATCGAGATGACACATTTCACATAATGATTTAAAATTGGGATAAAAATTATTGTTGGCATAGATCATGCTTAAGTATAGTATGGAAATGATTTTCTGTCAACCACATCACACTGTGTAACCACCCTGGTGAATGGCCAAAACAAATCACAACATTGAAGAATTTACAACTTCAATTTTGATACTGATTGTATGTACCCATTTCCACTTAAAATTTTTATCCAAATTACAATTTGATCTTAGTTGCTTCTCATTTTTATGGTGCCATTGTAATGAAAATAATTTCTTCATTGTAATCACAAAGATTGAGGGGGGCAAATTTTTTGAAATAGAAATGGGTTATGTCCATATTTCCTCATGGGTGTCGAACTTGAGCACTCAAAATGGGCCATACCCGAACATGTTGGGATCTTCAATCATCCAATACATATGTCACCCAATCAAAACTGGGGGAGTTGTAGTTATGACATAATGATTGGGCAAAGAGTATTTTTATTTCTATGAAGAATGTAATCCATCACATAGACAAAAGCCTTACATAGCGATTCAGATCCCAACTAGTTTACCCCGACAAATAATTTCCAAAACCTTGTTTTGACATCCAAAGACATTCCTAGAATTAATGGATCTACCATTTGAGAATCTAGACCTAATGTTCTCCATTCTGTGGTGATGGGATTAAAGATGTAATAGATGTTAAAGGATTTAAATATATGCCTTTATGTTGTAGCCACTTTTAGGTTTATTTTCTCAGTTTCATGTGATATGGATTGCCTCAAATTGATGTTATTAAACTCAAACTCAATTGCCACCATCAGATTCTTTGATTTGACATTTGTTATTATTAAGAGTCAATGAAGATGACATGAGGCTAATTTGATTGGGAAAAGGCTTCAAGTTTGATAAATGACTCAAATTAGCACAACAATGTTGTTGTTATGAGAACAAGACATTGAGGTTTCAAAGTCTATATTTTAGCCCGTGTTCATCTATAGTGCCAATATATTAACACCTAGATAAATTACATCAGGGTTAGGAAGATTTCAAAATGAGTTGCGTAGTGACAATGAGGGATAATGACAGGGTATTTTAGGTGATATCATACACCAGAGGGCCCATATGATACACATGCTTTGACTTCATATTAGTTGTTAGATTTATATACCCTACACCCATTATAAATGGGTTTATAACTTGTAGAGTGGTGACATCTTTTATTAACTATTTTTTATTTGCATATAGAAAGACTCCAGGTGTGATATATAGGGAAAATACATTGAGGTTATAGAGTCTATCTTGTTGCTTTTATTTCAGTTGATGTGAGTATTGAAGCATTTGTAAAGTGCATGCAACATGAGTTCATAAGGGGACATCGTTGGTCATATGATGTCAATGCCAAGGTAGAGGAGTCACTGGTTGAGAGAAAAGGTGATAGATTGGTGATCTATCATAGGTGATAGGTAGAATTGGTAGGTTTAATTATCATGCATGATGGGGTGCCCACATCATAATCTTAAAAGGGGAACATACTCCAACTCCTATATTTTAGCTCATATACTTCAACCTCTTGGATATCTTGCTTTTTACATGAGGTGGTAGCCTACGCTTTTAGATCTCTGGCCAGCTAGAGTTCTCCCTACAAATTTTGTATTATGCTCATGTCTTGTTATAGGACGTCTCTATGACGTGTAGGGTTAAGGTAGGGTGAATTTTTTGCTCAAGCCATGTTATGCACTTAATGTGGCTTGGATCACCATATTCTAGGCACAACTCTTATGTTGGTGTAGTTGGTAATTGAGTGGTGAACCCACTCCATGTGGTTTCCTTCACTTTGATTGACATTGTGCATGTTGGCTATGCCTTTAAATCCCATTTCATAACTTTAGGCTCATCCCTAATAATCCCTATACCCCTATCGACACCTAATTTACCTTGGGTTGAATTTTTGTATAAGTCAAGGTATTCTTTGATTGTATACAGTCCTTAACAATACTTGTACATTAGATGTGTTAAGAAGTCATGTTGATAGTGCTCGATCAACTTATACTTATAAAATTATTGCAATATAAATCTTCCTCCATCACATCCTCAACCTCACCCTCTAAAACCTCTTTGATTCCCATAGGTGGCATTCTATCAACCATGACCCTCATTTCCTTAGTTTTCCTACCCTCTAGGTATTGTAGTTGCTTGACATGCACCTCTCTCCATGTTCTGGTGCATCTCATCAATTACTCAATAGTTAGCTATGGTGTGAATGTAGGCATCACACAACTTATAATAAAGGTTTGTGTTGACTTGACTAACATGTTGTAACAAGGGGAAGTTGTAAACATAATGCACGTCATGATAAACTTCATCACTGAGAAGCAGTGTATGCACATTCCTTCAAGGGAAGTTGTTTTTATTATGACCCTCTATTTCATAGTCGATGCACCACAACCCACTTTAAGCATTTTGTGATGAACTAGTAGTTAGATTTTATAGTTGGGAGGCCATAGACTCTATTTGTGCCTCCATAAAGGGGATAATTCTAGTATCAACACTCCCAAATACCTCAACTTTGAGCACAACTTGAAGCACTTCCCGATGGTTTGTGAATGTTTTCATGGATAGTGCCTTATGAAAGGTAACATAAATCTTCTAACAAACCACTACTTATGCTAGGATGGGTGAATATCGTAAGGGAGCTTAGAAAGGAGAGTCTTAAATCTAGTATCATATAAGTGCATGCTCTTTGATGATCCCTAGTTGATATCCTTGAGTGTGGTGATGCTCTATTACTCAAACTCATGTCTATTGAACTCCTTCAAGAAGGCTCCCTTCAGGGTGTCATAGTTAACCATAGCTTGGTTAGGATCAAACTTCCTATACCAAGTATGGGAGTGATTAAGGTTGTCACAAAATAGGTTGCCTTGTGCTTACACTGAGTTATTCCATGAGTGCACCATTATAATTCATACTTGAGCACATGCTCTATGATGTTCTCCATGCCTTGGTACTTAGGTAGGCACATGGCCATCTTGTAATAGATTTGGGGCTGGAGAACATCCAGTGCCTTGGACAATTATCCTCTTGGTACTTTTCCTGGTGTTAGTCCTCCAAGGCCTCCAAAAATTAAGCCAAGTGTTGGTCCCATGGTTACTATTAGCACCAAAAAATATGATGGTTTTATACTACTGATTAATGGCAAAGGGCCACTCCCTATGGGTTGTTGCCCAGGTTGTACAATTGCAATTGGCTAAACTAGGGTACTTGCACTCATGTTTTGTCTATTCAAGCTAATGCCTCAAGGTCTAGAGCTATATTCACTTACCTCTTCATATAAGATAACTTATTCAATCACAAAGTTCTAGTCTAAATTTGTAAAATGATCAAAGTCTAAATTAACAATGAGGTTAGTTGTCAATATTCTATCATCCTGTGGGGGATCTAACACATGAGCTTGCACCATAGGTTCAAAGGGTGTAGGTGCATCTGATGCGTCTCCAATGGTTAAGTTCTGAAGGGACCCTAAGCATTCACCTATCAACTATGGAGCTTGTTCTAAGGCTTCAAGGAATCCTTCTTTTAGGCACCATCACCACTCAAGAGATCATTATCCATGACCTTTCTACTTGCTATGAGTCCTCTCAAAACTTCTAGGTTCTAGATCTTCTATCATTCTATACCTCCTCTTATTATAAGCCTATCTCTTGAGATCTCAGTTGTCAATCTACTCATCCCCTTCCACTGTGCCTCACCTACATGTCCCCTTCTTCCCCCTTGAACTACCCATATGCAAGAGGACTTTAACTTTCCATCCTTACTATTTCAAATCTGTAATCCACCATCAGCTTCTTATGTTTATTGCCAAGTTCTTTCATAAATGCATCTCTAGGCTCGTAAAAGAACTGATAGTCTGCTTCTTCAGGGTAGGAGTACATTGATACTATGAACTTCAGCATGTAGTTGTTCAATGCCCTTTACCACCATTTTTCTGCATCTCTAGTCCAAGTGGCATCTAAGTTCTTAAGCCTCTCTAGGTGATCTTTCATCCACTTCAGGCGTTGTCTATAGATTTGACTCCTATGGGTTGCATAAGTATCCAACTGGTGATACACTTAGTCTGGTAGTTCATAAAATAAAACCTCATATAAGACATCATACAAGTGGTTCTAGACCCACTTTCTTAGGTTTTTCCCTCTACAAGTCGGATGCCTCAACACAAAGATATCTTCTACTCATTCTAGCCATCACTCAATGTTCTTGATAGAGATTCGAAGCATTATCCTGGTGCACCATTGCAACAACAAAATTTAATAGGTATGAGCAATGGAACCAAAAGGTTGTAAAAAAATAGGTGTTTCAATGATGGGCCCAATCATGTACTCTTATATCTATTCAGGTCATATATGGGCTTGTTCTAACATGGCACAAGCTTTGACTAATCCTATGGTGCTCAAGATTTAACACTTGACTGTGTTGGTATCATTTTACATAACACGTGAGCCTTATGGTCTCAATCGAAGTACAAGAGAGAAGGGACTAGGGTCTATGTTGGGATAGTTGTGCCATAGCACAAATCTATTCTTTAAGGGCTTGGTTAGTGCAATGATGGTTGTGGATTCATGGGAGCAAGCGTTGGGTTTCATAAGCTCAATGGCATTCAGGTGCTTAAGAGAAAATGGGGTATCTAGATGGGGGATTTAGGCATAGGTCTATGCTTAGTCACCAATATCATTACAGGGTGCATGGTCTTACCCACACTTAGATATTTTCCTCTATTAGGTGCAAGGTTCATCATTGGCTACAGGTAAGCCATAAATGAGTCAAGTTAGAATATCATGATAGCTCAATATACACTATAGAATTAAAGCATTTAATCTATTAAACATTTTCACAATGCATTCATCATTAACTAAGCTTAACGACAATACATATATGAGTTAATATATACTAAGCAAATTCTTGACTTAGCTGCTAAAGGCTCATAAGTTCACAAGTGATCTTAAGCATTACAAAGGGGAATGCCAAAATCATCCCAAACTATGTCTAACTCTAATGGCAACAACTAGAAGCAATTCTCTAGAGTTTCACTACTCCAGTTCATCTCTACTCTCCAACTGAACTAGATTTCATTTTATAGAGCTTGAAGTGCCATAGGATCATGGGGAACGGAGCATGCCAATCACTGAGTTGGTGTTGGAGGTACACATCCCATTGTCTCCATTACACTTATCTTAAAAGAGTAGTCATTGTCCCATGTGCCCACTTCCTAATGCCCACTTTCCAATGCTAATTGATTCAAAAAGGAGTTGTTAGCCACCTGCCAGCTAGTGCTACTACATGACAAAACAACAATCATCTACCATGATTGCCTCACACTAGGTGTTCATTGAGTTGGTGCAGGTTCACTACTTAGTTCGAAAAGGGGTCCAATAGAATTAAACAAAAAAAAAAGAAAAAAAATAAAAATAAAAATTATAAAGCATTTATTATTTAAATAATTAAATATAAATTATTTTTAAAATTAAGTAAATTGTAGTAATGGCTTAGAAAACAATTTATGGTTAAATTTTGTAAAATATTTTTCAATCAACATTTTAGGTCAAGCTCCTTGAACCATCATCAAAATGTTATAGTGTGATTAGATTACAAACTCAGATATCTATTTATAAATGTTAACAATGAAATGTTGTATAATCAAATAATTAGGAAATAAAATTTATAAAAATAAATATTAAATGAAGAATTTCATTAAATGACTATTAATACAATAAAGAAACTAAGTACAAATTTATTACTAATAAAAAAATAAAATTTTAATGTCTCCAGGAATAATAGCAATAAAATTAACTACGTTCTCAAAATTTGAAAATTCATTAATTTTTTTAATTCAAGTATCAATGAAAAAGGAAGAGGAAAAAGAAAGTTATATTTTTATAGTTAATTGTAAAGTTAAAAATTATATCTAATTTTATTGATGAAAATGAAATAAAATTTTAAATAAAGAATAAGGAAGGTTTAATTATAATGAAAATAAAAATTAACAAAAAAAGAGATAAAAGTACATATGAATTGTGACATTATGAGAGCTGTGACAATACTAAACACTATAAAATAGAAAGGAAAAAAGATGTTTAGATACAAATCATAATTTTATTATACATATTAATAATCGGTCCTCAAGATTGGTTTAATTCTAGCCCATCATCCATTTTTATGTTGTTATCATATTTGTAAATTTATATGGATTCTCTTAGATGTCGTTTTAAGTAGTGGTCCTCTATGACTAACATAATCATCCTTTATATGTGGCTAACATCTTAGTATTCTTTGTATAAATATGATAACGAGTTTTGAAGGAATGTTTTGTCAAAGCTAACTTGATCAATCTTTCCATGTTTATATTTGCAACAAGTTCATTTATCTTTACGTTTATGGGACTACCCATTTCCCAAATATATGGCATCTCTTAAAAGCAATTAATTTTATACACTTCACTTCTAAGAGTTCATAATAAATTGTCTTTGGACGACTTGAATAACATCCTAAGTTTTTTGTGAGGAAGAGATATAGTATGGATGTTCTTACTATTTAGAATTTTAGAATTTTTGTTAGAAATTCCTTTAACATATGGGAGGAAAGCAATAGGTCTATAAGCTATGTCAACTAAAATTATGGGTCTAGCAAGAGTGTTCCTAGTTGATTTAAAGGCTCTATAAATTTGTTTCCCTTTGTAACCATTCCTCTTAAAAACCTTAGTCAAATATTTGATCTCATCCTCTAAGCGATCATTGTAATAGATTCTCAAATCTCTCATGAGAAGGGTTTTGAGGACCTCTATCATTTGAGAAGGATGATGGTAAAAATTTATGTGAAGATAAAGCTCAGTGTCGATAGATTTCCTATAAACCTACCAGGATAAATATCTATCAAGTTTCTTAGAAATAAGGATGTCTAAGAAGGGAAGTTTTCTTTTAGATTCTAATTCCTTAGTGAACCTTATGGAATCAACAACCTTATTTTAAGTGGGTATAGAAGTATTCTAATTTCTTTAAACCACGCAGCGAAGTTACATGAGTGTCATCTATGCATCTTAACCACCAATTAGGTTTCAAGAGGAAGGTGTTTAGAGCTATGTCTTCAAAATACTCCATGAACAAATTGTCTATAATGAGGGAGAGAGGGGAATTTATTTCAATGCCTTCTGTATGTCCATAAATGACCCCTAAGAAAGAAAATAAGGTAGACTTCAAACAAAGTGCTACTAGTTACATAGTCTCATCATTAGTGTGACAACCTATCACTTTGATTATGTCATCAATAGGCACATTTGTGAAGAGTGACATAACATCAAAGCTAACTAGAAGTTCTTCATCAAAAACTTTGCTTTTGATAAAATCTACAAAACTTGTGGATTCTATGATGAAGGAAGAAATTTTGCATACTAATAGTTTAAGTTTGTTGGCCATGAAGGCGGCTAAGGCATACATGGGTGAGTCAATGGTATCAATGATAGGTCTCACTAGGAACCTTCCTTATGTATTTTGGGGGTGCCATAAATTCTAGGAGTGATATTTTTTAGGAAGGAGTCATTTCCTCATGTTTACATCAAAAGACGATTGATTTATAGATTTCTTAACGATTCTATATATTTTGTAGATTGGGTTAGAAGTTTACACTCTATAGCTCCTAATATTATTTAAGTGTTCAAGCATCTTCACATTAGAATCAGTGTTATTTGAAACTACTATTGCATTCCCCTTATCTATTTTAATGGTAACAATATTATCATTTGTATTGAGATTTTTCAAGACAATCCATTCTTCTCTAAAGACTTTTGACTTCGGAGGTTTGGCTTTCTTCAAAGTCATGACCCAATCCTATCCCAGCGCCTCAACTAACTTAACAAGTAAAACCTTCAATACGTTTTCAATCTCTACTAAAAACTCTTCTATAAAAATATACTTGAAAGTGACTAAATCCTATTTTTTAAAAAATATTAAATAAAAAATGATCCCAAATTATAAATAAATAAATAAATAACAAATTTGCTTTCCTAATTGTCTATAGCTCCATGAAAGAGAGTGCCAACCCGATTATCAATATTGGGAGAAAGCAAGTTGCCACTAAAGGTAGAAAGGGGGAGAAAAACCTTAATTAAAGAGTTTGCATCATTAATAGGAAATTTATTTGATCCTAAGGTTGAAGGAGGGAGGGAGGAGTTAAGTTCCATCGAGGAGGTGGTTTTTAAAGCTACATCATTTCGACATTTTCTATGGTGAAGCGCTAACCACATTTTTCGTGGAAATCCTACTTAACATGCATTAAGCATTAATCATTCGGAGGGGCACTTTTCAAAGGCATAAAAATTCATTATTTGTCAAATTTTATGAGAGATTTAATTCCTTACTAAGGTATTTTTTTAAACTACTTTTTAAAAATTGAGTGTGGTTACAACGTGCGTTTATTTAATTAATATATTATGAGATGTGTGATTTGTTTGTTTTTTATGAAATATTTAAAAATATATTATAAATATTAAACATATTATATTATTAATATTAATATAAATATATTTTAATATTATATATATATATATATATATATATATATATATATATATATATATATATATATATCACTTTATTAAAATAGCATAATCATATATAATTTGTTTTAAAAAGATTTGAAAAAACTTCTCAAATTTTGTTGTTTAATGAAATATTCTTGAACATATGCTTGTCATGACACTTTGGTTGATAAAATAATTCAAAGAGACATGCTTTAATATATACACATTTGTTTCAATTGTATATTAGGTCATTGAAACAATTTCATGGAAATTATAAATTACATTGACATATATGACATATGACTCAGTGTTACATGTGTATCAAGTCGGGTTTTTTAGAGTACATCTCCTAAAATATCAGTGATTACTCCTCACCATCATTGCCCCTCATCTTCAAATCTTTCACCTTTTTCATATTATGTATGTCTTTATCCTTCCCCATTACATCGTCATTACTTAAAGTTACTATGAAATAGAATGTCTTCTCCTAGCACAACTCATTGCCATATTGTATGAAGGAACATATTAACTCATTTTCTTTTAAAAATATCTAGATATTATTGATTAATATCACATGAACAGAAAATGAAATAAAATTAACAATCATAGATTTTGAGTTAAATATAACTACTAATTTATATTTTAAAAAATATATATAAATTTTTACAGATATATCTCTATTAATTAACTTCACTATTTTTTATGAATTATAAAAATAGTCTCTCTTTAATGTACACATTTTATAAATCTCCCTTAACTAACACATCAAATCATAATCCCAATGTAACTTGCACTTTAGGCAACTGCTAGTCACGTTGCCCAACTTCAAAAAAGGAAACTGGTTTTAGCCCCTAAATTTTCATAAGATCATTGGTTTGACAAGAATCTGATTGGGTTGAGATATTAATCATTCGTACATAGAATGAGTAAGTCGACCGAGAGGACACTATGTTTGTGAGGATTAAGAACAGAATAAAGAAGAGAAATCGTGTAGATTGCTTTTATAAAATGACCATTATATATAGAAATGTGTGCCAGAGGATTGGTCCACGACTCAAGACAACTTACCTAAAATCTCGAAGAACGGTAACGTTGTCAGAATTACAGAGGTTTGTTGAAATGTCTAGATTGGGAGCTGGTGGAACAGAGTGCAATGGTCCAATAAGAGGAACTTCTCTAACGGTAAGAAAACATGACACAGTTCGACTGTTGGGTGGAAAAATCGGAGAGGACTAAATCGGTCTAAAGTTGAATAATTTTTCTTTAAAGTAACGACATGATACTGAAACCTTTGGAAGATCACTGACACGCTTAAAAGACTTGAAACCATATCTGTACCACTCAGAAATTCTGTGAATCGGTAAGTATTATTAGTCAAGTGAAATGCACGAAATTGTTGTTATTGATTGGTAAGCCACGAACTGGATTTGACTCCTGATCTATGAAGATGGTGAGATCTTGAGATTATCAAACTTACGTTTCTGCCTCAATTCCAAGTATTTATAACTGTTCTTTTTAACCTGCTGCTCTTGAAAAGGATGACACATCCAGGTTTTAACAGTGACATTTGTGTTACCATTAAATATTTGTGAGAAAGATATAGGCATGGTGTACAAGATGCAGATTGTATAATCTACTATCGATTGTTAGGGTAACAAGTCAAATGAGTTAATGAAGTCAATGTCAGTGTTTTATATTTGCATCCTAGCTGAGTAGAAGATTGTTCAAGTCTTTTACTCAAATATAGTTCAACATTTTAGGTTGTGGGTATCCTAATAATGAATCAAATCTATGGAGAAGGCCGGCTTTCTTCTAGATATATCACCTAAACTAGCACTTGCTTGGGAAAGGGAAAGAGATTTTGACAATAACTTATAAAAGCATGTAAAAGAGGTGATGCACCAATGATTTGATCCCTCAAACTCGCACAATACACACTATGAGATGCTTTCAAGACCAAAGGACATAAATATTTCAGAATAAGGCATTATCAGTTATCAAATTAACAAGAGAGGGAAAATAACCACTTTCAAACTAAATAATAAACTGTAAATTGAACTTATAATGCCCTGTGAGAACTACTAAGCACTCCCTGAAGGTAAGAAAAACTTAGACATAAGCAAGGAACATACATTCACTTAACCACAATACATGGATTCATAAAACACACTCCAATTTAGCTTGGAAAATGATGGAATTCAATTTTTATTATATCAAAAGGTGTCACAGTATAAATTTCAGTAGAGTTTAGTCATACCAAAAAGAGGGATCCATTTTAAGGTTTGGAATCCTGTATTTATAGAACACACACACACACACACACACACACACACACACACACAGAGTTGTGCATTGAAAAAGGCCCAACCACTTTCAATGGATTAGTATAAACTCAAGGATGCTGACTCACAATCTTATCAATAAGGCACAACTTCAAAGGCTTTGCAATAGAATTGAATGCTCAACTATTTTTTATCCATCCACCAAATGTCCATCTCAGGACTCTATATCATGCTCTTGAGGATTAAATCTTAATACCTTGGAACTAAAAGAACCATGTTGTTCTACTTTAGGTGGCTGTAAATATCTACTTATCTAGGAAATGACCATCCCGAAGGAGAAAAAAATTCCCATTAGTTACATATCTGCCCCAAAGAAATATTGTAGCACAAGTTTCATTATAGCTCAAAAACCAATCATATTTATTGGTTTTCATGTAGTTATCATGTCGATGAGATGGAGTTTGCCAGTTTTTCAATCTTATTTTGACAATAGTCACCAAATCTTAGTCTTTTTTTAGGTCCTATGGAGACATATTTTGTCACTACTGAGCTTCAATGGCCTCCTTCAATCCTGAAATATATATTTTGGTTAAATCCTGGGTTGTCTTCGAACTTGGATTCTTTGTATTTATTTATCTCAACTAAAAAATGTCTCATCGACTTCCATTGAAAATGTTTTGGGCTTGCCCTCTGTTTATTATCTATCAAAAACTAACCTGGATCATTGACATATTGACCAATCTCACTCCATTAGATTGTGTTCATTAGGATGAATGTTGATCATCGATCTTCTACCAATTAAATGTGCTTGTGACACTTGTCATGCACACATTTTTTCCTTGGATTCATTGACTTCTTTGACTCATGCTCATCATTATATCTTTCTCATGATTGAATGCATGTCGTTAATCTGCCTGGGCCCATTACCTTGTCACTCACTGCTCACTATTGCATCTTTTGTACAATTGAATGCAAATCATTGATTTAAATATTTGAAATATAATGACTATTCCATGAGGATTTAATTTGACATTTGCATGCATGTATTTGACATCTATGTAAATGTATTTGATGTTCATGTGACCGTCATTGAGATATTTGAAAACTATCATTTTCCATGACTTAAAGTTGACATTTGTGCAACCATCAATTAACATCTACAAGAACGTCAATGATATATGCACGACCGTCAATCTTTGGACTCTAATGGATAACTGTTGAGATTAATTTTGACACTTACACAAACGTCACCATGTGTTGGAACACAAATTCCTCAGGTTATTTACTTTGGACTCTTGTCTACTGCCTTTTCATTTAAAGAAATGACCCTTTGAGTTTTTTGCCTCAGGACACTTTCTCAAAGAATGACCCTACAAAAAAGTGGTTTGGGTCATTTCGATTGAAAAAGTACCCTTTGATAATTTTGCTTTGGAACTTTTGGTGAAGAAATGACCTTTCAGGCTTTTCTTGCTTCAAATAACTTTCCTATAGAATGACCCTTATTCGAACAATTTTCTTACCAAAAAAGTGTTTAGGATGCTTTGCTTGAAAAAGTGACCTTTTGAAAAAATGTATAGGACACTTTTCTTGAAATAAAAGACCTTTCAGTCTTTTCTTTTGAATCAATTTCCCTGAAAGATACCCTTTGAAAGTTTTGTTTCAAACAAAATCTCTGAGAAAATTCAGGTCTTCAGGATTTTTGTTTCAGATAAAATGTCTGAAACAATTCTTGACACTTATCCAAAAAACTTGAAACAAATTTCTCCAAATAATTAAGACTTAGCCAAATGAAAGCCAAAAGAATTTCCAAGTAAAGACTTAGCCAAAAAATGTTTTGTACTTAGCTTTTCCAAGGTTTGTAAGCTCTTTTAAACTTGTGCTTGAAATGTTGCTTGATCCTTGAAATCCTTAATGAACCATGAAAACTTGAAGCTTGTGCAGACTTGTTCTATGACCTTGAACTGCTTAGTTTCACCATGAAAACTACTTAGACCCTTTATCTTTGCTTTGCAGACTTGTCTTTTAGAATTTGATAAAATATACTTTAAGTAAGCTTAGACTATTTCAAAAGCTTTGCACTCTGCATGATCCCTTCGGTCCACTCATTCCATCAGGATCTTGCTCCTTCCACTGTACTCTTAGATTGGGCATATTTTTAGTATGTAGACCAAATTTGGTCAACATCTTTGGCAACTTGGTTCAGTTGCATGTTAGTTATGCTTGAGAACTCAAACCATTTAAATGACTTCTGACTCATAACAGATAATACATTTGTTCCATGACTTTAATAAACCTCTTGATGGAATGAGTGGCTAAAAAATGGCTTGTCGACTTCCATCAAAAATGCCTTGGGATTTACCTCCTTTTATTGGTTTTCAAAAACTAACTTGGATCATTGACATATTAACCAATCTCACTCATGTAGATCCTACTCATCTAGATGAACACTGATCATCGATCTTCTACCAATTGAATGTGCTTATGCCACTTATCAAGCATGCATTTTCTCCTTGTATTTGTTGACTTATTTAACTCATGCTCATTGTTAGATCTTTCTCATGATTGAATGTGTGTTGTTGATTTGCCTGGGCCTATTAACCTGTTAGTTGCAACTCACTATTGGATCTTCTGTATGATCAAATTTGAATCATTGATTTGACTATTTTAAATATAAAGGCTATTCCATGAGGCTTTACTTTGACATGCACATTCTTGTATTTGACATCTATGTGAATGTATTTAACATTCACATGATCGTCAATAAGATATTTAAAAACTAATGGTCATTTATCATGACTTAAATTTAACATTTGCATAATCGTCAATTGACATCTACAAGAATATCAATGACATCTACATGACTATCAATCTTTGGACTCCAATGGATGATTACTAAGCTTAACTTTGACACTTTCACGAATGTCAACATCTGATAGAACACAAATTCCCCAATTCATTTCCTTCAAACTCTTGTCTGCAAGCTTTTCATTTGAAGAAATGACCCTTCAAGTTTTTTGCCTTAGGCACTTCTCAAAGAATGACCCTTCAAAAAAGTGGTTTGGGTCATTTTGCTTTAAAAATCACCCTTTAGGACTTTTTCCTTGGACCTTTTGACAAATAAATGACCTTTTAGGCTTTTACTACTTTAGATAACTTTCCTATAGAATGACCCTTTGGGAAAATTGTTCGAACAATTTTCCCAAAATAAAAGTGTTTATGACACTTTGCTTGAAAAAGTGACCTTTCGAGAAAATGTATAGGACACTTTGCTAGAAAACAAATACCTTTCATTCTTTTCTTTGGACCAATTTCCTCGAAAGATACTCTTCAAAAGTTTTGTTTCAGACAAAAATTTTGAGAGAATTTGGGTCTTCGGGACTTTTGTTTCAGACAAAATGTCTGAAACAATTCCTGACACTTAGCCAAAAAACTCAAAATAAATTTTCCAAAAGAATGAACAATTAGCCAAATAAAAGGTCCAAAAGAATTTAGCTTTAGCCAAAGAATTCCCAATTAAAGACTTAGACAAAAAATGTTTTGTACTTAGCTTTTCCAAGTTCTATAAGCTCTTCTAAACTCATGCTTAAAATGTTGCTTGATCTTTGAAAGACTGAATGAACCACGAAAACTTGAAGCTTGTGCAAACTTGTTCCATGAGCTTGAACTACTTGGTTTCACTATGAAAACTGCTCAGAGCCTTCATCTTTGCTCTGCAGATCTATCCCTTAGAATTTGACAAAATACACTTTAAGCAAGCTTAGAGTATTTCAAAAGCTTTGCACTCTACATGATCCCTTCGGTCCACTCATTCCATCAAGATCTTTCTCCTTCCACTCTACTCCTAGACTAGGCATATTCTTAGTATGTAAACTAAATTTGGTCAACAATCATTACGATCAACATTATCCAGGGGTTAAATTTGATGGTCACTCTTATTCGGTAAGAATTGTTTTGTAATGGTTTTTAAACTAATGCCACCTTGCCTATGAAGTTTTTTATTTTTATTTTTTACTTTCATAATTTTCATATAGACACTACTAAAAGTGAGTAGATGGAAGTCATTTAATATTTTTAACTCATTCTTAATATCAGCGGTTGATAGAACAGAAACACTCCATAAATATTACCTTGCTTTCCCCTTTAATTTCTGATTGCAACACAAAGCCCTTGCATACTCTTGTTAATTTATGTACTCAATTATCTAATAAAACACTAATTATTTTATCATAAAAATACTTCTATTCAAAAAAATAAAGATGCACTTAAATAAAACAATTTATTTTATTTAAGTGCATCTTTATTTTTTTGAATAGAAGTATTTTTATGATAAAATAATTAGTGTTTTATTAGATAATTGAGTACATAAATTAAGAAGAGTATGCAAGGGCTTTGTGTTGCAATCAGAAATTAAAGGGGAAAGCAAGGTAATATTTATGGAGTGTTTCTGTTCTATCAATAGTTGGTATTAAGAATGAGTTAAAAATATTAAATGACTTCCATCTACTCACTTTTAGTAGTGTCTATATGAAATTATGAAAGTTTAAAAAAAAAAAAAAAAAAAAAAAAAACTTCATAGGCAAGGTGGCATTAGTTTAAAAACCATTACAAAACAATTCTTACCGAATAAGAGTGACCATCAAATTTAACCCTCGGATAAGGTTGATTGTAATGATTGTTGACCAAATTTAGTTTACATACTAAGAATATGCCTAGTCTAGGAGTAGAGTAGAAGGAGAAAGATCTTGATGGAATGAGTGGACCGAAGGGATCATGTAGAGTGCAAAGCTTTTGAAACACTCTAAGCTTGCTTAAAGTGTATTTTGTCAAATTCTAAGGGATAGATCTGCAGAGCAAAGATGAAGGCTCTGAGTAGTTTTCATAGTGAAACCAAGTAGTTCAAGGTCATGGAACAAGTCTGCACAAGCTTCAAGTTTTTGTGGTTCATTCAGTCTTTCAAAGATCAAGCAACATATTAAGCATGAGTTCAGAAGAGCTTATAGAACTTGGAAAAGCTAAGTACAAAATATTTTTTGTCTTAAGTCTTTAATTGGGAATTCTTTGGCTAAAGTTAAATTCTTTTGGACCTTTTATTTGGCTAATTGTTCATTCTTTTGAAACAAAAGTCCCGAAGAACCAAATTGTCTCAGAAATTTTGTCCGAAACAAAACTTTTGAAGAGTATCTTTCGAAGAAATTGGTCCAAAGAAAAGAACGAAAGGTATTTGTTTTCAAGCAAAGCGTCCTATACATTTTCTCGAAAGGTCACTTTTTCAAGCAAAGTGTCATAAACACTTTTATTTTGGGAAAAATTTTTGAACAATTTTCCCGAAGGGTCATTCTATAGGAAAGTTATCTGAAGTAGTAAAAGCCTAAAAGGTCATTGATTTGTCAAAAGGTCCAAGGAAAAAGTCATAAAGGGTGATTTTTAAAGCAAAATGACCCAAACCACTTTTTTGAAGGGTCATTCTTTGAGAAAGTGCCCTAAGGCAAAAAACTTGAAGGGTCATTTCTTCAAATGAAAAGCTTGCAAACAAGAGTTTGAAGGAAATGAATCAGGGAATTTGTGTTCTATCAGATGTTGACATTCGTGAAAGTTTCAAAGTTAAGCTTAGTAATCATCCATTGGAGTCCAAAGATTGATAGTCATGTAGATGTCATTGACATTCTTGTAGATGTCAATTGACGATTATGCAAATGTTAAATTTAAGTCATGATAAATGACCATTAGTTTTTAAATATCTTATTGACGATCATGTGAATGTTAAATACATTCACATAGATGTCAAATACAAGAATGTGCATGTCAAAGTAAACCCTCATGGAATAGCCATTATATTTAAAATAGTCAAATCAACGATTCAAATTTGATCGTACAGATGATCCAATAGTGAGTTGCAACTAACAGGTTAATAGGCCCAGGCAAATCAACAACACACATTCAATCATGAGAAAGATCTAATAATGAGCATGAGTTAAATAAGTCAACAAATACAAGGAGCAAATGCATGCTTGATAAGTGGCATAAGCACATTCAATTGGTAGAAGATTGATGATCAGTGTTCATCTGGATGAGATGGATCTACATGAGTGACATTGGTTAATATGTCAATGATCCAAGTTAGTTTTTGAAAACCAATAAAAGGAGGTAAATCCCAAGGCATTTTTGATGGAAGTCGACAAGCCATTTTTTAGCCACTCATTCCATCAAGAGGTTTATTAAAGTCATGGAACAAATTTATTATATGTTATGAGTCAGAGGTCATTTAAATGCTATGAGTTCTCAAGCATAACTGGCATGCTGCTGAACCAAGTTGCCAAAGATGTTGACCAAATTTGGTCTACATACTAAAAATATGCCCAATCTAAGAGTACAGTGGAAGGAGCAAGATCCTGATGGAATGAGTGGACCGAAGGGATCATGCAGAGTGCAAAGCTTTTGAAATAGTCTAAGCTTACTTAAAGTATATTTTATCAAATTCTAAAAGACAAGTCTGCAAAGCAAAGATAAAGGGTCTGAGTAGTTTTCATGGTGAAACTAAGCAGTTCAAGGTCATAGAACAAGTCTGCACAAGCTTCAAGTTTTTATGGTTCATTAAGAATTTCAAGGATCAAGCAACATTTCAAGCACAAGTTTAAAAGAGCTTACCGACCTTGGAAAAGCTAAGTACAAAACATTTTTTGGCTAAGTCTTTACTTGGAAATTCTTTTGGCTTTCATTTGGCTAAGTCCAAATTCTTTCAGACCTTTTATTTGGTTAAGTGTCGAGAATTGTTTCAGACATTTTATCTGAAACAAAAATCCTGAAGCCTGAATTTTCTCAGAGATTTTGTTTGAAACAAAACTTTCAAAGGGTATCTTTCAGGGAAATTGATCCAAAAGAAAAGACTAAAAGGTCTTTTATTTCAAGAAAAGTGTCCTATACAATTTTTCAAAAGGTCACTTTTTCAAGCAAAGCATCCTAAACACTTTTTTGGTAAGAAAATTGTCTGAATAATTTTCTCGAAGGGTCATTCTATAGGAAAGTTATTTGAAGCAATAAAAGCCCGAAAGGTCATTTCTTCACCAAAAGTTCCAAAGCAAAATTATCAAAGGGTACTTTTTCAATCGAAATGACCCAAACCACTTTTTTGTAGGGTCATTCTTTGAGAAAGTGTCCTGAGGCAAAAAACTCAAAGGGTCATTTCTTTAAATGAAAAGGCAGTAGACAAGAGTCCAAAGTAAATAACCTGAGGAATTTGTGTTCCAACACATGGTGACGTTTGTGTAAGTGTCAAAACTAATCTCAACAGTCATCCATTAGAGTCCAAAGATTGATGGTCGTGCATATATCATTGACGTTCTTGTAGACGTTAATTGATGGTTGCACAAATTTCAACTTTAAGTCATGGAAAATGATAGTTAGTTTTCAAATATCTCAGTGATGGTCACATGAACATCAAATACGTTTACATAGATGTCAAATACAGGCATGCAAATGTCAAATTAAATCCTCATGGAATAGTCATTATATTTCAAATATTTAAATCAATGATTTGCATTCAATTGTACAAAAGATGCAATGGTGAGCGGTGAATGACAAGGTAATGGGCCCAGGCAGATTAACGACACACATTCAATCATGAGAAAGATATAATGATGAGCATGACTCAAAGAAGTCAATGAATCCAAGGAAAAAATGTGTGCATGACAAGTGTCAAAAGCACATTTAATTGGTAGAAGATCGATGATCAACATTCATCCTAATGAACACAATCTACTGGAGTGAGATTGGTCAATATGTCAATGATCCAAGTCAGTTTTTGACAGATAATAAACAGAGGGCAAGCCCAAAACATTTTCAATGGAAGTCGATGAGACATTTTTTAGTTGAGATAAATAAATACAAAGAATCCAAGTTCGAAGACAACCCAGGATTTAACCAAAATATATATTTCAGGATCGAAGGAGGCCATTGAAGCTTAGTAGTGACAAAATATGTCTCCATAGGACCTAAAAAAAGACTAAGATTTGGTGACTATTGTCAAAATAAGATTGATAAACTGGCAAACTCCATCTCATCGACATGATAACTACATGAAAACCAATAAATATGATTGGTTTTTGATCTATAATGAAACTTGTGCTACAATATTTCTTTGGGGTAGATATGTAACTAATGGGAAATTTTTCGTCCTTCCAGATGGTCATTTCCTAGATAAGTATATATTTACAGCCACCTAAAGTAGAACAACATGGTTCTTTCAGTTCCAAGGTATAAAGATTTAGTCCTCAAGAGCATGATATAGAGTCCTGAGATGGACATTTGGTGGATGGATAAAAAATAGTTGAGCATTCAATTCTATTGCAAAGCCTTTGAAGTTGTGCCTTATTGATAAGATTGTGAGTCAACATCCTCAAGTTTATGCTAATCCATTGAAAGTGGTTGGGCCTTTTTCGATGCACAACTCTCTCTCTGTGTGTGTGTGTGTGTGTGTGTGTGTGTGTGTGTGTGTGTGTGCGTGTGCGCGTGCGTGTGTGTGCGTGTGTGTGTGTGTGTGTGTTCTATAGATACAAGATTCCAAGCCTTAAAATGGATCCCTCTTTTTGATATGACTAAACTCTACCAAAATTTATACTGTGACACCTTTTGATATAATAAAAATTGAATTCCATCATTTTACAAGCTAAATTGGAGTGTGTTTTATGAATTCATGTATTGTGGTTAAGTGAATGTATGTTCCTTGCTTATGTCTAAGTTTTTCTCACCTTCAGGGAGTGCTTAGTAGTTCTCACAGGGCATTATAAGTTCAATTTATAGTTTATTATTTAGTTTGAAAGTGGTTATTTTCCCTCTCTTGTTAATTTGATAACTGATAATGCCTTATTCTGAAATATTTATGTCCTTTGGTCTTGAAAGCATCTCATAGTGTGTATTGTGCGAGTTTGAGGTATCAAATCATTGGTGCATCACCTCTTTTACATGCTTTTATAAGTTATTGTCAAAATCACTTTCCCTTTCCCAAACAAGTGCTAGTTTAGGTGATATATCTAGAAGAAAGCTGACCTTCTCCATAGGTTTGATTCATTATTAGGATACCCACAACCTAAGATGTTGAACTATATTTGAGTAAAAGACTTGAACAATCTTCTAGTCAGCTAGGATGCAAATATAAAACACTAACATTGACTTCATTAACTCATTTGACTTGTTACCCTAACAATCCATAGTAGATTATACAATCTCCATCTTGTACACCATGCCTATATCTTTCTCACAAATATTTAATGGTAACACAAATGTCACTGTTACAACCTGGATGTGTCATCCTTTTCAAGAGCAGCAGGTTAAAAAGAATAGTTATAAATACTTGGAATTGAGGCAGAAACGTAAGTTTGATAATCTCAAGATCTCACCATCTTCATAGATCAGGTGTCAAATCCAGTTCGTGGCTTACCAATCAAATAACAACAATTTCGTGCATTTCACTTGACTAATAATACTTACTGATTCACAGAATTTCTGAGTGGTACAGATATGGTTTCAAGTCTTTTAAGCGTGTTAATGATCTTCCAAAGGTTTCAGTATCATGTCGTTACTTTAAAGAAAAATTATTCAACTTTAGACCGATTTTGTCCTCTCGGATTTTTCCACCCAATAGCCGAACTGTGTCATGTTTTCTTACCGTTAGAGAAGTTCCTCTTATTGGACCATTGCACTCTGTTCCACCAGCTCCCAATCTAGACATTTCAACAAACCTCTGTAATTCTGACAACGTTATCTTTCTTCGAGATTTTAGGTAAGTTGTCTTGAGTCGTGGACCAATCCTCTGGCACACATTTCTATATATAATGGTCATTTTATAAAAGCAATCTACACGATTTCTCTTCTTTATTCTGTTCTTAATCCTCACAAACATAGTGTCCTCTCGGTCGACTTACTCATTCTATGTACGAATGAATAATATCTCAACCCAATCAGATTCTTGTCAAACCAATGATCTTATGAAAATTTAGGGGCTAAAACCAGTTTCCTTTTTTGAAGTTGGGCAACGTGACTAGCAGTTGCCTAAAAGTGCAAGTTACATTGGGATTATGATTTGATGTGTTGGTTAAGGGAGATTTATAAAATGTGTACATTAAAGAGAGTCTATTTTTATAATTCATGAAAATTAGTGAAGTTAATTAATAGAGATATATCTGAAAAAATTTATATATATTTTTAAAAATATAAATTAGTAGTTATATTTAATTCAAAATTTATGATTGTTAATTTTATTTCATTTTCTGTTCATGTGATATTAATTAATAATATTTAGATATTTTTAAAAGAAAATGAGTTAATATGTTCTTTCATACAATATGGCAATGAATTGTGTTAGGAGAAGACATTCTATTTCATAGTAACTTTTAAGTAATGACGATGTAATGGAGAAGGATAAAGACATATAATATGAAAAAGGTGAAAGATTTGAAGATGAGGGGCAATGATGGTGAGGAGTAATCACTGATATTTTAGGAGATGTACTCTAAAAAACCCGACTTGATACACATGTAACGCTGAGTCATATGTCATATATGTCAATGTAATTTATAACTTCCATGAAATTGTTTCAGTGACCTAATATACAATTGAAACAAATGTCGCATATATTAAAACATGTCTCTTTGAATTATTTTATCAATCAAACTATCATGACAAGCATATGTTCAAGAATATTTCATTAGACAACAAAATTTAAATTTTTTTTTCAAATCTTTTTTATACAAATTATATATGATTATGCTATTTTAATAAAGTGATATATATATATATATATATATATATATATATATATATATATAAACATATATACACACATAAATATAATATTTATAATATATTTTTAAATATTTCATAAAAAACAAACAAATCACACATCTCATAATATAGTTAACATTAATTATATATATATATATATATATATATATATATATATATATATATATATATATATAAATATATAAAATAAACGCACGTTGTAACCACACTCAATTTTAAAAAAGTAGTTTAAAAAAAATACCTTAGTAATGAATTAAATCTCTCATAAAATTTGACAAATAATGAATTTTTATGCCTTTGAAAAGTTCCCCTCTGAATGATTAAATGCTTAATGCATGTTAAGTAGGATTTCCACGAAAAATGTGGTTAGCGCTTCACCAAAGAAAATGGCGAAATGATGTAGCTTTAAAAACCACCTCCTCGATGGAACTTAACTCCTTCCTCCCTCCTTCAACCTTAGGATCAAATAAATTTCCTATTAATGATGCAAACTCTTTAATTAAGGTTTTTCTCCCCCTTTCTACCTTTAGTGGCAACTTGCTTTCTCCCAATATTGATAATAGGGTTGGCACTCTCTTTCATGGAGCTATAGACAATTAGGAAAGCAAATTTGTTATTTATTTATTTATTTATAATTTGGGATCATTTTTTTATTTAATATTTAAAAAAAAATTGGATTTAGTCACTTTCAAGTATATTTTTATAGAAGAGTTTTTAGTAGAGATTGAAAACGTATTGAAGGTTTTACTTGTTAGGTTAGTTGAGGGGGTGGGATAGGATTGGGTCGTGACTTTGAGGAAAGCCAAACCTCCAAAGTCAAAAGTCTTTAAAGAAGAATGGATTGTCTTGAAAAATATCAATACAAATGATAATATTGCTACCATTAAAATAGATAAGGGGAATGCAATAGTAGTTTTAAATAACATTGATTCTAATGTGAAGATGCTTGACCACTTAAATAATATTAGGAGCTATAGAGTGTAAACTTCTAACCCAGTCTATAAAATATATAAAATCGTTAAGAAATCTATAAATCAATCGTCTTTTGATGTAAACACGAGGAAATGATTCCTTCCTAAAAAATATCATTCCTAGAATTTATGGCACCCCCAAAATACATAAGGAAGGTTCCTAGTGAGACCTATCATTGATACCATTGACTCACCCATGTATGCCTTAGCCACCTTCATGGCCAACAAACTTAAACTATTAGTATGCAAAATTTCTTTCTTCATCATAGAATCCACAAGTTTTGTAGATTTTATCAAAAGTAAAGTCTTTGATGAAGAACTTCTAGTTAGCTTTGATGTATATCACTCTTAACAAATGTGCCTATTGATGACATAATCAAAGTGATAGGTTGTCACACTAATGACGAGACTATGTAACTAGTAGCACTTTGTTTGAAGTCTACCTTATTTTCTTTCTTAGGGGTCATATATGGACATACAGAAGGCATTGAAATAAATTCCCCTCTCTCCCTCATTATAGACAATTTGTTCATGGAGTATTTTGAAGACATAGCTCTAAACACCTTCCTCTTGAAACCTAATTGGTGGTTAAGATGCATAGATGACACTCATGTAAATTCGCTGCATGGTTTAAAGAAATTAGAATACTTCTATACCCACTTAAAATAAGGTTGTTGATTCCATAAAGTTCACTAAGGAATTAGAATCTAAAAGAAAACTTCCCTTCTTAGACATCCTTATTTCTAAGAAATCTGATAGATATTTATCCTGGTAGGTTTATAGGAAATCTATCGACATTGAGCTTTATCTTCACATAAATTTTTACCATCATCCTTCTCAAATGACAGAGGTCCTCAAAACCCTTCTCATGAGAGATTTGAGAATCTATTACAATGATCACTTAGAGGATGAGATCAAATATTTGACTAAGGTTTTTAAGAGGAATGGTTACAAAGGGAAACAAATTTATAGAGCCTTTAAATCAACTAGGAACACTCTTGCTAGACCCATAATTTTAGTTGGCATACCTTATAGACCTATTGCTTTCCTCCCATATGTTAAAGGAATTTCTAACAAAAATTCTAAAATTCTAAATAGTAAGAACATCCATACTATATCTCTTCCTTACAAAAAACTTAGGATGTTATTCAAGTCGTCCAAAGACAATTTATAATGAACTCTTAGAAGTGAAGTGTATAAAATTTATTGCTTTTAAGAGATGCCATATATTTGGGAAATGGGTAGTCCCATAAACGTAAAGGTAAATGAACTTGTTGCAAATATAAGCAAGGAAAGATTGATCAAGTCAGCTTTGACAAAACATTCCTTCAAAACTCGTTATCATATTTATACAAAGAATACTAAGATGTTAGCCACATGTAAAGGATGATTATGTTAGTCATAGAGGACCACTACTTAAAACGACATCTAAGAGAATCCATATAAATTTACAAATATGATAACAACATAAAAATGGATGGTGGGCTAGAATTAAACCAATCTTGAGGACCGATTATTAATATGTATAAGAAAATTATGATTTGTATCTAAACATCTTTTTTCCTTTCTATTTTATTGTGTTTAGTATTGTCACAGCTCTCATAATGTCACAATTCATATGTGCTTTTATCTCTTTTTTTGTTAATTTTTATTTTCATTATAATTAAACCTTCCTTGTTCTTTATTTAAAATTTTATTTTATTTTCATCAATAAAATTAGATATACTTTTTAACTTTACAACTAATTATAAAAATATAACTCTCTTTTTCCTCTTCCTTTTTCATTGATACTTGAATTAAAAAGATTAATGAATTTTCAACTTTTGAGAACGTAGTTAATTTTATTGCTATTAGTCTTGGAGACATTCGAATTTTATTTTTTTATCAGTAATAAATGTGTACTTAGTTTATTTATTGTATTAATAGTCATTTAATGAAATTCTTCATTTAATATTTATTTTTATAAATTTTATTTCCTAATTATTTGATTATACAACATTTCATTGTTAACATTTATAAATAGATCTATTTGTTTGTAATCTAATCAAATTATAACATTTTGATGATGGTTCAAGGAGCTTGACCTAAAATGTTGATTGAAAAATATTTTACAAAATTTAACCATAAATTGTTTTCTAAGCCATTACTACAATTTAATTAATTTTAAAAATAATTTATATTTAATTATTTAACTAATAAATGTTTTTTAATTTTAATTTTAATTTTTTTTTCTTTTTTTTGTTTAATTCTATTGGACCCCTTTTTGAACTAAGTAGTGGACCCGCACCAACTCAATGAACACCTGGTGTGAGGCAATCATGGTAAATGATTGTTGTTTTGTCATGTAGTAGCGCTAGCTGGTAGGTGGCTAACAACTCCTTTTTGAATCAATTAGCATTGGAAAGTGGGCACATGGGATAATGACTACTCATTTAAGATAAGTGTAGTGGAGACAATGGGATGTGTACCTCCAACACCAACTCAGTGATTGGCATGCTCCATTCCCCATGATCCTATGGCACTTCAAGCTCTATAGAATGAAATCTAGTTCAATTGGAGAGCAGAGATGAACTGGAGTAGTGAAACTCTAGAGAATTGCTTCTAGATAGTTGCCATTAGAGTTAGACATAGTTTGGGATGATTTTGGCATTCCCCTTTGTAATGCTTAAGATCACTTGTGAACTAATGAGCCTTTAGCAGCTAAGTCAAGAATTTGCTCAGTATATATTAACTCATATATGTATTGTCGTTAAGCTTATTTAATGATGAATGCATTGTGAAAATGTTTAATAGATTAAATGCTTTAATTTTATAGTGTATATTGAGCTATCATGAGATTCTAACTTGACTCATTTATGGCTTACCTATAGCTAATGATGAACCTTGCACCTGATAGAGGAAAATATCTAAGTGTGGGTAAGACCATGCACCCTGTAATGATATTGGTGACTAAGCATAGACCTATGCCTAAATCCCCCATCTAGATACCCCATTTTCTCTCAAGCACCTGAATGCCATTGAGCTTATGAAACCCAATGCTTGCTCCCATGAATCCACAACCATCATTGCACTAACCAAGCCCTTAAAGAATAGATTTGTGCTATGGCACAACTATCCCAACATAGACCCTAGTCCCTTCTCTATTGTACTTTGATTGAGACCATAAGGTTCATGTGTTATGTAAAATGATACCAACACAGTCGAGTGTTAAATCTTGACCACCATAGGATTAGTCAAGACTTGTGCCATGTTAGAATAAGCCCATATTTGACCTAAATAGATATAAGAGTACATGATTGGGCCCATCATCGAAACACCTATTTTTTTACAACATTTTGGTTCCATTGCTCAGACCTATTGAATTTTGTTGTTGCAATGGTGCACCAGGACAATGCTTCGAATCTCTATCAAGAACATTAAGTGATGGCTAGAATGAGTAGAAGATATCTTTGTGTTGAGGCATCCAACTTGTAGAGGGAAAAACCTAAGAAAGTAGGTCTAGAACCACTTGTATGATGTTTTATATGAGGTTTTATTTTATGAACTACTAGACTAAGTGTATCACCAGTTGGATACTTATGCAACCCATAGGAGTCAAATCTATAGACAACACCTGAAGTGGATGAAAGATCACCTAGAGAGGCTTGAGAACTTAGATGCCACTTGGACTAGAGATGTAGACAAATGGTGGTAAAGGGCATTGAACAACTACATGCTTAAGTTCATAGCATCAATGTACTCCTACCCTGAAGAAGTAGACTATCCGTTCTTTTACGAGCCTAGAGGTGCATTTATGAAAGAACTTGGCAATAAACATAATAAGCTGATGGTGGATTATAGATTTGAAATAGTAAGGATGGAAAGTTAAAGTCCTATTGCATATGAGTAGTTCAATGGGGAAGAAGGGGACATGTAGGTGAGGCACAATGGAAGGGGATGAGTAGATTGACAACTGAGAGCTCAAGAGATAGGCTTATAATAAGAGGAGGTATAGAATGATAGAAGATCTAGAACCTAGAAGTTTTGAGAGGACTCATAGCAAGTAGAAAGGTCATGGATAATGATCTCTTGAGTGGTGGTGGTGCCTAAAAGAAGGATCCCTTGAAGACTTAGAACAAGCTCCATAGTTGATAGGTGAATGCTCAGGGTCCCTTCAGAACTTAACCATTGGAGATGCACCTACACCCTTTGAACCTATGGTGTAAGCTCATGTGTTAGATCCCCCACAGGATGATAGAATATTGACAACTGACCTCATTGTCAATTTAGACTTTGATCATTTTACAAATTTAGACTAGAACTTTGTGATTGAATAAGTTATCTTATATGAAGAGGTAAGTGAGTATAGCTCGAGACCTTGAGGCATTAGCCTGAATAGACAAAACATGAGTGCAAGTACCCTAGTTTAGCCAATGTCAATTGTTCAACCTGGGCAACAACCCATAGGGAGTGGCCCTTTGCCATTATTCAGTAGTATAAAACCATCATATTTTTGGTGCTAATAGTAACCATGGGACCAACATTTGGCTTACTTTTTGGAGGCCTTGGAGGATTAACACCAGGAAAAGTACCAAGAAGATAATTGTCCAAGGCACTAGATGTTCTCTAGCCCCAATCTATTACAAGATGGCCATGTGCTTACCTAAGTACCAAGGCATGGAGAACATCAAAGAGCATGTGCTCAAGTATGAATGATAATGGTGCACTCATGGAATAACTTAGTCTAAGCACAAGGGAACCTATTTTGTGACAACCTTAATCACTCCCATACTTGGTATAAGAAGTTTGATCCTTACCAAGCTATGGTTAACTATGACACCCTGAAGGGAGCCTTCTTGAAGTAGTTCAATATACATGAGTTTGAGTAACAGAGCATCACCACACTCAAGGATATCAACTAGGGATTATCAAAGAGCATGCACTTATATGATACTAGATTTAAGACTCTCCTTTCTAAGCTCCCTTACGATATTCACCCATCTTAGCATAAGTAGTGGTTTGTTATAAGATTTTTGTTACCTTTCATAAGGCACTATCCATGAAAACATTCACAAACCATCAGGAAGTGCTTCAAGTTGTGCTCAAAGTTGAGGTATTTGGGAGTGTTGATACTAGAATGATCCCCTTTATGGAGGCACAAATAGAGTCTATGGCCTCCCAACTATAAAATTTGACTGCTAGTTCATCACAAAATGCTTAAAGTGGGTTGTGGTGCATCGAATATGAAATAGAGGGTCATAATAAAAACAAATTCCCTTGAAGGAATGTGCATACACTGCTTCTCAGTGATGAAGTTTATCATGAGGTGCATTATGTTTACAACTTCCCCTTGTTACAACATGTCAGTCAAGTCAACACAACCCTTTATTATAAGTTGTGTGATGCCTACACTCACACCATAGCTAACTATTGAGTAATTGATGAGATGCACCAGAACATGGAGAGAGGTGCATGCCAAACAACTACAATAGCTAGAGGGTAGGAAAACTAAGGAAATGAGGGTCATGGTTGATAGAATGCCACCTATGGGAATCAAATAGGTTTTAGAGGGCGAGGTTGAGGATGTGATGGAGGAAGATTTATATTGCAATAATTTTATAAGTATAAGTTGATCGAGCACTATCAACATGACTTCTTAATGCATCTAATGTACAAATATTGTTAAGGATTGTATACAATCAAAGAATACCCTGACTTATACAAAATTCCAACCCAAGGTAAATTAGGTGTCAATAGGGGTATAGGGATTATCAGGGATGAGCCTAAAGTTATGAAATGGGCTCTAAAGGCATAGCCAACATGCACAGAGTCAATCAAAGTGAAGGAAACCACATGGAGTGGGTTAACCACTCAGTTACCAACTACACCAACATAAGCATTGTGCCTAGAATATGGTGAACTAAGCCATATCGAGTGCATAACATGGCTTGAGCAAAAAATGCACCCTACCTTAATCCTACACACCATAGAGACATCCTGTAATAAGACATGAGCATAATACAAAATTTGTAGGGAGAACTCCAACTGGCCATAGATCTAAAAGCGTAGGCTACCACCTCATGTAAAAAGCAAGATATCCAGGAGGTTGAAGTATATGAGCTAAAGTATAGGAGTTGGAGTATGTTCCCCATTTAAGAGTATGATGTGGGCACCCCATCATGCATGATAATTAAACCTACCAACTCTACCTATCACCTATGATAGATCACCAATCAATCACCTTTTCTCTCAACTAGTGACTCCTCTACCTTGGCATTGACATCATATGACCAATGATGTCCCCTTATGAACTCATGTTGCATGCACTTTACAAATGCATCAATACTCACTTCAACTGAAATAAAAGCAACAAGATAGACTCTATAACCTCAATGTATTTGCCCTATATATCACACTTGGAGTCTTTCTATATGCAAATAAAAAATAGTTAATAAAATATGTCACCACTCTACAAGTTATAAACCCATTTATAATGGGTGTAAGGTATATAAATCTAACAACTAATATGAAGTCAAAGAATGTGTATCATATGGGCCCTCTGGTGTATGATATCACCTAAAATACCCTGTCATTATCCCTCATCATCACTGCCCAACTCATTTTGAAATTTTCCTAACCTTGATATAATTTATCTAGGTGTTAATATATTGGCATTATAGATGAACATGGGCTAAAATATAGACTTTGAAACCTCAATGTCTTATTCTCATAACAACAATGCTGTTGTGCTAATTTGAGTCATTTATCAAACTTGAAGCCTTTTCCCAATCAAATTAGCCTCATGTCATCTTCATCGACTCTTAATAATAACAAATGTCAAATCGAAGAATCTAATGGTGGTAATTGAGTTTGAGTTTAATAACATCAATATGAGGCAATCCATATCACCTGAAACTGAGAAAATAAACCTAAAAGTGGCTACAACATAAAGGCATATATTTGAATCCTTTAACAACTATTACATCTTTAATCCCATCACCAAAGAATGGAGAACATTAGGTCTAGATTCTCAAATGGTAGATCCATTAATTCTAGGAATGTCTTTGGATGTCAAAACAAGGTTTTGGAAATTATTTGTAGGGGTAAACTAGTTGGGATCTGAATCGCTATGTAAGGCTTTTGTCTATGTGATGGATTACATTCTTCATAGAAATAAAAATACTCTTGGCCCAATCATTATGTCATAACTACAACTCCCCCAGTTTTGATTGGGTGACATATGTATTGGATGATTGAAGATCCCAACATGTTGGGGTATGGCCCATTTTGAGTGCTGAGGTTCGACACCCATGAGGAAATATAGACATAACCCATTTCTATTTCAAAAAAATTGCTCCCCTCTATCTTTGTGATTACAATGAAGAAATTATTTTCATTACAATGGCACCATAAAAATGAGAAGTAACTGAGATCAAATTGTAATTTGGATAAAAAATTTAAGTGGAAATGGGTACATACAATCAGTATCAAAATTGAAGTTGTAGATTCTTCAATGTTGTGATTTGTTTTGGCCATTCACCAGGGTGGTTACATAGTGTGATGTGGTTGACAGAAAATCATTTCCATACTATACTTAAGCATGATCTATGCCAAAAATAATTTTTATCCCAATTTTAAACCATTATGTGAAATGTGTCATCTCGATTTCATGATAGATTGCATTTGTGTATATTGGGATTTGATCTAACATTTAGGCATTTAGAATATTCATGTTCTATTCAATGACATGTTACATTTTTCAATGCAATTTGTAGCATGTACAAATGGAAGCTAGAAAATACATTGTGAGACCTCATTATCTTCTACCCATATTAATGACATTACATCATTGATGAAAATGACACATCAGACATGGATCCTTATTGCAATCAAATCATCTCTCATGACATGGAAGCTATAAGATAGACTCTAGGACCTCATTGTCTTATCCTAGGGTCAATGACATTGCATCATTGATTTGAGTTTTGCATGAGATGTTGAGCCATGCCACAATAAAATGGACTCTCATGACATCCTCATCCACCCTTGACAATAGAAAATAACCAATATGTTTTGTATGGCCTTGTAATTTCATCTAGCAGTTTGATTATGGTGTTTCCATATGGGCTTAGCATTAATGTAATTATTTTAGGTGTCAATATATTAGCATTGTGAATGAATGAAAGCCACAAGATCAACTTTGGGACCTTAATTTTTGATCCCATAATCAATGGCATTGCATCATTAGTTTGAGCTACACATGAGATGTGGAGCCCTATTGTAATCAAATCAGTGCTCATGATGTCCTCATCCACCCTTGACAATAAAATTTGTCCATTCAAATATACAACTACCCTGGTTTGACAAATCATTTGAAAGAGCTTGTCATTTCCCTTTGTCATCACTGTGAAACTCACATTGAAATCTTATAGTAATTGAATATTCTATATGGCCTTGTCCTTTCTCTTAAAGGTTTGAATATGGTATTTTTTTATGTTCTTAACCCTGATTTTAACTGCTCTTAAGTGTCAATATATTGGTAGTATGGATGAATGGAAGTTAAAATATGGATGATGGGACATTAATGGGTGGTTCATTAATTAGGTAAACCTCTTTTCATCTTTTGGATGGTACCAATAATGATTCTCTATATTTTTTATCCATGCATACAACACAAGCTTCATTCAATATGCCACCAAGGTTTGAAACATTTAGGAGCTCATACAAAACCTCTCCACACCCACATGTGTCGAGGTAAGCACCAAGTACATTACATTGTTAATGTTCTCCACTAGGGTTGTGCTTCCCATGAGGGCTGCCACATTGGACCTTTTCAAGGCCTCATCTAGTGAATAAGCTTCATCCCACTATTATTTTTAAAACCTTGTGGGAATGACAATCGCCATATTGGAGGCATCTTTCTATCCCTTAATAGGATTGGAATATTTATACGCTGAGACAAATCTATACAATGGCCTTGCAAAATAAAATCTTTGATGTAAATATAATATAATATTATGCTATATAATATATTATAAAGATAATTATATTATATATTTATAACTTTAAATATTATTAAAATATATAAATTATTATTACTTTATATGTTAATAATATATATTATTATTATATTTACACTATATATTTTAATATATTATATATATTTAATTTTAATGTATTAAATTTATATATAACTATAATGATATATTTTATAAATTATAATATAAAAGATATTAATCTAACAATAATATAATAATTATATGTTAATAGTTTTATATATATATATATATATATATATATATATATATATATATATATATATATATATTATAATTAACGTAAATTAAAATATTATATGAAAACAATAATATTATTATAATTTATAATCAATATATATCATAGTATTATATTTAATTATTATTAGCATTAATTTTATATTTAAAAACTAAAGAAAATAAGAAAAAAAGACAGGAGCCCATAATTTAACTCCTCTACCTGTCCGTCACAAACTGCATGCCATCCACCTGTCCCTCAGTCACAACTTGAATGCTTATTTTGGTAACAAGGTTGTAGACATTGGCATTTGATGTGGAAAATGAGGCTAAATTTTGAGAGGTTATAATTTTTGATCCATCATTTTATTTGAGCTTTTTTCATGCCAAAATGATTGTCATAAAAATTTTGGTGCAATAATAATCTATCCTATCTAATTATGGATATTTTAAATATTTTTCCTAGGCCATACATGACTATATGAGGGTTTAAAAATGCATTTTAATTTTTTTCAGGTTTTTTTTAATTTTTAGAAATTGTATATTTTTTATAATTAAATATGAAATTTAGTTAAAATTTGTCTGATAAATTAATTTTAGTGTTTATATTAATTTTGAATATTTTTAGGGTTGCAAGCTTGCAACTGAAACTTACTAAAAATAGTAACCGATAAAAATAATAAGTCAAATTTTTTTTAATTTTTTTAATTTTTAATTTTGCATGTCAACTCCAATTTTGAATTGAAATTTATTTATGCATAGTTTGTAATTATTTTAATCATTCAATACAAATCAATACAAACTATTATTTTAAAAGTATTGTGCCTATTGGATATTTTTGTCTTGATAGTATTTAGATTCATTATTGGTATTAGAGTAAGTTTGAATCTTAGAGGTATAAGAGATGGTAAGAGGATGAGGAGGAATTAATCAGATAAATAAGAATATGAAAGAGCTATAGAGACAAATAAAATAATTAATTGAAACTATTACAAATCAAAGACAAAGGAGAGCATAAGATGAATTAGATGATGACACATACCATAAAGAAGTAATTCCACAAGAGGAGTAATAGGAACATCTGCCATCAATAGAAAAAATGATGGTTAGAGATTTAGAGGGAATCAATGAAGAAATCAAGGTTGGCATTCCAGATTAAGGAGGAAGTTTAAAACCAAAGGAATTGTTATATAGGATGAATATCATAGAGAAGCTTTTCAAATGGATGAGTTTGAGAGAGGACAAAAAGGTAAAGTTTGCAAGTACGAAATTGAAGGGTCATGTAATGATTTGGTGGGATCCCCTACAGAAAGAAAGACAAAAAAAATGTAAATAGAAGATCAACTCATGTAAAAATATGGATAAGAAGCTGAAGGAGAAATTTCTTCATGTAAATTATGCACAAACCCTATACAAAAGATTCTATAATTTGAAGTAAAAAGATCACAACACACAAGAGTATACATATGAGTTTTACAAGCTTTTCATATGAGTAGAGAATGATGAAACATAAAAACATATAGCTATGAGGTATGTTTATGGCTTAAAATTTTCTATTCAAGATGAATTAAATATATATAGAATACTTTGCATGGACGAAACTTATTAATTAATTTTGAAGGTAGAAGGAAAATAAAATAGACAAAATTTCATAAAAACATCTATTGGTCCAAGAAAAAGATAATCTCCTCCAGTATTTCAAATATCATTATTGGATACGTCTTCAAAAAAATAAAAAATGAAACTATAGTCTAAGTAAAAGGAATAAATCTTAAATCCTTAAATTGTTTTGTCACAAAACAAGATGTAAAGGGGATTATAAAGCTTTAAGTGAGAAAAAAATAGTTTATTTATTATCTAATCAATTTACCAATTAGTGCACCTAATTTACTAATTAATTATTAATTCGTAAATTATTAGTTAATAAATCAATAAATTATTAATTTTATTTTTATTGATTAAATGAGAGTTGGTGATAGCTTATTAAGTTAAGAGACAAATAGGGGTCCTACTTCCGTTATAACCATTTTAACTAAATTTTAATAGACCATTTTTAATGATATACTACACATCATGTGGAGTTTGGGTTTCTTAATATGGTAGAATTTAAACCTGGGTTATTCTTGTATGAATGTATCCATGTAATTGTTACATTAAGATTTCGAAAAAAAATAATAAATAAATTTTTAATTAATTATTTAATTAAAGGTGAACTAAGGTATAAATGAAAAAAAATAACTTTAGTGACATGATTTAAAAAAAAAAATTAATATGCCTAAATTTTGATTGATGATTGCAATTTATTTAAAATATAAATAAATTATATTTATTCAACATATAAAATAAATAGCTTTAGGGTTATACCTCAATGGTAAGTCATTGTAATGATGATCATTAGGTCATGGGTTCGAGTTCTAATTTAACCATGAGTGTCGGGTGGGGTACTAACGTAAGTTCAAAGGATTAGTCCATTGCACTCACCCTACAATAACACAGTTAAAAGTGTACCAAGACGCTAGTTTTAACAAGTGTCGGGTGGGGTACTAACGTAAGTTCAAAGGATTAGTCCGTTACACTCACCCTACAATAACATAGTTAAAAGTGTGCCAAAACGCTAGGTTTAACATGATGATAAAGTTGTACCAGAAAAATTACAAAACACCCTTAATTACTTATATATATATATATATATATATATATATATATATATATATATATATATATATATATATATATAATTTGGTCAATCTCAATATATCATTCCATATTTTTTTAATGGATTCATAAAAAACAAATAACCTTTATGAAATTAAAAGAACGAAATTTATCATATTTTTTTTCGGATACATGAAAGACATTAAAAAATGTATTATTCAATTTAAAAAAAAAAATTTAAAAATTATTAAATAATTTAAATGAGTGTCTAAAATAAATGAAAGATCAACTTTCCACTTAGCATAACATTACAAAATAATCTTATAATTCCATGATGTGTAGAATGTAACTGTACTTAAAAAATTTAAATTGTATATAAGAAGTTAAAAACTGTTATAATTTTTTGATGTATATTCTTACTGACAACTAAGATGCAAGTAAACAAATTAATTATTATTAATTAATAATTAAAATTAAATTTCATAAAACAATACATACTTCGAATATAAAATAATTGTTTAAAATAAATTTCAACATTTTAAATATAAACAAAATATGCAGATAAATATAAACAAAATATGCAAATAAATACAAGGAATGTTCATGAAAATACATTCTTCCCATGTGCTGTGGAAAAATAGATACGTTCGACAATCCATTCCTAAAACTAAAACAAAAGTGAATTAAAAAAATAAATAAAAATTGAAAAGAACAAATATATGCATTGCACAAATAAAAAATTGAAAAGAACAAATATATGCATTGCACATATATTAGTCCCAGAATGATATTAATTTAACTCTACATATGCATACAGCATATATATGATGCAATCAAAGGCTCCTACTAGAAAATTTTATAAGATTATTAATTAAATTATTAAATTTCACAAGATTTTTCTTATATACTGAAACCTCTACTAACCTTTACATATGTTTTTATTCATATTCCTGTTATGCTTTCTTTGAAATCAAATACCATAAACTTTAGCTGGCCGTTTTAATTCTAACATATAAAGAAAAAGACCTAAAATGGAACAGGACTAAATCCCATATCAATTTACATTCTATAAGTGGTTCCATTCACTTTAACAATATATATGGCACCATTTAAATGTTATGTGGATACCAAGTTAAGTAGATAAGTAATGATCCTCCTCTCTTTATGAATTAAAAAAATTAATTAATATTTTGGTTAAATAATTAATAAATCATTTTATGTTGTAATTTTTTTTTTTCCACATTATATTGCGATAAAATTATTTAAAGATTTAAGTTTTATTTTTCTAATTCAACTATTGATTTCATTCTATGTTTGTTTAAAAATAGACCTAATAATAAAATTCAAAATATTAAACAAAAATAATTATACATAATGAATGAAAAATAATATTATTTATTATATTCAGAATGTTTTCATGAATAAACCATTGCCATTTTTCCATCTAAACATGATGATGGATTAATTTTAATGTTAATTAAATTGTGTGTACCAAATATTAATAAGATTGAGTGCAAAATGATATAGAAATGTATCGTCTATGGTCTATAAAAAGACACTCCATTTGATGACGTAGTGTGAAACTACACAAGATATAACTTAGGCACAAGGTAATGGAGTCCAAAATTTGTGCAAAGGTATGTGCAAAGTTAGTGTAGTATTTACCTACTCCTTCACCCAAAAGAGAGTCTCATCAATAAAGGGGAATGTCTGCCTACCCATTTAATATTGTCTCTTAATATCAAGCTCACTAGAAATATAAAACTATCATTTAGCTTGTTCGACACTCCCAAATGAAGGGTTTGGGAATGTTTTTTTTTTCTAAATATGAATCCTAATAATAATGATCGATATAATTAATTCGATGATAAATATTTAGTAAGAGGTATGATACATATCCTTTAGGATATTAAATTATGCTATCCCCTTCCACTAGCTTCACTATTAATATGAAATAAATTATTCGAAAGTTATGAATTTTAGATAATTACTAAAATTAATTATGCAAACCAACTTCAGATTTCAGTATCCCCAATAATGTTTCAAGTTGATATAAATCCTAGTTAATAGGCTAATAAATATGATTAAGTCGACATGTTTATACCTCCAGAGTGCATAACACCAATCACATGAGCCCCATATTAGGCAACAATAGTAACTAAACCTTGTGAAAATTCCCAAAGATTAAGGGATGGGTTATGGGACTATCTTCTCATCATTAGTATTTCAAAATCGATAGGTTATTTGACAATTCTATGTTAAATTAAAGAGATTTAAAATTTTGACTAGGATAGAGACCCATTTGTAAAAAATATCTTAATTGGGATTTTGAAAATAGCTCTTGCAGAATGAGTTGGTGTCAAAAGGCTAGGATGATGCCCGATGCTGTTGTTTGATGATTTTCAGGGAGTGCAATTGGATTTCTCTTGCCCAAAGATCATCATGTCTAGAATTCATCATTGAAGGATGTGTGGTGTGAATCAATGAACCAAAGTCTATAAAAAGTCTTGAGTGTGAGTTTATATTGATAATTATATTATCAATATTATGCGAGTTTAAATTCATTCAAGGCACGAAAAAATTACAGGGTAGTAAAATCCAGGATGTAAACATGGTTGATGAATCAATTAGTTATGGGTGCAAATTTTATATTCCATGAATCGAGATGTTCTTTACATGGTACTCATAAAGCATGTTCAGTCTCATATATATATATATATATATATATATATATATATATATATATATATATATATATATATAATGAGTTTATGGATATTTTTGCAATAACACCATATAAGGTGGCATAATAAATTTACAACATAGGAGCGTCTTTGTGAGCGCCTATGGAAGGCTAAGAGTGCAATTTTTTGAGCCAAGTGTGGACCTAATGAGATTAATTTGCTAAAATTAATGTTAGAGATAGAAATGTGTGCAGAAAACTAGGCCATAGCTCAAGAAACATACCTAAAATCTTGACCATAGGATTCAAGGTGATTGAGATGATAACATTGTCAAGATGGTACAATCAAGCACAATAAACTCAACATTGTAGTGTTTAGTCGAAACATCTAGATTGGGCATTGGTGGAACAGAGTGCAATGGTCCTCTAAGAGAAACTTATCTAGCACTAAGAAAACATGACACATTTGGACTACTAAGTGGCAAAAGCCAATAAGATGAAATCGATCTAAAGTTGAATAATTATTCTATAAAATAATGACGTGATACAAAAACCTTGGAAAGACCACTGACATGCTTTACAAGACAATAACCCCTGTACATTACGCATTACCCAGATCTCGAGAGGTTTCTGCCTCAAATACTAGGCATATGGCTTCGGGTGAGCGTGCACTAAAGCGCAATAGAATTTTGAAGCTGTACTTATAAGTGCATTTTTGACCCCCCACCTACATACATGAATTTTAAATACAGTAGAAACTCAACGCATTTTCATATTAAAATGATACCATTTTGGGTCATTTTTATTATATATATATATATATATATATATATATTACAATTTACAAGTTATAAATAAATATTATCAATATTGAACAACTTAATTACACTATCAATTTAAGATAGCAATTACAGTTCATTTACATGTTGCTAATAAATATTGGGCAACTTAATCACATTGTCTAGCTAAAACAACTACTGTGAAACCACAAAAGGGGCAAGTCACCTCTTAAAGTGTATATGTAAAAAAATGCATACATATGACTTGTTAAGTTGTTAAGTCCTTACTCTTATATCCTAGAGACATAATAGCATAGGTGCCTTCATTGAAATTTTTTGAGCACACCATTACATGCTCTTCATTCTTATGGTTTTCAAATTTGGAATACATACATAATTTTGTCAAAGAGATTTTTTTGCACATTGAAGGTTTTATTAAACATGAAAGTATTAAAAGCATCACACATGAAATCAAATAATTCATTGTAGAAATTTTGTTTGAAATGGTCCTTATGTGCAGTTGTTGCTCTCGATTTTATAGTAAAGATTATTTATTTCATTATTAACTTAAATTTATATTTACTTTGGACCATCTATTCTCATAAGTAGAAGGAACATTGTTAATCACAAATATTTTAAGTTTCTAATATAATGTTACTTCAACAAAAGTAATCACAAGTGTAAAATGATTATGATACTATTTCATTAATCTACATAATTAATTTTGAGAAGTTCTTCATAACTTAATAATTTAGCACTTGACTTTAAAGTAACTATAACCTATTTTGATTTGAACTTATATTTAAATTAGTCTTAATTTTTTAACTTTTTATTCTATTCTATCTTGTTGTACTTATCTAAAACCCTCACATTTATTTATTTCAAAAAGTAATATGCATTTACTAACCATTTTACTTTATTATGCTTTTTGAAAAAAAAAAATTATTGACGATAAATATCAACCAACTCATACAAATCATAAAAATATTTTTCAATAATTAAAACATGAACTAGTTTATACATCACTTTTATTTTAAAAAATGGTCATTTCATTCACATATCCTAACATAACTATTAAATAACATCTCATAATTAATTATATCTTTATGTTAAAAGTAAGAGGTACTTGCTCAACAATTTATGAAACTCTAAATATTAGAGGATCAGAACATAGGTAGCTGAGATGTGTAAGCTACATAGTAGAGGATCAGAACATGGAAGGAAGTGGTCTAATAACAAAACCCCATGCGTTGAAGATAGGGGTGGAGGGAGAGTGGAAGCCAGTGTTCATCTGTGTAGTGGAGGGGCATGGAATGGTTTACACTCTCCACAAACATTATGAGATGAAGCAAATCTAGGGTTTGCAGGAGGTTGGAAATAGGGGAGGATAGATCCCATGTTTTGGGAGGTCAAAACTCAGTTTAAGTCAGGGGAAAAATCATTTTTTGAAGCTATAGAAGGATACAAAAGTCTTCTTGTGAGTCCAACAAAGGAAACTCTAGTCCTTTCTTTTGATAAGCAATAGATTAATGTGATGATCGAAAGGGAAGAATGGTTAATTTTGCAAGATTGATTTGTAAATTTGAAGGACTCTGGCCAAATTTGATAGCATTGAATGAGTATATTTCATCCCAATGGCAAGAGTTGGTTGAAGGTAAGATTTAGATCTATCCCTGTGCTAGAGGTTTTTTTATCTTAATTCTTGATTCAGTAGAAAATAAAAAGGTTGTGTTTAAAGATGATGTTTGGAATTGGGATAATCATAATTTGTTGATTAAATCTTGGCACCTTGATTTTAATGCTCAAACATAAACTTTCAATGTTAAATCAATGTGGGTTAGGTTTCAAAATCTTCCATTTCAGTTTTGGGATGATCTAGTTTTTGAGGCTATTGGAAATACATTAGGTAAATTTTGGGCTAATAATAAAATGACTAACGATAAGGGGCATACCACCTATGCCTAGATTTTGGTTTATATGGATTGTGCTAAAAAATTTCTTGCTCAAATAGAACTGAGAATGGGTGGAAAAAATGGATGCAATCATTAGACTATGAAGGGAATCCCTTTAGATGTAGGATATGTTTCAAAATAGGGAACTTGGTCAATGATTGTCATAGCTTCAAATTTAAGAAACACGTATTGTGGTGGAAAAACACTAATATTAAACATAATACAATACTAGTAGCGAATGATAGAGGATGTGATAATGAGGGAATAGAGTTTGAATGGAAGAAAAGGAGCAAAATCAAGCAAATAAGACCCTTAGTTGTGAGGAATAAGCCAAAAAGGTGGGGGGTTATGGTGGTTCAAGAGTGGCCAAAGGAAAGTGAATAAATAAGTCCAAATCTAGAAGCCCAGACTCCTGTAGAAAGACAAGGTGTGTTGTTACCAGAGAAAGCATTTCAACAAGAAAAATCTCTAGAAATCTCCATCCCCATACTGCCAAATCCTATGGAGGGAGGAGAATATACTTTTGTCAATAATAGAAAGAAAGGTAAAGGTAAATTGGGTTTGAATCTCATTACTATGTCTCTTATATCCCACAAAGAAAATCACTTGGGAGATGCCTAATTAGATTCTTTTTTCTTTTGGCAGTAGTTTTTGTTGTATATCTTGGCATGTGGCCATTTTAGTGCTGCTTTTTTGATGTTTTTTCAGCCTTCGGTCTACCACCAAGTGTTTTTGTAGCCTCAATTCTTTTATTTCTCTTCTAAGGTATTGGGTCCCTAGCTCAAAAAAACCTTTCCATTTAACCTTAATAAAAAACAAATCTCATAATTAATCTCTCTACTTATATAAAACATAAATTCAATTCTTATAAAAATTAAATTAAAAAATAATTAAACTCATAAATCATAAATATTATCTAAAATATCTTACAATCAACACCTCACATTTGCAAATACATTTAACCTCATTTTCAAGAATTAATCTTCTATTTCAATCCCAAAAAAACTAAAAATATATATATTAAAAATAAATCTATTTTATTTATATCAATAAAGTCAAATAATTATTTTGAAAAATGCAAACCTAATAAAATAATAAAATTTCTATATAATTTTAAAATTTAACCATATATATATATACTCACTCACCACCTTTTTTTAAATCATTATATATAGATATTCCAATTCCATCAAAAGTTAAACCAGAAAATTCTTTTTTTATATATAATAAATTTAATATTTTAAATCTTTAACCATTTTAAATGAAGTAAAAAACTCCACAAATCACCAAATGCTTTTCAAAATACTAAATGAAAATCCTCGTAATTATATTTATTTGGTTAATGAAAAATATAATACATTTAAATTCCATAAAAATAAAGTTTGTTTTATACTTCTTCACTCTTTAAAAAAATTGGAATGGATAAATAATTTTTTTTTTTTCAATCTTTCACTTTATAAAAGTCATTTGATTAATGAAAAATATAATACATTTAAATTTTATTAAAAAGAGTTTGTTTCATACATTTTAAAATTGTTTATTAGACAAATAAAATTAAAGTTTCAATCTTTCAATTTATGAAAGGAAAAATCTCAATAAAAATAAATTAAAATTAACTTTTAAATTTTTTATAATATATATATTTTTAAATAATTTAAATAATTAAAAATTAATAAATATATAAAATAAACGATTCAAAATAAAGATGACTACTTAAATTAAGTCATAAAATTTGATGTGTAAGAATTCGAATATGAAAGTTAATTTTATATCAATTAAAAATATGTATATCTTTATAGAGTAGTAAGTGTGTTTATAATTTTTGCATGTTAGAACTAGATTTGTAGGAAGATATAAGAAATATTGTTACTCAACACTTCTAGAACATGAAAAAATATATTAGACTCTCATGAAAATTTGGCTAGGACATAAAAAAATCTATTGGACTCTGAGGAAAATTCAAGATTAAGGAAATTAATGAAATTTGATACAAAGAAAGATATTACTTATTTCATTGAGATGAAATAAGTATCATATTTAATAAAAATTAAAATGTGATTGTATATTTATCAAATTGGTTTGGAATTATCTATCATTTTGTTTAGAAAGTCTTTAATGTTTTATATTATAAGTATCATATTTAATCAAAAATAAAATATGATTGTATATTTATTAAATTGGTTCAGAATTATCTATCATTTTGTTTAGAAAGTCTTTAATGTTATATATTAGTGTGAGTGGAGAGGACGCTCCTAAGAAATTGTTCCATTCAATCATAATTTTTTGTATTAAATTTATATCATTTTTATATGTGCATTTCAAATATTATATACTGAAAATTGTCATCCCATCAGTTTTGAAAATAGGATTAACTTAGACATTATTTATTTTCTCCAGTTTAAAAGTTAGATTAATTACTTAGACTTATATGGAATGCATTATTTTGTCAGATCAACGATTAAACAATGTACTCGCTTCACATGTTTGACTATGATAGAGTGTTAAAGTAGAAGCGATCAACTCAAATATGTGATTTGATGCCAATGACTTAATGACAATGGAGTCTCAACATACTTATATTACTATTTTGTACAAATTTTTCAAAATGATTAAAATTAATTAAATATTATTCATTAATCTAATACTCTTTAGTGTATATATGTTTACATAATTAAAATAAAGGCTAATATTTATGAGCCAGGTGAGGATTGGAAATAACATTAAAATAAATAAATTTATATTGGAAGATGTGAAAATGGTTACCAAATATATAATTATTAAAATAAATGAAAATGAAATTAAAAGAAACAGAAAATAGAATACTCTAAAGCTTCAACTTACCTCATCATCAATAGTCATAAATCTTATAGTTTTTGTGTTTTTCGTTCTAGACTAGATTGTCCACTTTCCCCAACATTTTATGCCCTACCACAACTAAAGCATTTTTATATATGCTTGCACGTGAAGTTGACAGTGAGGTTACTAAGGGGATTGCACTTTCTTATCTCTCTACTCAGGTTATTAATGTGTATTTTTTTGGATGATTCCTTTCTTGGGCCACCAGAATAAGAAGCCTCCTTTAAAGAGGCATTTCATTGCCTTTTTATTTTTATAAATCCTTTGGGTGAAGCCTACAATGGGAAAAAATGCAATCCTACAACCAAAGAATGCCCATATCAAAGTGGATCCAAAATTATCAGTGGAAGTGGATCTAGAAAGAGGAAAGGTCAAATTCCTTAGTATCACCTTCGATTTTGATAGCTTGCCTTTTGAGTTATTGTAATATGTAATTGAAATAGTGGAGAAAATTTTAGTAGTATAATAAAAATCATCTTGTAAGAACGTGTAAAGTCCACTGAAATTATTATAAACACTCATGTCTAAAATTCATCTTATTGGGATCTTTATAAAACCTCTATTATAAGTTAATAAAGGTACTTTCAAATTTTATTTAGGCCAATGCCAAAAAAGACTCAAAGTTTCTACAAAGTAGCTTTAGACATTTATTTCCTTCTTCATGAGAAATGAGGTATCAGCATTATTGATATTCATAGACAAAGCACAACACTTTGTGTTAAATGAATTATCAAAATTGCTGAGGGGAATGAGGCTTATAAAATTATCCTCAGATATTGCATTTTTGTAGGCTATCCTTATGGAAATAATTATATAATATTAATTTTCACATTCTTTTGATTATTTTCATCCGTTTCAATAAAGAAGGGTCACTAATAACTAAGAGTATTTTGAATTTTTTTCAAATAGTGAAACCTTATCTCAAAGCAACCAAGGATGGATTTATAATTTGTCTTTCTTTTTATTACCACAATTTTTGATGGTCCCATAGCATGACAAACACCAACAACCCTTTCGCTGATATACTGAGCATAAAATTTCTTCTACATTAGAAAGTGAATTTGCATAGTTTAGGATTTAGTTTCCTCCAAAGATTGGATCCTTTGGAATGATATATACACTAAGGATATACTATTGAATTCATACTTGATTTCTATTTAACAAGTTCAATAGTTGGTTCCAGATGTCATGCTTCATAAGATGGATGTGTAAACCCCATTGGTCAGATGGAAAGATTGGTGATGGAATTGTAATACTGCATTCAAAATTTAAACTCTTAGAGTACTCTATCAAATTATGAACCATTTTCTCAGGCTTTGGTAAACGTAAGCCCAAAATGGGGCATGCTGTAGTCAATAGGATTTGGAATGCCAAGGTCAAGCCCAAATTATCTTACATTCTTTTATGTCTAGTTTATCATGGTCTTATACTTCGGGAGAGTCTTAATCACATTACATTTCCTGTCCCTAAATGTCTAACCTAATCTCAACTTGAAACCTTTAAGAATATTTTTTCGGCATGCCTAAGAGCCCAAAAAGACTAGAAATAGATTTATATCTTATTTTAGCTTTATCATGTAAAACCATTCAATTGGAAACTTGATCTTTTTTTAGGGACAATGCTCATTGGCCTCCATGCCTTATATTTTTATAGACTATTTTTAGAGTTATTATTTTATTTCAACTATTGAAGTTTATAAATTCAACTATTTCTTTACAATAAAAAGATTTCTATCTATTTCTTTGTCAATGCTAAAGTGCTTTTTATTTTTTCAAAATTTCTAAAGATCCAATTCTATAATCTTAAGGAGTTTATCAACCATTTGGAGAGCTCTCCTTGTACCATAAGTCATGTTCATTGTGACTAGTCCTTGAATGATACTGCTCTACTAGAATAAAGACATTGGCAGAGTTGTTCTGACAATGCTTTCTCCTCCATTCCTTAGGGGGATCATGTTTGACATCATGTGGAAAGACTTCTGCTACTCCTTACTAATGAATTAATTTCCTTGTGTGGAGTGGTAAGCTAGAGGAATATTATGTGTTTTTCCCTCTTGATCAAAGAATTATAGTCAATTTTTCTCATTTAGAGACTATTCATGATGGCTACCCAATCTTCCTTTATTTAAGCCATATTCTTAGGTTGCTTAAACTCATAAGGATGATCCTAACCCACCTCCTTCAGGTGTTGCTCCTTGTTCTTAGCTATCTCACTTTCCTTATAATTTAAAACTTTAATTTTGCATTTGTGTTTCCGTACTTAACTAACATTTTTATTTTAGTTTTGAATTATATATTGTTACATACCAATTGACTACTTTTTTATTTTAACCATATATATATATATATATATATATATATATATATATATATATATATATATATATATATATATATATATATAATGTGTGTGTTGGACTTAATAGATATATCGATGAGTTCCAATAAATTATAGTAATAAAATATAATATGTGATTCAAAGTGTTGACTCTCGATCAAACTAAAAGAAAAATCCGAAAAACTTATTTTAATGTTCATAATATTAAATCTTATTAAATTTTTATTATCAATTTATATTAGTTTCATTGATGGCTGGCTCAACGGGTGGAAATGGATGGTTCGTTGATGGCATTCCTTTTTTTTCCTCTATATTGATATTAATTTCATATGGTGTTGCCTAATTTTGGTTACCTATATAGATAGGAATGTAAACTTTGTATGGTTACATCCATATAAACCCATACAATGAACTGTCTACCCCTATTGGCAATCATTTTTCAAATCCAAATAACATGACTTGATTAATGTGAAAATGAATGGCATTACTAAAGTGGGCAGAGGCAAAAGAAAAAATCACACAAGAGAATGTTCTACGACACAATAAACATGATTTTTTTATTGCTTGAATAAAATGATTACATATGCCACTATTAAGAGAGGTCTATAGAACAATCCAAAAAAAACATGTGTGAAAGGAGGTCAGTGGTAGAGGCATCTAGAATGATGGTGGGAAGTTTCTATATTTAATGTTGCAGTTGGAAGAAGATTCTAACTATGTATCTTTGGTGGGAGAACTTAATATTTGCCAACACTCCCCCTAATTTCTACCACTAATTACATCAAAATTTACAATATTCAAAATTTCTCTTAAATATTCAAATTATTCATGCTAATGCCTTTGTGAATATGTCTGCAAGTTGCTCCTTTGATGTGCAATGCTATAGGATGAGTTCTCCATTGTTGACTAACTCTCGAATGAAGTGATATCTAATGTCAATGTGCTTTGTCTTCTTGTGAAAAACATGATTCTTTGATAGTCCAATGGTGGACTTGTTGTCACAATAGATTGTAGTGGGCTCCACTTTCTCATGCATTAGATCCTTCAAGACTATTTGCATCCAAACTACTTGACATGCTGCTAATGTACCTACTATATACTCTACTTCTGGTGATGAGATTGTCACTATTGGTTGTTTCTTTGACACCCATGCCACAAATCCTATTCCAAGATGAAATGCATATCCAGATGTACTCTTTTTGTCATCAATACTCCTTGAAAAATCACTATCTGTATATCCAACCAACTAAAAATTATTTAAAGTAGAATATAATATGTCATGATTCATAGTTCCTGCAATGTACCTCAATAACCTTTTTCCTGCTTGCCAATGTGAATTCTTTGGTTCATTCATGAATCTAGAAATCAAACTAACTCCATTCATTATGTTTGGCCTAGTTGTTGTGAGATACACCAAACTACCAACCAATTTTTTGAATATGGTTGAATCAAAATCCATCTTAGCATCTTCTCTACTTAGTTTTGTGCCTATTACCACATGTGTAGAAAGTGGATTTCAATTTATCATTCTAAAACCTTCTTAAAACATATTTTGCATATTTATTTTGATAAATGAAAATGCACTTATCATTTTATGTGACTTTAATGCCAAAAAAATATTTCATTAAACCCAAATGTAACATCTCAAATTCTTTCTTCATTGCAGATTTAAACATGTCAATAGAAAGATTACTTGTAAAGATCAAATCATCAACATCTAAGCAAATAATCAAAATCTGACCTTGTTCATTAACTTTGGTGTATAATTTAGGTTCATTAGTGCTTCTGCTAAATTCATTCTTTATCATGTATGAATCAATCCTGTTGTACCAAGCTCTTGGTGCTTACTTCAATCCATAGAGTGCCTTCTTCAACATATAAACCTTGTCTTCATATCCTTTTATTTAATATCCTGGTGGTCACTACACATAAACTTCTTCTTCCAAATATCCATTCAAGAAAGCTGATTTAGCATCCATTTGATAAATTTTCCATTTTTTTGAACTACAATAGCTAGTACCATTCTAATAGTATCAAGTCTTGCTATAGGTGCAAATGTTTCATTATAATCAAATCCATGTTCTTTTGCAAATCCTTTAGTTACTAATCTTGTCTTATATTTATCAACTTCTCCATTTCCCTTATATTTAGTTTTGTAAAACCATTTTACACCTATACATTCTTTATCCTTAGGTAAATCAACTAGATCCCATGTATCTTTTTTCTCAATAGATTCCATTTCATCATTCATTGCATTATTCCAATGTTCTTCCTTAATTGCTTCTTCAAAATATATAGGATCTTTGGAAAATAAAACAAAATTAGATTGCAAATCTATCCTATCTCCTTGATCATATATTTCTTGCAAGCTTTTAGTCTTTTTGCCTGTTAGTCTTGGTCTCAATGATGAAATTTTAGGATTTGAGTCATTACTTACTTGTGGACTTGATGATTATCCTTTCTCAATTGATTTTTCTCCTTGACCTTTTTCTTTTTGTTCTTCTTATGGTATTGCTGTTGTACCTATAATTGTCTTGTCTATATTGCCATACCAAGATTCTTCTTCTTTGAATACATCTCTACTTACAATGACTTTAATGGTTAAAAGATTAAACAACTTATATGCCTTATATTGTTCATCATAACCAATAAAAATGCATTTTTCACATTTATCATCCAATTTACTCCTTATTTCTTTAGGCACATGTGCATATGCAATACAACCAAATAATTTGAAATGAGAAAGACTATGATGCTTACCACTCCATGATTGTTGTGGAATCATGTCCCTCATAATCTTTGTTGGAATCCTATTCAAGATTTAAACTGCACAAGCAACTGCTTCAGCCCAATGCTCATTAGGTAGATTCTTACCTTTCAACATGCTCCTTGCCATCTCCATTATTGTTTGAATCTTCCTTTATGCAACACCATTCTGCTGAGGTGTGTAACTTTTAGTGAACTACTTCTTTATCCCATGATACCTACAATAATCCTAAAGCTCATTTGACTTGTATTCTCCTCCTCTATCTGATCTCAATACCTTGATGGATAGGCCTCTCTATTTCTCAACTAATGCCTTGAATTCCTTGAACTTGCCAAATGTTTCAAATTTGTATTTAAGAAAATAAAAATGTTTTTCTACTAAAATCATCAATGAATGTTAGAAAATAAATGCTCCCCCCTAATGATGGGGTTTGCATTGGACCATATAAGTTTGTATGTATAATTTCTAAAGGTGCCCAAGCTCTATATGACATTTCCTTTGGAAAAATCTCTCTCTATTGCTTAGCCAAAATACAACTTTCACAGGAACTCAATGGTGCTTCAATGGGGGGGTAAACCTCTTACCATTTACTTTCTTTACAACAAACACAATCCTTTGAAGTTTAGATGTCCATACCTCAAATGCAATACCCATGCTTGATCTTGACTTGATGCCTTGAAACTTGCTCTAATCTCCTCCATCATTTCACTTTTCATGCGAAGTGGGAACATTCTATTATTTTTCATTTCAATTGTTGCAATCACCATGTTACTTGAAGAAATATCAAATATAGTGCAAACATTATCCTCAAAAGCAACTCTATAACCCCTTTGAATAAATTGTCCCACACTTATGAGATTATGCTTTAAATCAAGTACAAAATAAATATTGGGAATAGTCTTCTTACAATGTTTTGTTATCACATTAACTGCACCTTTTTTCATGGCTTCAACAATGTTATCATTACCCAATTTAATTTTTGATTTAACTGAAGTATCCAAATTCTCAAACAACTCTTTATTTCCAGTTATATGATTACTACAACCACTATCAAGAAACCAAATGTTACTCGAATTTTCTTGAGCTACATGACATGTAAAAAACAGTGTCTTAGAGCTACTCTCAGAGAAATTTGCATTTTGCTTTCCCATATCTTGTAAAAAACATTCATTTGCCAAGTGACCATACTTCTTGCAATAATAACATTGAACATTTGACTTATCATACCTTTGTGATACCTGATTGTTATTATGTCCTCTTGAGTTGAAAGTTTGATTTCTCCTTCCTCCTAGATCTGGACTCCTCCTTTCTTCTCTTTGATAATTATATCTTCCTTTTCCTTTTCCTCTGAATCCTAGATATCCTCTTCTTTTGCCTCTACCAAATGTCATTTGTGTTTTGAATGCATTTTCCAATGAGGTGTTGTCATACCTGTTCAACCTGTCTTCATAATTTTTCAAAAAACCAACCAACTCATATATAGAATATGTAGCCAAATCCTTAGATTCCTCAATTACCATGACATTTGCATCAAATATTCTAGGCAAATTTCTTAAAACCTTTTCTAAAACCTTTTGATCTATTAGCTCATCACTATTATGCCTTATTTGATTAATCAAATTTGTAACACGATTTGTGAATTAGTCTACTGATTCAGAATCTTTCATTTACAAATTTTCAAATTCTCTTCTGAGTGCTTGTAGTTTTGCAATTTTTACCTTACTAGTACCTTGATATGCCGTCTCTAGAATGTCCCATGCTTGCTTGGCTGTAGCGGCTGGTTTAATCCTTCCAACAACTGAATCATCCAACACTTGTCCAATTATCTGCAAAGCCCTTTTATTCTTTTGCCTATTTTCATCAAGCTTTTTATTATCATCTGAACTGAATGTTGCCTTATCTTGTGGTTCAGTATAACCATTTATAACTATGTCTGATAACTCATACGAATCAAATGTTAATTTCATTCTAAAAGCCCAATCATCATAATTCTTTCCAGAAAATATAGGAATCATAAATTGATTCCTGCTTGATGCCATACTTTAAAAAAATAATCTTCTTCAAAGGGAAAAATACTTCTTAACAACGACTCTTGTTTCCAAACAATTACCCTTTGAATTAGTGGCTCCAAAATCTTCTTGATTTGATCATAGATATGGCAACACACACCTTCACTACTCTTGCAACGTCCTTTTAGATGATTTGGAGTTTCTACATACCAATGATCTTTAACCATATAGATTAACAACTTCTTTTGTTCTCCAATCAATTACAAACAGTCCAACATAAACCTTGCACAAGGACAAAAATATTGACTTTAAAACAAAACATTAGCGTTAGTCATCTGCAAATCTCACCTTGACTAGCAGCTAATTTTTGACTGTTTTGTTTTTTACTTTAAACCCCAGCTGCAGTGATCTTCCTTTGTCATTGGCAAATGGGCAGACAATTCTGCAATCTACTGTATGCAGCTTCAACCCACGATCAATCTGCTATCAACTGCACTCTTCTTTAGAAACATATTTTTCTGTTCACAGCAGTAGCTTGCTATCCTTAAAACTGCATATTTCCCTGGCTCTGATACCACTATGAAGTGGGCAGAGGCAAAAGAAAAAACCACTCGAGAGAATGTGCTACGGAATAATAAACTTGATTTTTTTATTGCTTGAATAAAATGATTACATCTGCCTCTATTAATAGAGGTCTGCAGAACAATCCAGTTACAACAACATGCGTGAAAGGAGGTTGGTGGTAGAGGCGTCTAAAATGACGTTGGAATTTTTCTATATTTAATGTTGCGGTTGGAAGAAGCTTCTAACTACATATCTTTGGTGGAATAAATTAATATCTGCCAACAATTACTTCAAGCCCAAATTACAGTGGCTCCCCCAAATTAAGCCTACAGTGGCTCCCACAAGTAGAAGGGATCCGCGACATCTTCTAAAACCAATATATCATCAGCATTGGGATCATTTCCTTATAATATGTTGTGGTTATTCAATGTACTTGCTGATTTCACTACATTATTAGCCATGAGAAATACATGATTATCATGTGTTTTCACAAGCTCTGCTTGCATCATTGCGAGTTGCATATTGAAAATGGGATATTTATTTCTACAGTTTACACACTACGCCTGTGTAACTGTAGACAGGGTCATTCAGCGTGGCACTTGCTTCATATACCATGCTGCTCACATCATCTTCTCTCTTCTCATCTGGAACATCCTGAAACACCAAAACAACCGAAAAGTGTCAGGGTGGTTGAAAGATGGAAATTTTTATTTGCTTGATTAAATTGTACTCCTCTTCTCCTAGAGATTGAAATGTGATTCCTTAACTCGAATGATTTTCCAAATTTCCTTGTCCTGAATACATTCCGTGCTATTAAGAACTTTTGAGGATCGTGTGGTGGAAAATAGGGAGCAAGCAAACATTTTTTTCCACATTTTCTTCATTGAATCTTACAAGCTGTGCATAGATAGGCAATCGGGCATTGCTCCATCTTCACTGATATAAAAAACAAAGGTTAATACTGCAACCAAATAATACTCGTATCCAAAATAAACAAAGGTTAAAAGGGGACTCATCTTATATTAAAGTAGACAATTCCATTCATTGAACTACATCTCGTTTTTTAATACAAATATGTGTGTGTGTTAAATTTTTAATAATAAATTGTAGAAAAATAAATTAGTCAAAACTTTTGAAAGACCGATTACATGAAGGGGTTTGTTGCCCCTGAGTTACCTGCAAGATTAAGTTGAATCTTCCTCGATTTTTATAGAGCAAGGGAAAAGGTGGCTAAAATTTTCCTACACCCACCTAAATTTTTATTGACATCTAGCACATTGTTGTTGGGCAAAACAATTCACGCAAGATTTTTTTGGAGTGAAAGTCATCTATATTTTTCAGAGCGTGTGATTAACACTTCATTGCCATTTTCCTAAGTGCATATGCGTAAATCATGTTGCTAAAACTACATCACTGGTATTTGCAAATCACAATTTTAATTTTAAACTATTTAGTTCTCTATTTTTTAATTTTGCGATCCATATTTGTGATTTTGTTTTAAATTCCATTTTGCAGATGCTTAAGGTGTAAGCTATTTGAGGTTGTCTCAGATACACTAGATTGGGAAGCCATTGTATGTCATACAAGATAAATATTATATGTTTTAAGGACTCACAACATGTATTTTTTTTTTCATTCCTTCACCTTTGTTGTTTTAATAAATTAAAATTTTGTGTTGGTAATGAATCTTTGTATATACCATTAACTGAAAATGTTGGTGATGGGAAAAATCTTTATAGAAGCTCCTACATGTCACATGATTGTCGCCACTTCTAAATCAAATTTCACTAAGATCAATACCATATAGGTTTTTAGGCACTATGGCGTTATATATAGTCCTTATTTTAGGGTGTCTAAATGCTTTGAAGGTAGAGTCTTGAATAACATTGTCCATTACTTTGTGAGAAATGGTCTCATTCACAATGTTTGATAATATAGAATCCTAAGACCACAGAGTGTTGGAGTGATCATGTTCACACTAGTTAGTGGTTTGAGTTATTTATAAATCAGTTTTGTCTTAGCCATATTCACATCCACTCACAAAGTTAAGCTTGATTTAGAGTTTTTTAATAGTTGTTGGAATTCTTTTTTATATGTGGATGAACAATATTTTGTTGTGCACCTATTTAGAAAATTCTTTATATTTGGATTGACCACAAAAATTAATGGTTTATTATGAAACCAACCCAATAGCCTATTTAGTAGGCATTCCTTTTGCTTCTTCTCGACCAATAGGAAGAAAGAGCTATGGATTTGTATATTCTCTTGAGGTAATAATGAAAGACCTTTTTTACATAATGTTTGTTTGATTATTTTGTGCAATGGTCTTAACACTATGGTAACGACATGCAAGAGAGATCCTAAATGAATGAGAAGTATTTTCAATTATAACATGGTATCAATGTTGTTCCATGCAACCATTACTCAGTGTGAACCTCTGCCATATATCCCTATAGATCTTCAACACATTTTATCAATTTATTTTGCACCATACGATTCCTTATTTATGGTTTATAAGCATGGAGTTTTAGTTGAAGATCCTCTTCATTGCATTTTAAAAACATATTTCAAATCCTAACATAGAAAAAACATTATTTTATTATTGTGTTCCAAAAATATTTTATTCTCTCTTCCTATATTCAAGACAATCATAAGGAGTGCCTACTAAATAGGTTATTTTTTTGTGAAACCAACTCAATAGCCTATTTAGTAGGCACTCCTCATGCTTCTCCTAATTTTAGGTAGAGAGAGAGGAATATGCAGATTGTATTTTGTTCATGAGATAATAATGAAGAGACTTTTATTATATATAATTATGTGTCTAATTATTTTGTATAATGATGGCTTCTATGTGGTAATATTCTAAATTTAGCTAAGAATAATCCACCAAATCCCCTGCTCACGCCATTCAAAGGATAGATTCATATAACGGGATCAAATTTCCTATCATGTAATGGTATTCTATAGCCCAAAGGATATCTGGTTTCTACCATAATGAATTATAATGTGTCACCTCCACTACCTTATTTTTTTTATGCCAGAGAAATTAATGATCAACTTAAACAATACTACCTCATATCATCTAGTCTCTAAGTCACCAATTATCTAAAAATCAATCACATAAATCTTACACTGCCCTATTTGAATGGGATTGAAATATCTTACTTGATTAGGACAAAAAATGAATTACCATAATTTAGGGAAAAAATTCGTTACAAAAAATACTTCCATGTGGCTAAAATTTTCAAATCCATTACACTCCTTTCTAAATCCTTTAAATCCCAAGAATAAAATTTCAACTCTCAAGTCTTGTTATTTATGAAGTTATATAGATATATATATATATATATATATATATATATATATATATATATATATATATATATATATATATATATATATATATATATATATATATATATATATATATATATATATAAATATAAAATTCAACTTAATTGTTGAAAAAGTCAAGAGATTAGGACTTGTTCCTAAATTAGTTACATTCATTGAAGAAACCAAATTAATTGTCAAAACTTTAAAAGTCAATATTGTAACTTGTAACTATAACTATTGCATTCCTAGACTATCTCCTTTCAATCAAATTAGTGCCCCAAACTCACCTCATTGTCAACCCTAAAAAAAGTTACCATCTACCAATATCTACCCCAAAGTAAATTATTAACATCTACAAAAATATCAAAATTTTAAATGCAACTTTAGCTTATGAATATAAGATTCTATCGTTTGAGTTGTTTTTATGATTTCACTACTCCATACAAGGCATTCTTCCTATATTCGATCCTATCTAGACTGATCCTTGATTGTGGCCCACTTTGACATTATTTGCACTACCTTAATATTAGAGACCATGCCTTTAAATATTTTAAAAATATTTCAAGGCCAAGGAATTGGAAGATTAAACTAAATCCATCAAAATAACTCATTCGTCTCATAATATTTCTATAGATCTCCTTGGTCTTTTTATACCACTATAAACTTGTGTTCCAAGTCCATGAGAATATGGTAGAGAGAACTCAACATTTGCAATAATATTTATATGTATTTCCTTACAAGTTAATCCCTTTGAGTAAAATCTATTTGATATCCACTCTCTATTGAGTAACTCGTCAATGTTTTGCAAATAATGGTTAATCATAAATCATTGGGGTAGATGGTTTTTCATGTGAATTTTATAAAACTAGTTTTCAATTTATTAGTCATGCTTTACTTCAAGCTTAAAAATAAGTCCCCTATAAAAAAAATTAATATCCATCATAAATAAAGGAAATATTAAATTCATTAATAAATCTTGTGATCAATAGCTTATCACTAGTTGGAGTCTGATCACCTTGTTGAATGTTTCCTATAAAATCATCGCCAAAGTCTTGGCACTTTGCCTTTGACATATTGTCCTTAGAATCACCAAAATAAAGATAAATGGGTTCAATAAAAGTAGGTACATTATAGATAAAATTATTATGGATTGGGAAGCAATGGAATGGGCTTATATCTCTCGTTAAAGTACCATCTTCGTCAAGGTCAAATTTAAAATTTATTATTATATGATTGAGTGTCCCTTCTTTCTTGCCATAATTAAAGCTTATAGATTTGTTAACTTTTTGATTTCAAAAGTTTAGATTCTATACTCTTAAGCTTTGGCTTGTCTCACCATCAATGCTCACAAATATTATACCTTTAGTGTTTTTCGTTCCATTAGATTAGGTTGTCCTCTTTCCATAGCATAGTATGCCCTAGTGTGACTGAAGCATTTCCATATATGTTTTCACCCATAGCTAACAATGGGATTACTAAGAGGATTGCACTTTTTTATCTCTCTACTCAGGGTATTAATGTGTATTTTTTGGATGATTCCATCCTTGTGCTACCAGAATAAGAATCCTCCTTCAAAGAGGCATTTTGTTACCTTTATATTTTTTATGAAACCTTTGGGTGAAGCCTACAATGGGGAAAATTGCAATGCTACAGACAGATAATTCCCATGCCAAAGTGGGTCTAAAATTATCAATGGAAGTGGATCAAGAAATGGGAAAGGTCAAATTCCTTAGTATCCCCTTTGATTTTGCTAGCTTCACTTCTGAGTTATAGTAGTATGTAATGAAAGAGTGGAGAAAAATTTATTACTATAATAAAAATCATCTTTGTCTCATAGGAAATTTTAGAGTCTCCACTGAGATTATTATGAACACTCATGTCTAATATTCCTCTTATTGGGATCCTTATAAAGTCTCTATTATAAACTGAAAAAGGTAGTTCAATATTTTATCTAGGCCAATGCCAAAAAAATTCAAAGTTTCCACAAAGTGGTTTTAGCCATTTATTTCCTTCTTCATGAGAAATGAGGTATTAGCATTATTGATATTTATAGACAAAGAAAAACGCTTTATGCTAATTGAATTGTCAAGGTTGCTAATGGGAATGAGGCTTATAAAATAATCCTTAGATATTGTATTTCTACAAGCTATCCTGATGGAAATAATTATAGAATATTGGTTTTCACACAATTTTGATTATTTTTATCCTTTTCAAGATAGAAGGGTCACTAATAACTAAGAGTATTTTGAAATATTTTCAAGTAGTGAAGCTTTATCTAAAAGTAACCAAGGATGGATTTATAATTTATCTCTTCTTTTATTACCATAATTTTTGATGGTCCCATATCATGACAAACACCGACATCCCTTTGGCTGATATACCGAGCATAAAATTTCTTCATTGCATTAGAAAATAAATTTGCATAGTTTAGGATTTGGTTTCCTCCAGAGATTGGATCCTTTGGAATGCTCTATACATTAAGGATATACTATTGAATTCATACTTGATTTCTGTTCAACAAATTAAATAGTCGATTCTAGATGTCATGCTTCATAAGATGGATGTGTAACCCCCATTGGTCGATTGGAAGGATTGGTGGTGGAACTGTAATACTGCATTCAAAATTTATTCTCTTACAGTACTCTATCAGATTATAAAAAAAAATCTTCAACTTTGGTAAGTACAAACCTAGAATGTGGCTTGTTATAGTCGATAGGATTTGGAATGCAAAGTTCAAGCCCAAATTATCTTATGTTATCCTATATCTAGTTTATCAAGGTTTTCCACTTGGGGAGAGTTTAAAGCACTTTATATTTCCTATCCCCAATTGTCTACCCTGATCTTAACTTGAAACCTTTAAGAATTTTTTTTTGGAATGCCTAAGAGCGCAAAAAGACTAGAAATAGATTTACAGCTTATTTTAGCCTTATCATGTAGAACCATTTAATTGGAAAATGATATTTTTAGTGACAATGCTCATTGGCCTCCATACCTTGCATTTCTAGATAAAATTTTCAGAGTTATTATTTTATTTCAACTATGAAAGTTTATAAATTCAGTTGTTCTTTTCCAATGAAAATATTTTTATCCATTTCTTTTTCAATGCTAAAGAGCTTGTAATTTTTTTAGCATTTCTACAGATCGAATTCCATAATCTTAAGGAGCTCATAATCCATTGGGCGAGTTCTCCTTATATAATAAGTCATGTTCAATATGACCAGTCCTTGAATGACATTGCTCCACTAGCATTTAGGCAATGGTGGAGTTGTTCTCACAACACTTTCTCTTCCACTCCTCACTGTAGGGGGATGGTGTCCGATGTCATTTGATAAGATATCTGCTAATCCATCTCGGTGGATTAGTTTCGTTTTGCAGAGTGGTGAGCTAGAGGAATATTATGTGTTATTCCCTCTTGATTGGGCAATTACAGTTTCTTTTTCTTGTTTAGAGACTACTCAGTATGGGTACCTAGTCTTCCTTCAGTTGATCTCTCTTCTTGAGTTTTTTAACCTAATAAAAATGATCCTAACACACCTCCTTCAGGTGTTGCTCCTTGTACTTAGCTATCTCACTTTTCTTATAATTTAATACTTTAGTTATGTGTTTGTGTTGCCATACTTAACCAACATTTTAATTTATGATTTTGAGCCTTATAATTTTACATATCAACTGATTACCTTTTTTATTTATATATATATATATATATATATATATATATATATATATATATATATATATATATATATATGAATATATATGAGTATGTTCGAACTTAATAGATATATTGATGAGTTCCAATAAATTTTAGTGATAAAATACAATATGTAATTCAAAATGTAAACTCTTGATCAATCTAAAAACAAAATTATCCCAAAGTCTTATTTTAATGTTCATAATATGAAATATTACTAAATTTTTAATATCAATTTATATTACTTTCATTGATGGTTGGCTCCACTGGTGGGAATCGCTGGTTCGTTGATGCATTCCTTATTTTTAGTTCCCTATATTTATATTACTTTGATATGGTGTTTCTTAATTTTGCTAACCTATATAGAGAGGAATTGTAAACTTTGTAAGGTTACATCCATATAAGCCTATACAATGAACTGTCTGCCCCTATTGGCAGTCTTTTTCGGAATCGCAGATAACATGACTCGACCAGAGTGTGAAAATGAATGGCATTACTTTAATCCCATATTAAGCCTACAGTGGCTCCCACAAGCAGAAGGGATCCGCAACATCTTCTAAAACCAATATGTCATCAGCATTGGGATCATTTCCTTGTAATATGTTGGGGTCGACATTCGATGTACTTGCTGATTTCACTACATTATTAGCCATGAGAAATACAAGATTATCGTGTGTTTTCACAAGCTCTGCTTGCGTCGTTGCGAGTTGTGATTGAAGATGGGATATTTGTTTATGCAGTTTACACACTACGCCTGTCCAACCGTAGACAGGGTCATTCAGCCTGGCAATTGCCTCATACACCATGCTACTCACGGCATCTTCTCTCTTCTCATCTGGAACATCCTGAAACACCAAAACAACAGAAAAGTGTCATGGTGGTTGAAAGATGGAAATTAATATTTGCTTGATTAAATTGTATTCCTCTTCTCCTAGAGATTGAAATGGGATTCCTTAACTCGAAGGATTTTCACAAAATACACTCTGTGCTATTAAGAACTTTTGAGGATCCTGTGGTGGAAAATAGGGAGCAAGCAAACATTTGTCTCCACATTTTCTTCGTTGAATCTTACAAGCTGCGCATGGATAGGCAATCGGGCATCGCTCCATCTTCACTGATATAAAAAACAAAGGTTAATACTACAACCAAATAATACTCATATCCAAAATAAACAAATAATCGCACTTCTGAAAGCTTACCTTGCCGTTCAGTATTTCAGACGAGATCAACATTACTTTGTGAATACACCGTTATTTATAGAAAACGTTGACAGTTGTAGGCTGTATGTGAACCTGCGCCAGTTCATAGAAGTTAGGGACAGGAGCTCATCATGATGACGTGTGAATGGGCGGAATATTCAATCTCTGTGGTGTCCATGTGCTGTAAATTATTTCTTAGAGTTGAAATTTGGCATTTTTAATTTCACACAACGTGACAAACTTTTAAGCGTTTTAAATTTTGAAGAAGTCGATGATTCTGGTTTTTGTGTAGGAATTATAAATTTTTAGGTGTGTTTTAATTATATTATATTAATGATGAGATGGATCGATAAGGATTTATATGATGTCTATTGAGGTGATATCCAAGTTAGTATATGTGTAGAAGTTGTATTAGATATTACAATTGATGATAATAATTTTTTTATTTAATGAATTTGTTTTACATTATGATCATTACAAAAAATTGGTGTTTTTATACATTAAAAGTAGGTATTATGTAATGTTGTGGTATCACTTGAGCTATTAAATCTTCAAAATTGAAATGTGATAAATTAAAAGAAAGATTTTTGTGTAAAGAATAAATATGAATTATAATTGAACCTACAATGAAAATACACTCTACTATAAGAGAGTGATAAAGAGAAAAGCCACAACATATAATATGAAAAGAGTCAACAACAAAGAAAAGTGGTTGGTAAATAATTAAAATGAAAGTGGGATGCATACACAGAAAAAATAGAAATTGTGGAAAATAAAATTGACCATAAAATTAGAAAGGAAATAAATTCGAATACAAATATAAAGAACCATAATAAATTTAAAAAATTCATAATATCATAGGGATCATCATTCTTCAAATAAATATGATCTACCAAGCTCATAGAAAGGTCATCTTCAAAATCAGTGATAAACATAACTCTCTGTAGAAAAGGATAGAGTTACTAAACAAGGCAATCGAGCGAAGAAAATAAGTTACAAAATAGGAAAATTCTCTATTTTCATAGGAAAATAGATATCAAGATATTGATAGGTTCGTGACGCTGGACAATGCCTCAGTAATTTAAATATGGTTTAATAGATCAAGTAGTCAGAGAGAGTAGTTTAGAGGATTCATCAATATTTCATTATAAAATTTTGCACTCATCGTGAAAGGGAATAATGGATCCAAATCATCTTTTCATCAAGGATGATCAATGGATCACACTAAGTACAAGCAAGCAATCTTCATTAAGTAGGTGCCAACATTCTAAATTCTTAACTCAATTCTTACCTTCTTTTTTTTAAAGATAATATTTATCAATAAAATATTAATATGTAGAGAAAATTTTATGGTTTTATATTTAAATTTAAAATATTAATATGTGAAGAAAATTTGATAGTTTTATATTTGAATGTAATTGATTCAGTAAGTAATGATCATTTTATATATATTAATATTTTTGAATGTGATAAAAATATTGAAAATGAATATAAAATTATTAATTTGATTTATCCATGATTTGATTGTTGAAATAAATTAAGATTGTACAATTTTTTTATATCAAATTTGTAATATAAAATTTACTTCATAAGAATGAGGGATAGTATTTTAATAAAAAAATAAAAAGGTCTTAATTACTAATAATAAACTAGATCCATCGGCAAGTATGATAGAATGAGATATTTTAGTTAATTAATGCATTTCCTTGGATGTTATAACGATCGGCAAGTATGATAGAATGAGATATTTTAGTTAATTAATGCATTTCCTTGGATGTTATAACGGAGTAAGGAAGAGGAATGTATAATATAATTTGGCATTATTTATGTTTAATTAGTAAGTTCCTTTTTAGTAAGATACTATGAGGGATATTCATATTTAATAAATATTTTTATTGTACATCTATGTGTATTGAAGGAATTTTTTAGGAGTGACATTAGTTTATAATAAATTATTTAATGCAACTCTTAAACAATATTGAATTCTCATTCATATTTATTTTATAATAGTTTATTAAGTTGAGCATATCTCTTTCAAAAATAAATTATACATTCACTCACATTTAACTTAAAATAGTTTATTAATTTGAGCAGTCTAATTTATAATATTTTATTAATTTAAACATATCTCTTTAATAAATAATTCATATATTCATTCATATTCAATCAATAATAATTTATTAATTTGAATATATTTATTAAAAAGTAAATTATATATATATATATATATATATATATATATATATATATATATATATTAAAAAAAAAAAGTAAATTAGATTTAAGTAGAAGATAAGATGGTCATAAACATAATGACATTTAAATAGAGAGACTCAAGTTTAAAATGGGAGTTTTTATATTATGTTTACTCACATGATTAAATGAAGAATAATAAAACTAAATTTTTATAAATTGGAAGAGGGTTGTTCAAAATACAAAGTCTAGTAGTTACACATCATTATATTTGTTGAATGAAGTAAGTGGGTTGTAGTAGTGTTGGGCTCTAGGACCCACCAATTTGATGAGCTATATTCAAGAATAATGTTCAACAACATGTCAACTGACTAGACTATCTCACTCTATAAAGTAATTTTTGTGGTAATGTGAGAGTTTCTTGCATATTTCCTGTAATTACAGCTATCACTTGAAATTCTAAGTAAATCATAAACCTTCCTACCAAATCCTATCTTCAATTAATTATGGCTGGGTCTTTTGTGATTTTATAATATTAGATATTAATGTGGCTCAAATAGATCATGGTTGATCCCTTCATTATTCAAAGCTATTTACATAGCTAAGAATTATATTTGTAAGCCATTTGATATAAGTTTTATTAAGATACCATAGTATTAAAGTGCTTCCTCTTTAGTTGCATATCAAAAATATTAGTTTAAAACCATGACCACATATAATAGCTATGGAATTTACATCATCACACACTTAATTGTTTACAAATGATCTTTCTTCGAATCCTCTCTTATAACTTTTCAAGTTTGAATTAATGACTTTGTCCCTTTTGGCTAAAGCATGATCCCTAGGTTATTTAACTTCTCACTCTAATCGCATGGTTGCTATGAATAATCACATTAACTAAGTGTATATGCATGAAAATACACTGACCACCATATATTGTAGCCACTCCTTATCATCTTTTCCTACGATAGATGAGATCATGATACTAGTCACAATCCCCTCACATGGAGTAATGTAGTTAATACTCTTTCCTTTAAGTTAATAATCAACAAAACTTTATGAATATTTGTGACTCTATAGGGTTCGTGAACTCTATGGGCTTTGTGAACTCTATAAAATTTGTGGATCATGTGGATATTGTGACTTCATGAACCCTGAGACGATAAGTGGGTACATATGTATTGAGACGATAAGTGGGTACATATGTATGAAGATGATATATAAGTTTGTCAAGAATCTGAAGGGTAGCACATGATTTTTACTTTTGACTTAACATTATAAAAGTCTTTACAATCACATCAATTAATTCATAATCTCATATATATATATATATATATATATATATATATATATATATATATATATATATATATATGGGTGAAGTTTTATTTAAACATTTCATTTATTTTTATAAAAATAACCACTAAACCATATACAAAAATTAAGACTAAAAACCTTTTACTAAAATTAAATGTCTATATAATTCTTTTGCTTTAATATAAATCCATACATATATTAGAATAAAATAATAATTAAAATATATACCTATTTATTTTTATAAAAATAAATGAAATGTTTAAATAAAACTTCACCCATATATATATATATATATATATATATATATATATATATATGGGTGAAGTTTTATTTAAACATTTCATTTATTTTTATAAAAATAAATAGGTATATATTTTAATTATTATTTTATTCTAATATATGTATGGATTTATATTAAAGCAAAAGAATTATATAGACATTTAATTTTAGTAAAAGGTTTTTAGTCTTAATTTTTGTATATGGTTTAGTGGTTAATATTATAGTTTTATTGGTATTTTTTATATGATTTTATTTTTTTCTCTATTTTTATGTATGGTTATGTGTGTTCTCTTTTTTTTAATGTACCATTTCTTCTACTAGGTTAGAATTAATGACCTTTTGAATCTATTTTATATAGATTCAACAACACATCAAATTAGTCACTTTTATTTTTATAACCCCTTCTTCTCTCTTTTGTTTCATTTTGATATTTGACCCCACGATTGTTGGTTATTTTTTATTTTCTTGGTCATATTGAGTACCATTAGGTTTTCAATTCAAACTTGAGATGACTATATATACGAGTCCTCCTAAAACCATTTCAATATAAAAGTATCAAGAGGATTCAAGTATAGGCACACTTTAAATTTTTATATCTAAGCTCTTAAGGAATTTCAATAATGTTTTAGTTGTATCTTTTCCTAAAAGAAAGATTGAGTAAAGAACATTTAGTTGTACTTGATTTACTAGGAAAAGAAGACAAAACTCTAAATCTCAAAATTACACTTAAGTGCATTAGAATTACATTGACTATATATCCATCTAACTTTGACTCTCAAAATTACACTTAAGTGCACTAGAATTACATTGACTTTAATTCCACGCATGATGGATATATAGTTGCAATTTCCTTGAGGCTCCTCTTACAAGGTTTGTTCTGAATCAAGTCAAAGATAAAAGATAATAAAAATATGATGTTTCAACCACCAATTCAACAAATTAATTGTAAAAATCTATTTATTATCTACTAGCACATCAAAAAAAAAATCATAACTTGAAAAGCAAAAAAGTACACACTTGCATCAAGATACATATTTAGTGCCTATATCAATACAATACAAAGAACCTCGGATATGACTAATGTAGATTCAACGTCTTATCAAATATGAAGCCTAACACTCTACTTATCGTCTGCTAACATACTAACAAAGAATAATACATCAATCAAAAAAAAAGAAAATACACATTTACAATCAAGGTGAATATTTAGTACCTATATTTTTACACATATGAAGACTCGTTATATTCAAATAGTGCATATTCAACGTCTTAATGAATTTAACCCCCAACATAGTAAGTTTTATATTGCAGGGTTATAGTCTAAACAACTTTTTTATATCTAATCTAGTCTCATAGAATCAAAACAATAACCTTGAGTGTTTTAAATTCTATCTCTATTCTTTCTTCCTTCAATTATACGACTTATTTAATCATTTTGATTAATTTCAATTACTATTTTTAGACATGAGTTAGATATAATTAATATTATTAAAATTCATATTATAAATTCATCTTATGGCAAAGTTTTAGTTGTTTGTTCATATAATATTTAACACTAAACCACAAATAATGTAAACATGCCATTAAAATATATTATAAAATATTGTTTGATAAAATTAAATTTATTTTTATAACTATGTTCATGTATATTTTAGAAATAATATGAACTTATTTATTTTTTGTGATGGATAAGAGTTTGATAAGATATTTTTAGTACATTCATAATATAATTTGTTTTACTATAATTATTTTTTTATACATTAATTTTTTATATAACCTATTATTTATGGTAAAAAGAAATAATGTATTTCAATTTTAATTATTATTCACTAAAATAAATAAATAAATTTATATATATTTTAAATTTAATTAATAAATAATTTATTTTATATACATAATAAAATTAATTTTCTTAATAAAATATATATATTTTTTTATTTTTAAAAAATAAAAGCATATAAAATTAAATCTATTCAAAAAATAATCATAATGTTGTTGACATTGTTGACACAATTAATGATGTAACTTTTTTCCACCCTAAATATATAAAAAGGTTAGAAAACAAAGTTAATTTTAAATCTTTATGAAAATATGAGTGATGTATAATGTGTCATTGAAAAATCTACCAATTCCATTTCCAAACCTACTATCAAACCTCTTAATGCAATTTTTTAACTTTGATTTAATGCTTCATTTGTAATTTTTATTAACATCAATATTGTATGTATTTTTTATTATTATTTTATAGTATAAAATTACCTAATTTTGATACTAATAAAGTTATGAAAGATCATTGAAATGTAATAATAAAATTTAAAATCCTCACATTTATAATTACTTGATATTTATGATTTAGAATTTCTTCCAAAAGTTTCCTACATTTATATACTTCCCTCATAAATGGATTTCTTTTCTAAAAAACATTAATATTTCCATAAGTTAGTGAACTTATTTCTCATGGTGAAATCCAAGATGATTATATTGTGGAATGACTTTCCAAAAGTATTAATTTTGTTTTTGTGCCACATCTAAATTCACATTCCTTCTCCAACTTCACTTTCACATTTATTATTTGCAGCTTTATTTATTTACTTTAGTTGAAGATCCTTGTTATTTCATTCTCTAAAATAAGCTAATTGTCACTTTTTATTTTTATCCTTCAAGATGATTTTATTGTGAAATGACTTTTCAAAAGTATTAATTTTGTTTGTGTTCCATATTTAAATTCACATTCTTCTTTACATTCCTTCTCCAACTTCACTTTCACTTGTTTTGTTTGTAAGTCTATTTATTTGCCTTTGTTTAAGGTTCTTGTTATTTCATCCTCTAAAAAAGCAAATTATAACTTTTCATTTCTATCCCTCCAAACCAATCTTTACCTTTCTCAAATTTCAACAATTTTATCAAACTAAAATAAATATATCTCTAGTCATGGTTTGTTTTCGGTGGGTATACTCTCTAGACCTGGATATGATTATTCCCATCGATGCATTGATCCATTAAAATGAAATATGGAAGACAAAGTGCTTACAAATATACCTTTTCATGAGTAAAATAATACAAAATTATAAAGAGGTTTTTTTTTTTCTATTTTTTTTAATTTTGTAGGAAGTGAAATACTTGTTAAATGCTTTAATGAAGTTGTAGATAAATTCTTAATAGAAGTTTAGAATGGTATCATCTACATGGTTTTCCAATAATTGTATAATATAAGGAAAAAAATTATAATTACTTCAATAATCCATGAAAAATACTTTTTATAATAAATTTAATAATTGCTCCTTACTGTAAAAAATATGTGGTAATCTTATTACATTTTTTTCTTCAAAAGATTAAATATATTTCTAATAAGGAAATAAAATTGATTTTTGATATCACAGGGTTTGTTGGATCTATTTCTTTTATTTATATCATACAGAGAAAAGATGATTTTGAAACTACTAAAATAAAACTTCATTTTAGAGACATGTCATTTTGAAGTGTCAACATAAATCTTGGGAGGGGGATAAGGGGGCTCAAACGAGGAAGAGGATGAGAAGTATTGGGAGAGTGATAGGGGTGAAAATTTTGAGTTATTAGGGAATAACACTCGATTATTTTCACTACAGAGACTCTTCATGTCATTTCTATCAAACCTTGGGTGTTTCAGGGTTTAATGAAAGGCTTGTTTATAATGACAATTGAACTACCAAGTTCCATATTGCACGAAAAATTGTATAAATAGAAGGATTGAAAAAAAAAAAACTTGTTTATTTAATGGAATTTAATCAACCTAAGTGTTATTAATAAAAAAATAAAGGACATTCTTAGGAAACTAGCTAAAATCACAAAAATAACGGATGCTATACAATGGCATCATTTGATAAAACTACGTAGGCATCAATAAAGGAAACTCTAAAGAATTATTATATGATTAACTTCTTTTAAACCTTATGATGAATAAAAAATGTAACTAAAAATAAGATCTTAAAAAAGAAATCACTTGGTATTATGTGAAGTGTACTGTTGATGTCACTAAATATAACCTTCATTATACATTGAGACTTGAGATCTAAGATCACATTTTTGAATCCTGTGATGAAGAAAGGTTTCAACCTGACTATATATTGGAGGACTTATATTAGATTTATGTTTCAGAAGTTAATATCATGTGATAAATTATCCTCTTCCTTTTATTAAGATATTTTGGTTGAATTTTAAATTGTATGTTGATATGTAATTAATGATTAAGAGTACAAAAGTAAAAAATATTAAATTATAATTAACTTTATTATTAAAATTCATATATCTAATACATACTTTTAGTAAATAGTGTAATATAAAATTTGATATTATTTATCTTAGTATTGAATAGACTTGAAATCATGAATTAGTGCCTCATTATCCCTCCCAAAAAAAAAATAATAATAATAAAAATAATTGGATCATAAATATTGCAGTAAACAAGAAATTGTAATTAGATAAAAATCAAGTCACAAACCATCAGATTCCACACATACACCTATGACATACATGATATTATCAAATGGAAGAACCAACGCAATTAGTAGATAGGAAAAAACATTAGACTAGTGTTACACTTACCACTCCAATGTATTTGTTGACATTTGACCCTAATGGATATTAAGGTTTTCCAATTTAAATCTATATAAAATGTGGAAGAATCACACAAAATGATGAAATAAAAATCCCCACCCTCGAAGATTCTTCCACATGTTGTTTTTATGGGTGTTCACATGACATTGTTTTATTTATGAAAAATATAACCAAAAAAAACTTTAGATCTTGTTGAATACAATAAATGTTGTATTCCATGTTGATGAGAGTTCACATTTTCCTTGGTTGCCCACGCCCAAGGATTAAATTTATTTGTTGTATATTTGTATTTGCATTTTTTCGTAGAATATTGTGTATTAATTTGGTTAAATGGTTTACTTTTGTCAATGGTTAAAAGTAGTCCTTGTAATTATAATTTAAGTGTGACTCTTGAAAAAAAAATTTAGACTATTTTTTTTAATTTGGAATATTTTTTTTGTAAGTTATATTGATGGGGGATTAGAATAAGGAGTAAGTGTTCTTCCCAAGAACCAGAATAAAAGAATAATTACTTAGAAATTTTGAAGGTGTTTCATTGGTATTTGATTATAAAAGAATATTGAAAAAAATCAACACCTTTGAGTAGAGGACAGACAATATGAGAGAGGTGCTTATTAACTCTACCATTGGCCCTTACAAACATATTAAAGAGTTATGGGATGGATAAATCTAATAAGATATCTAGGTAGTGTTTTTTTTTTCTCAAAGTAGAGGGGAGATGTATGTTGTTTAGCCTCAAATTCTAAACATTCATTTATGAGAGGAGGATATTAACTTTACTTAAAACTTTTTGAAGATATAACTATTAATTTTATTAGTGTCAAGAAATTAGTGACCATAAATACTATTCAAAAACCTCTTTTGATTAGGTGATTAGTTGTGCACTATTCCATGCTATGTGCTTCGTGGTTTCTTTCATTTTCTATTTTATTATTATAATGTGTAACATATATAGTTCACTATAGAGAGAAAAAATGTTTTGTTGAATACCCCATGTTATTATTCATGTTTTATTGTTATTATGGGTAAAATAGGGTTTTTTGAACTAGGGATTTGACCCTATACAAGAATCAAACAACAATGGCCTAAAATCCTGGATTATATAATAAAATTTACTCTACACATCAAAAATAAAATGAACCAGCCACCACACAACCGAAAAATAACAACCACCAAAACACAATAAAATGAAACTTTAGCCTCCTAGAACATTCTATTTTTAGGATCTACGGGTCCTACTTGATGGATCCACCTCTTTCTTGCCACTTCCTTTTTTATTATTTCCAACAAGAGTCCAATGTCCCCCATCCCCTTCATCAGGTAAAATGGGAATCAATATTTTGAATGAGTTAGTTGGTAGAGAATTTATTGTCGAAGCTTTAGCCACAAGGAATTCACTATCCTCATTACACATTCTAAATAAATTTCCACCAATGCAAGATTCTTATTTCATGTTTCAACCTTTTCCTAATTCAAATTTTTAGGAATTTTAGGTATTTCACTAACATTATCATTATATTCATTATCTACAATACCATGTTCTAGAAGAGCATCCTTCCACCAAGATACCCCCTATGTTTCTTAGAGAAGTTATAATCTACCACCAACTATCCTATAGTGAAAAACCTCCTAAACTAGAAAGATAATCTGTCATAATCAAGAGATTATTTCCAAATTTTTACCTAGATTTTAAACTCAATAAGCTTTGGGGGGTCCATTGTCACATCTAGACTGACCAAGTCCTAGCAAAAGTGGGATGATTCATCTCACAAGTATCTAGTTCCATTGTTATAAATTATCCTAAGGAGTTTCCCATAGATTTAAAACAAGAATAAGTCTATAATTAAAGAGGTAATTTAGGTAACCTTACCCGAATTGGTCTAATATTGAATGTCTCTATAAGAGGGTTGAATGCAATAAACCAGGGCTTAAATAAAAACATGTGTTGATCCCATGCCCAGGTATTATCCTTGAACACTGCTCCATGGTCCCCATCACTATTAAAAATTCTCACAAAAAAGCCTTTAGCACAAAGGAAAATTTCCAATGGTCCTTCTATAAGAGGCTTCTAGATTTTCATAATTCAGTTGTTGAGTTTAGGAAGAGAATGTCAAAATTTATGAAAATGGTAGATCATACCTTTTTATCAAGTATTTTTTTGCATTCTAGAACAAGCGATATATTCTCCCCTTCAAAACATATACACCAACCTATACCCTAACCTAGCCTAAAATCTAAAAGGAAATAACTAAAGAACATATCACCCTCTCACACATGGCTCCAAAAATACATTCAATGATGGCTATCAAAGCCCCAAATCTAAACAAATAGCCAAAAACATGTTAATGAGAAAAATTCAATACTTGTTAATGGCAAACTGAGTCAATCAATAAAAAAGAAAAGCCCACAGATGTAATTAAACCTAAAATAATTTACCTACTTCCATCAATCCTTGTAAATATAGTAGCTTAAATTAATGTTTAATAGAGAACTTCGAACTTGTTAAGTACCTCAAAGCCTTTCTAGTAACTGTTTCCAAATATGAACTTGGAGATAACTTGAGTAGTTATTTTATTCAAAGATGTATCAACATCAATTTATACACTAGATTATCTTCCTTATTTTATTTTCATTGCCCAATAATTAGAAATTGGCATAAAGGCATTAACTATAGAGGAAATAATTCCCTTTTCAATAATAAGATATAAATTTCATTAAAAAAATGCAAAAATTGCACACAATAGAAAATAAAAAGGCAAGAAAATGGTGTGAATATAATACCTTAACATTATTAGGTGTGTGATCTTGGCTAACAGTTCAACATTGGTGAATCTAATCTTGGTCTTTTGCCATGATAATGCCATTTCCAAACATAAGAAATCTGTCACTTTTAAAGAATGCAGGCCTCGACTAGTTCAAAGACCCAGATGAACTTTTCTCTTGTTTAGCTGTAGTTCTTGCACATGCAACACCACCCCACTTCCAATCTAGTATAAAGACTTATTCCCTATAAAACAAGAATACTTTAGTATGTAAATGAACACACAAAGATAATAGGTAGTGGCACAAAATAAAAACCATCTTTTTCCCTCCATTCTATAAAGTATGGGATGAAATGAGGATCCAAGTTGTGAACAACTACTTGTAGTAGTAACTTAACAAGAAACATCATTCATAGGCTAGTAGTACACCTAACCAAAACACAAAACACAAAACAATAAATATTTTACAATTACCAAATGGTTACTTGGTTCATAGCAATGTTAATGTCAATGGCCACCTGATATGTGCCAACCAAGTGGATGATAATGGTAGCATTGGCAATATTTATCATCCAAAATAGATCATAAGATAGATACTCTACGAGGAGATTCCTAGGTGTGTCATCCCAAAAATTTGTATACCTATGCACTAACATAGCATGTAGAATAATGTTGTTGTTCCCATTATGACGATTGATGTCAAGGTGACTTCAGCATTGAGCACAAGTTGAATGGCCAAGAAACCCGAATGGTAGAATATTTGACTGTACCTCCACTGGCCTTACCTTGATTAATGATCAACTTTCGACTCTTTGAAGCATAGAAGTTAATACCATTGTATCAAAAGATGGAAAAAGGAGAGGAATGAGGAAAGTGTAGGATTTTATTCATTAATTCCATTTGAATTAGGACATACATGCACTAATGATTCACCTGGCACAAAATTCCTTGGTTTTTTTAGCTCTCCTAAATTACCTCCTTGTAGATTTATTGTTGGAGTACCTATTGCTTGTGAACTTGGTTGGCCACCTTGCACACCTTGTTCTACTGATTCTTCTTCTTCTTGAGATATTGTTGATCCAATTGTAATTATTTTATCTATACTTCCATCCCAAGCTTCCTCTTCTATGAATTCAACATCTTTGTTGATATTACCTTCTTGGTAATGGCATTCTACAACTTGTAAGCTTTTGATTGCTCACTATAACCAATAAAGATACATTTTACACCTCTATCATCCAAATTTTTTCTTATTTCTTCTGGGACATGTGCATCTGCTACACATCCAAAAAATATTAAGTGAGTTACATTATGCTTTCTGCCACTCCATGTTTCTTGTGGAGTTTTATCTTAACACTCTTTATAGGACACTTGTTTAGAATATAAAACTAAACATGCAACTGCTTTTGACCCATCTTCATTAGACAAGTGCTTGGCCTTCAACATACTCCTAGCCATATCTATGATTATTATATTCTTCCTCTCTACAACACCATTCTGTTATGGTGTATCTGTTGTAGTAAATTGCTTTTTAATTAAATTATACCTGTAAAAATCTAGAAACTCATTTGAACTTCAATTTGCTTAGTTTCTCTTACTTCATATGTTAACTATATTCTTTCTCCAAGATGATGATCTATTGGCTACAAATTTTCCACACTGTCAGCTGGCTATGTGATCTTCTGACCAACTTGGCTGTTAGCTACATGCTGTGCTTTTGGTTGGCTTTGATACAAAACTAAAGTAGATTAAATGTTATAGTAAACAAAAAATAAAACTCTTAGACAATGTGGAGAATTAAACTGAAACTCATTTAATAGTTGATACTGTAAGAAAGCTATGGATTTTTATTAAACACTTCTTTTTTATGATATACAGTTACAAAATGCCTCATAAATAGAGGACTTCAGCGAATGTAGAAGTTTCTAACACCTTTAGAATAGAAACTTTAAAAGAATGTAAAAACATACTAAAAATAAGCAAAAACAAAACCAAAGATTTAAAATAACAAACTTTACCAAGTTGTGAAGTTTCTTCTTTAACATAAGAAAAACAAAAAATTGTTTCTAGAAACGATCCAACCTTTCCATTGAAATTAATTCAATATTCCAACAGAGGGATCCCAACATTTTGGACCACCCTATCATGTGTATGGAAAGGTGTTGGGAAATAGAGCTGGAAGGGGCCAATGTTGAATATTTACAAACAACCATAAGGCAAATAGTGTTTCCTATGGCAATTCTGATGGCAAACATGCCACCGATGCCTATTACTAACTGATGTCTCCCCTGGCTAGAGTCGTCTGAGCTGTGATGATGGAGGAGGATGCTAGACTGATTAGATCTAACACTAAAGAGATTAGTTGGGTGCTGACCAACAATGATTACCAAGTCCATTGAACAAACATGGAAAACTTTGTGTCTTCGTTGAAACAGAGAGCCTCTAGAAAACAAGTTAATTGACATTAATTAATAATATATCATTCTAATGTACTCATATGAGAGAATAGAGTAAAATACAATTCTTATTTATTGTTATATTTTAGTTATACGGAAAAAAATTTCAATTAGAAGGTAGTTTATGTTCAATTAAAATATTTTTTGTCCCATATTTTATAAAGTGGAAGTATTTCTTAAAAGATTTGTGTTGTGGTTCAATGATTAAAGTGTATGTATTTGTATCGGAGTGATTTAGGTTCAAATTCTACTAGCATTTAAAGTATTTATACTGGAGAACATAAAAATTGGATACTTGATATAATGGATATATAGAATTGAAACCCTAGCTTATATTCTAGTTAGGTGTGAGCCTACCAATCCCATAATTAACATGTATCAAAAAATTATTCTCAAAAAAACTTTTTATAATTTTAAAAAATAATAATTATCTTAATAATAAAACCAATAAAGCATTACTAAATACTAAATACGTAACTTTCATCCTAAGTAGTTTACAACTAATTAGCAATTACATGACACATCGAGCTCTTTCATGGATGGATTTTTATTCTTATTTATTTTTTCTTCCCTACTCGAGTGCTTCATCAAAATTTACAAGCAAATAAATTTGATCAGACATATGCATAATTCGACGTTATTGTGTTATGATGGCGTTGACAAATGCATTATAGTTGTTTGACGAGCATCCTCCTTTCTTCACCGTTTCCCTAGTAATACTCTATAAGTTGCTCATTTCCTTGTGATCTGCACACCTTCTTCCCCCACCAATAATCTCTCTACAGTTTCACTAAACTCACCCTTCCCTATTACTCCATCTTTGTTTGCCTTCACAGGCAACCCAACCTTCCGGACATCCACAACATAGGTGCGGTTCAGAAACTAATCAGCGAAATAAAGCGAACAGAGCATTGGCACGCCCATGGTGATGCTCTCCTGCACAGAGTTTCATCCACAATGCGTCACAAAACATGCTATGGAAGGATGAGATAACACACTCAGTTGTGGAGCCCATGCAGCCCCTATCTCCGATCCATTCCAACAATCCCGGAGGAAAAACAACCTTGCTTCCATCCATGAGATCGTAGCGCACAACCCACAGAAATGGTCTTTGGGTGGCCTCCAGTCTCAGACCAAGCTCTTTCATTTGTCTGCTATTCAAAATTGTATAACTTCCAAACAAGATATATATGACAGATTTCTCAGACTCTATTTTTAACACCACTAAACATTCCACATCCTCTGCCCGTAAGCTCGAGACGACCTTCGTTGTTTCCCTTCTGTCGCCTTCCAGAAACTCGGAAGCAAGCAAAGTCCCAACTGGATAAACACGACCCACTTCTTTGGATAGCTCGTCAGCGACATGAGGTTCCAGCTCGTAGAAGGTGTTGAACAGGATCCATTCGATCATGCTAATTTCTTCCCCCATTCGAATCCCCTGCTGAAGCATGTATTCACCGCCGTACATCCACGGGAGATGACTAGACCGTAGCAACGGCATAGAGGGAAGATATTTGTGTATCTTATCTTCCTTCGGGATTCCTTCAACATCAACAGTTGTCAGTTACAGCAAATCCCCAATGGTCTTAGACCAAAGCTGCACCATGATTTGTATTAAGATGAAATGAAAACCAAATGTAAGAGCGTCGTGTTCCCTTACCATCGGAAGGAAGCATCCCAAGAGAGATAAATTTGCGACTGAAGTAGCGGATGGCGCAGCACACAGCATATTATGTCTCTGGTGAAGAGATAAGAACATCAACCAAGTCTATTGCATGGAGCGCAGTAACCAGTTACCTGTTGAATAGATACAATAGGTGAATGGATAAAAAATTCAAAATTGAAGCAGGATATGTACAATAGGTTTAAATTTTGTTAGCGTTCAAGGTATTTACAATGGGGGGACACAAAAATTGGACGCTCGATATAGTGGAGGTATGGGGATGGAAACCTTTGCTTATGTTCTAGATGGGTGTGGGTTTACCAATCCCATAATTAACATGTATCGAATAAATTCTTAAAAAATTAAGTAGGTTTGGTTAAAAATAATACTAATAATAACCTTTTAAAAACACAAAGATTACTTTGATAATACAACCAATAACTTTTTACTAAGTATTAAATACATAACTTTTATCATATATAGTTTGTAATTAATGAGTAATTGCATGATACATATCGATCTCTTTCTCATAGATGGATTTTTATGCCAATAGACATTCACATATCAAATAGATCCCTCCATTTTGTACTTAATCAACAATCGCTATTTGAAGTTGGATGATGTATATGATCACAAAAATTGAAGTATGGCATGGAATCATTGACCCATGACACAAGGTCAAAGGTCTATTGGAAGGGATGCCTTAGCCCATTGATGATCATATGGCCATATGCGCCCAAAATTTGCACGATACAATATTTTTGGTATGATGTCCAATGATGATGCAATGATCTCCTACTTTACACTCAATGTGAGTTCTCTCTAACATTGTAGTTCTTTTCCTTTCCTTTCTCTTTCTTGAGCCTCTCAAACTATATTTTTCTGGACTTTTGTAACTTTTCTTGTCTTGTTTTCGAAAAGCTTTCATTAGTTGCAGAATAGCCCTCCTTTATGATGAAATTGCCTTAGTCCATTACGGAATTGCCCTAACAATGATGGAAATGTCACGATGCTTTTATAAACCACGATAACATATATAAGGTAAATCATGATAACAATCATGAAAAATGACATAATGATGTATCTAACCTCTAATTAATACTTAACTATGTATCTAAGATAAGGTGAAGTTAGGTGGGGCATTACACTTATCATCAATAAAGTTTTAAGTATATATGTTTCTATAACTATCAAAGATATTTTAAATAAATTTATCTAAAAAATATCAAAAGATATCAATCTCAAAGTGCCTATCTTAGATTTCTCACATATTATATTGATTAATGACTCTTTTACCTTCTTTATTAATTTCATGTTTGTTAGCGATAGAGGACCTCAATCTAGTTGCACCAATATATCATGCTACAAAAAAATATTTTACAGAAAAAAAATGAGATCTAAATCGACCATATTCCTAAAATATTGCAATATTCCCATTTTATTCTCTAAGTAAGAAAATAAAAATCCCATATGATAATTAAATGCACTTGATATTTATGGTTTAATGTGTCTTAATGGATTTAATATTTAAGGTATAAAATGTCTTATGACAGTCAAACTCTTCCATATAAGTAAAATGCACTAATATATAAGAGTTGTTTTTTAGTTTATTTTCACACACACACACACACACACACACACACACACACACACACACACACACACACACACACACACACACACACACACACACACACACATACACACACACACACACACACACACACACACACACACACACACACACACACACACACACACACACACACACACACACACACACACACACACACACATGTATATATATGTATGTGTGTGTGTGTGTGTGTGTGTGTGTGTGTGTGTGTGTGTGTGTGTGTGTGTGTGTGTGTGTGTGTGTGTGTGTGTGTGTGTGTGTGTGTGTGTGTGTGTCTATATATATATATATATATATTAACTTGTTTGTTGGATGCTTTCTTTTTCAGGAAAGACACAAATTTCTCCATATTTGTTTGATGGACTTGGCAATCATTGTGGGTCATCACCTAACTAATCTCTTCAATATTAGATCTCATCAACCTACTATCCTCCTTCACCATTACAACTCAGACAACTCTAGTGACATCCTCTTTGGTAAAAGATCCATCTTCATTTCTCTTCACCTCCACTCCCCCCTTCAATTCATGGGTAATAAATCTTGCATTCAAGCCATGGTTGAACTGCATTGGAAGAGTGGCCAAAACACTTCAAACCTCAAGCTTTATGTAATAAAAGTCCATCCACAATGTGTGAGAGAGGAACCAATCGAAGGATGGCTCAAAATGTGCAGTTGAGGTACCCACTCTGTGACCACTAATCCTGGGTTTCCTTCTATGCAATCAATAAAGCCCAATACCAGAAGAACACATAGGAATGGGACTTGACTTTCTTCTAAACCCAATACTAGAGTAGTTGCTAGATGAAGCTAATAACACTAGATGAGAGAATTATTGGTCTAGCCAGGCCACGCAATGGTAAACAAGGTGAGGTGATAGATTGGTCACTAGAGTTCCCATGGGAAGCATTGGTCACTTTGTGGTTGGCTATAACATATCATGTATCACAAAATCTAGTGAAAGTAGTTTTAACAATGCTTCTAAAGGCTCCTCCAAATGATCAAAAACTTTGATGAGTATTGGTATTAACCCTAACTCTCCTTCAATATTGGATAGATCTACAAATTCTTCATCATGGAAATAGTGCTACTGTTATCATAGAAAACTGTAGTTGGATGTTCCTGAATCAAATTTAAATCCTCCATTATATTTTTAATCCATATTTCTTGACAACTTATTGTTTCTACTAAAATATAATTTGCTTCTACTGAAGAGAGAGCCATGGTTACCTTCTTTTTACTACTCCAAAATACAACTCCAGAACTAAGTGAGAATACATAACCAAATGTAGATTTTTTTAATCATCAATTGAACCATCTCAATTAGAATCTATATAGCTAACTAGCTTAAAATTTTTAGTGATAAAATAATGAATGCCAAAATTTTGTGTACCACTCACATACTGTAGGATTCTTTTTATAACTCACAAATGAGACCATGTAGATCTTGTGTGAATCGAGAGGTGAGACTCACAACATACATAATATCAAATATTTTTGTAATGAGGTACATGAGGCCCTAACTAAACTTGTATACAAAGTAGCATCCACTTTAGAACTTGTATATTCCTCGATTAATTTCTCACCAAAGGATACAGGAATTGCAACTACTGTGCATGCCATCGTTTTAAACCTTTTCAATAAATTAGCTACATATGTTTTTTGACAAATGAAAATACTTGTTGCTTGTTTTTGCACTTCCACACCAAGAAAATAATGCATGAGTCCCAGATCTGACATTTCAAATTCTTATTTAATTTATACCTGAAAATTTTCCATGAGAGTTTTACTATAACCTATATAAATAATGTCAGTAACATAAATACAAACAATGAGAATATCATTAATAATATGTTGGACATACATGGTTGGCTCTGAATGGCTTCTACTGAATCCCTTCAATAAATAACTATCAATCCCTAAATACCATGCACGAGGAGCTTCGTTCAACCCTTAAAGAGATTTTTTCAACTTGTAAACCAACTGTTCTTTACCTAGAATTTCATATCCCATGGGTTTTTCCACATAGACTTCCTCATCTATATAACCATTAAGGAAGGTTGATTTTACATCCATCTGATATATTGGTCACTTATATTGTACAATAATAGCCAATAAAATCTTGATTGTATCAAGTCTAGCAATTGGAGTGAAAGTTTTTTAATAATCTACTCCAGGTGTTTGTGTAAATCCCTTGGCAATTAGTCTTGCCTTGTGTCTTTTCACAAAACCATCAGCATGATATTTCACCTTATAAATCCATTTGACACCAATCACCTGGTTGTCTTTTGGAAGTTGAATTAGTTCCCATGAATTATTTTTATCAATTACTTTCATCTCATCATTCATAGCATAGATCCATATCATTTCTTTTACTACTTCTTCATACACAGAGGGTTCAACTTGAATTATACTACGTAAATTAAAATTAGCAATTGGATTCACATTACTCCTCTAATAAATTTCATTTAAACTTTGAACCTTTCTTAAAGAGTTTGGACTTGATGATAGACTTGAAATATCACCTGAAGTTGTGCTAGTAGATGAACCTGGTGAACTTGAGCTTGGAGAGATCAAACTTGAGATACTATTGGGGCTTGACCTTCCGATTGAGATTAAGGGGAGAGGAAGAACACATCCAACTTATATGGCCATCATTACTGGTGGCATTTTTTGTTGTGCGCTTTTTTGCCATTACCATTCTTCCCCTTCATCAAAAACCACATCCTAACTAATAATCCATTTCTTTATGTCAGGATTATAAAATATGTATCCTTTAGTTGCATAAAAATATTCCACAAAGATACAATTTTGGGATTTTTCATCTGACTTCTTTCTCTTCTTAACTGGAATATGAACATATACAGGATAACTAAATACACAAAGATGAGTCACTTAAGGATTGTGACCACTCCAAGCTTCCTTGGGAGTGATGTTGTGAACTAATTTTATGGGGTTTTGATTCAAAATGTATATTTTTGTTACCACTGCTTCTCCCCAACAACAATTTGGAATATTTTTTGATTGCAACATACTTTGTGTCATTTCCATAATGGTAAGGTTCTTTCTTTCAGCAATACCATTTTGTTGGGGGATATAGGCTATAGTAAGCTATCTCTTGATGCCATTTTTGTTATAAAAATAAAAAATTTCTTTGGAAGTGAATTCCCTTCCTCTATCTATTCTGAGTATTTTGAGATAATACCTACATTTTTTAGCCATAGCTTTAAATTTTTTGAAGCATTCAAAAGCTTCAAATTTATGCTTAAGAAAATAAATCCGTGTGTGAAAAGAAAAATAATCAATGAAAGTAAAAAAAAAAAATATTCTTACCCAAAGATTCCTCTTGGATACAACCAAAAATGTCACCATGCACAAGCTCTAGAGGAGATTTTACCCTCCAAGATTTCTTTAATAGAAAGCTATCTCAATGCTGCTTGCCAACTATACACCCTGAACAAACTTCTTATTTTGCCTGAATTGATGGAAGTCCTCTCACCATATTATTTTTGTGAATAAAATTTAATCATTGAAAATTTAGATGACCATAACATTGATCTCATAACCACGAATCATCTAAGGTTACTTTGAAGGCATGCATAGTAGTAGAATGTAATGTAAGAGAAAATAATCTATTATCTATCATAAAAACCTTTGCTGCAAGATGATAATTAGCTGATTTATCAAATATTTTACAATAGTTATCTTCAAACACAATTTTAGAATTTTTTACTATAATCTACCTAATACTTATAAGGTTATGCTATAATTTGGCACATGCAAAGTATCATGAATGTAATTAGTTTCTCCTTGCTTAGTTTTTATAGAAAGGCTACATTTTCACATCATATCAACCTCTTTATCATCACCAAATTTTACTTGAATTTTTAAAGATGCATCTAATTTGATGATGATATCATATTTACCTATCATATGATTAGAGCTACCACTATCCAAGAACCACACATCTTTTTGATTTTCTTTCACAAAATTTCATGTGAAGAAGATGGAGTGCTTGGGATCTTCAAAAAAATCTTTAGTATAGTTGGCTCTTGACTTGTTCAAGTTAGATTTCTTCTTTCTACAATCAGAGTCATAATGTCCATAACATTCACAATATTTGCACTAGATGCTTCTCTGATCCACAAAAGTTCTACCTCTTCCTTTTCCTTTAAAATTTCTTCTTCCTTTTCCTTTACCATGTCCTCTATTATTAGAAGGCTCCCCTTGATATTTATTTGTTTCAAAAAAGGGAGTTGTTGATTGGTCTTCAAAATTCACTTTAAACTAGAAATCTTTCATTAAACTCTCTATAGAACATTGCATACACTCCTCATGAGGTTGTAAAGAACCAACTAACTCTACCATTTTGAAGGTGGTGAGATTTTTTCTTTCTTCAATGGCTATCACCACTAGATCAAATTTAGGAAGAAGAGATCTCAAGATCTTCTCTACAATTTTTTATTTTGTAATTTCTTCCCCTTGTGTTCTAAGTTGATTCATAACATCTTGAGTCCTAGTAATAAAATATTGAGTAGACTCAACTTCTTTCATTCTTAAATTTTTAAAATCCCTTCTTAAGGTTTGAAGTCTTACTAATCTAAATTTATCATAATTTTGGCATGTAATTTTTAGAGCCTCCTATGCATCCTTTGATTTTGTCATACCAACAATATGAGGAAAAATTGAAATATCCAATGTGGATTGGATAACAAATAGTGCTTGATTGTCCTTCTTTCTATCTTATATCAATTGAGTTCATTAGTTTATTGTCAAATAATTTAAATCATTCTGATTTGTAGGTTCTGTGTATCCCACTTCCATTAATTCCCAAAGATCTTAGGATGATGGTCAAGTCTTCATCTTAATATTCTAATAATCATAGTTGTCTCTTGTAAACAACAAAAGTTGAAATGGAAAGTTGTTGCTATTTATCATTCTAGAGATAAGTGATAAGTTGAAATTGCTACTTGCAAAATTAAATTTCTATAACCTACTCTAATACCAATTGAAATGGAATAAATAAAAGCTCTAACACTATACCGAGAGCTGTTTAAAATATTATAGACTAATAATAACCAACTACTATTTACAATAATATATCTATTTGGAAAAATAAATGACTCAATAAAAAAGACTTGATTTTATTCCATCTTATGAAACATTTTTCATCATCTTAATTTATAACAAAGGAGTGATGAGTTTAACAAACAATTTTTAACAAGTAGTAAAAAACTATTATGCCTATAGTTGAGTTTAATAGTAGTCTAAAAATTAGAAATATCCTAGATGTAGTTAAGTTTAACAACAACTAGCAGTTTAAAAATAAAATAAACTATCACGTAATGCATTGATCATGCATGCCATTTGGAACTCAAACATCATTTTTAGTCGCTTGGTGGTTGGATGTAACATATTATGAATCACAAAATTTGGTGAAAGAAGTTTTAGCAGTGCTTCAAAAGGCTCCTCCAAATGATCAATGGCTTCGATAAGTATCAATATTAACCATAATTTGCCTTCAATCTTGGGTATGAATACATGCATGCATGATCTACATGATCAATGCATAATAGAAACTGCATGTCCTATTTTTAGACATGGGCATAGTTTTTAGTTTTTATTTTTAATAAGTGCAGCCTTTTTTTTAGATTATTGCTATGCATGCTAGTTTTATATTTAGACATGCTATTGAAACTATTGGTTAAACACTTCTAAATTAAGCACTCCATTATTATAAAAGAAGATGATGGGAAACACTTTAATATGTGGAACAAAGCTTATTAGAATTCAAGTATTTCTTGAATCTTGATTTCAGTCTCTTCTTGGATCTTTATTTTTTTGAGTTTATGAGTAGCTGGTTATATATTTGATTTGTATTATTTACAAACAATAGTATAGTTAAGAGCTATTTTATTATTTTGTTTCAATTAGTATCAAAGCAAGTTGCATAAATCTATTTTCTTTGTACATAGTTTATCAATTATCTCTAGAATGATAAATAACAATAACTTTTCATTCCAACTTCTACTGTTTATTGGAGACAACTATGAGTATTGGAGTATTAAGATGAAGACCCTACTATTGTCCCAAGATCTTTGGGAATTAGTGGAAGTGGGATACTCAGAACCTACAGATCAGAATGCTCTGATAGGAAACCAATGAACTCAGTTAAAAGAAGACAGAAAGAAGGATAATCGAGCACTATTTTCTATCCAATTTGCATTGGTTATTTCAATTTTCCATGTATAGCTAGTGTGACAAAGTTAAAGGATGCATGGGAAGACCTGCAAACTACATACCAAGGTTCTGACCAAGTTAGATTGGTAAGACTTCAAACCTGAAGAAGAGATTTTGAAAATTTAAGGATGAAAGAAGATGAGTCTATTCAAGATTTTATTACTAGGACTCAAGATGTTGTGAATCAACTTAGAACACAAGGGGAAGTAATTACATGATGAAAAATTGTAAAGAAGATATTGAGATCTCTTCTTCCTAAATTCAATCTAGTTGTGATAGCCATTGAAGAAAGCAAAAATATCACCACCTTGAAAGTGGTAGAGTTGGTTGGTTCTTTACAATCTCATGAGGAGCATATGCAATGTTCTATAGAGAGTTTAGTGTAAGCTTTCTAGTCTATAGTGAAGGTTGAAGACAAATCAATAACTCATTTTTTTGAGATAAATAAATATCAAGGGTATCCTTATAATAATAGAAGATGTGGCAGAGGAAGAGGAAGAAGCTATAATAGAGGAAGAGCAAGAGGCAAAAGTTTTGTGGATAGGAGAAGCATCTAGTGAAAATATTGGGATCCCTATGGACATTATGAATCTGAGTGTAGAAAGAAGAAATATGACTTGCAAAAGTCAAGAGCCAACTATAAAAAGTTCTCTAAAGATCCCAAGCACTCCACCTTCTTCACATTCAATTTGGTGAAAGAAAATAAAAAAGATTTGTGGTTCTTGGATAGTGGTTGCTTTAATCATATGATAGGTAAATATGATATCTTTTTCAAATTAGATGCATCTACAAAAAGTCAAGTAAAATTTGGTGATGAAAAAGAGGTTGATGTGATGGGAAAAGGTACCCTCACTATAAAAACTAAGTAATGATAAACTACTTATATTCATGATACGCTGCATGTGCCCAAATTACAACATAATATTTTAAGTATTGAGCAGCTTATAACAAATAATTATAAAATTGTGTTTGAAGATAACTACTATAAAATATTTGATAAATAAGAAAATTATCATCTTGTAGCGAATGTTCCTATGACAAAGAATAGGTTATTTCCTCTCACATTGCATTATACTATTACACATGCTTTCAAGGCAACCACAAATGATTTGTGGTTATGGCATCAACGTTATGGTCATCTAAATTTTGAAGGATTAAATTTACTTCACAAGAAGCATATGGTGAGAGGACTTCTAGTAATTCAGGCAAAAGAAGAAGTTTGTTTAGGTGTACACTTGGCAAGCATCACCGAGATAGTTTTTTAGTGAACAAATCTTGGAGGACAAAATCTCCTCTAGAGCTTGAGCATGCTGACATTTGTGGTGATATGAAAGAAGAATCTTTGTGTAAGCATCATTATTTTTTGACATTCATTGATGATTTTTCTTGCCACACATGGATTTATTTTATTAAGCTAAAATCAATAGCTTTTGAATGGTTCAAAAACATTAAAGCTATGGCTGAAATATAAAGTGGGTATTATCTCAAAATACTTAGAGTAGATAGAGGGGGAGAATTCACTTTCAAAGAGTTTTCTATTTTTGTAACAAAAATGACATCATGCGACAACTTAGTACAACCTATAAGCCCCAACAATAGGGTATTATAGAAAGAAAGAACTATACCATTATGGAAATGGCATGAAGTATGTTGTAATAAAAAAATCTTCCAAATTGTTATTGGGGAGAAGCGGTGGAAAGAATAGTATATCTCTTGAATTGAAGCCCCACATAATTATTTCAAAACATCACTCCAAAAAAATCTTCGAATGGTCACAAGCCTTTAGTGGCGCATCTTCGTGTGTTTGGTTGTTCTGCATATGTTCATATTCCAGTTCAAAAATGAAAAGAATTGGATGCAAAATCCCAATATTATATCTTTGTGGGATATTATGATATAACTAAAGGATACAGATTCTATAATCCTAACACAAAGAAATGGATTATTAGTTAGGACGTGATTTTTGATGAAGGGGGAAAATGGCAATGGCAAAATGGTGCACAACAAATAATACCACTAGTAATGATGGACATAGAAGTTGGAAGTGTTCTTCCTTTCCCCACTAGCTCAGTGGAAGTTCAAGCCTCAATAGTAGCTCAATTTTGATCTCTCCAAGCTCAGGTTCATCAGGTTCATCTACTAGTACACCTTCAAATGATAGTTCAAGTTCAGCATCAAGTCTAAGCTCTTTAAGAAAGGTACAAAGTTTAACTAAAATTTATCAAAGGAGTAATGCTAGTCCAATTACTAATTTTTATTTGCTTCATAAAATTCAAGTTGAGCCCTTTTTATATGACAACTAAGTAAAATAAATGATATGGATTGATATTATGAATGATGAGATGAAAGCAATTGATAAAAACTAATACATGGGAACTAGTGCAACTTCCAAAAGATAAATAGGTAATTGGTGTCAAATGGATTTATAAGGTGAAAGATCATGTTGATGGTTTTGTGAAAAGATGCAAGGCAAGACTAGTTGCCAAGGGATTTGTACAAACACTTAGAGTAGATTATTTAGAGACTTTCACTCTAGTTGCAAGACTTGATACAATCAAGGTTTTATTAGCTATTGCTGCACAACACAAGTGTCTAGTATATTAGATGGATGTAAAATCAACTTTAATGAATGGTTATATTGATGAAGAAGTCTATGTGGAACAACCTATTGGTTATGAAAATCTAGGAAATGAACATTTGGTCTACAAGTTGAAAAAATCTCTCTATGGTTGAAGCAAGCTCCTCATGCCTAGTATGCAAGGATTGATAGTTATTTTATGAAGAAGGGTTTCATCAGAAGAAATTTAGAGCCAACCCTCTATATCCAACATCTTGTTAATGATATTCTCATTGTTTTTATTTATGTTGATGATCTCATTTATACAAGTAATAGCCCATCTCTCATAGATAAATTTCAAGCAAAAATGGAACAAGAATTTGAGATGTCAGATTTGGGACTTATGCATTATTTTATTGGAGTGGAGGTGCAATGACAACTTGAAGGTATATCCATTTCTAAAACCAAGTATGTGGCTGATTTATTGAAATGGTTTAGAATGATGTCATGCACATTAGTTGTAACCCCTGCATCCCCTGGTGAAAAATTAACCAAGAAGGATACAAGTTCCAAAGTAGATGCTAATTTATACATAAGTTTGGTAGGGTTTCTCATGTACCTCACTACAATGAGACCTGATAGTTGTCCCATGGAGTAGTTTAAAATAGGCAATCGTGTCTCTCTATTCTACAAAATTAAAGTAAATTGTGGTAATAATAGCTAGTTGTTAATCCATATAGATTTGAAGGATTTTGGAAGATCTATGATTAGTTTAGGAACATCCAACAACTATCTACTATGATAATAACAATACCATTGTAATGACCAAAAATATTGTGTTTCATGCTAAATCAAAGCACATTGAGATTAGACGTCACTTCATATGAGATTTAGTTAAATATGGGATAATTGAGTTATAATTTTGCCCTACATATGAACAAGTTGTTGATATTTTTACCAAAGCTCTACCTATAGCTAATTTTGTTGCTTTGAGGAACCAATTGGGAATCATCCCTGTTCCTCATGTAGGGGCAGATTGAAGACATACGTGTATGATTTGCATGATCAATGCATAATAAAAACTACATGTCGTATTTTTAGACATAGGCATAGTTTTTAATTTTTATTTTTAATAAGTGCAGTCTTATTTTTTAGATTGCTACTATGCATGCTAGTTTTATATTTAGACCTGATGTTCAAACAACTGGTTAAACACTTCTAAATTATGTGCTCCATTCTTATAAAATAAGATAATGGGAAATACTTTAATATGTTGAATAAATATTATTGGAATTCAAGTATTTCTTGAATCTTGATTTTTTCTAAGTTTATGAGCATCTAGTTATATATTTGATCTGTATTATTTACTAACATTAGTATAGTGTAAGAGCTATTGTATTATTTTGTTTTAGGATAGATTTACAGTAGACTCAATGCCTGGGGGTGGGCCTTCCACAGAGGGCATAGGTAGATCAACCACCTTGAATCTTGTCTGTAATATATGCTACCTAATCCATACAATTTTAAGCAGAGCAGAGATGAAAGAAATTTTGAGACCATAATTGTCAAAATTGAGAGGTTAGTTGAAATGTCTAGATTGGGAGCTGGTGGAATAGAGTGAAATAGTCCAATAACACTAACTTCTCCAACAGTAAGAAAACATGACACAGTTAGAATTTTGGGAGGAAAAAGCCAAT